>VZRS01011151.1:0-185578 GCA_013398055.1 Ifrita kowaldi
CCTCCGGCACCCCCGGCACTGCGGGGAGGAGGCCGTGGCGGGGCGGTGGTCGCGCAGGCGGCCCCCGAGCCGGCAGAGCTGCTGCTGTCCCCGGCGAGGGCCCCCCTCGCTGGGTGCTGCGGGACGGCGGGGGTGCGGGACGGGCGGCCGGTGCCAGCCCCGGAGCGCTGAACTCGGTCCGAGCGTGTTCGGTCCCAGCAGGATGGAGTTGACTTTCTTCGGCGCGCCGGCGGTCAGAGGGCTGGGAAGCGCATTTTGCTGTTGGTGGCAAGATGCACGGAAAGAGGCAGCGGCGGAGCGGAGCCCCGGCGGTCATGCCTTGCCGTGGGTTTTCGGTGTTGATTGCGAATTGAATTGAGGGTTTTCTGGGTAAAGGGCTGAATCAGCTTTTGCCAACTCCGACGCTGTGGTGTTGTGTGACCTTGATTGTAAATGTGGGTCGCCAGCAAGAGAGACTGGGAGAAATTGGTATACGGTGAGGGAGAGCGCCCATCCAGTTTGGAGAATCAGAACAGCAGCAAAGCTCAACTCAAATGCGTCACTTCGATATTTTAAAGTTTATTTATAATATATGTCTTCAGAGAAGTGATTGATGAGCCAGCCAAGTGCCGTTCAAGAACAGACCAATTACAGTTTCTTTCTTGGAAAAACAAAGTGGAGACTCCACATCTTTTACTCCCTGATCTAAACTTAGTGACTCCCAAGAGATTTAAGAGAGATGTTGTTTGTTTTAGCATCTTGTCTCTTGCCACGAATGACAAAGAGGATTTGTGCTCCTTATGGATTAAAATGAACAGAAATACAACAAAAACAACCTCCTTTAAACCAATGTCCCCGTCATAAAAATTTCTGCCAGCTCTACTTTCCTGCTGTCCTCCTCAAGTATTCAGGTAGCTAATCTTAAGTTAAACTGTAAGTGCATTTTTCAGGGAAGCGCAGTTGGGTGAGAAGAGATGCCTCCTGCAGCCTCTCTCCCATCAGTCAATTGAGCAGACAAAAAAAAACCTTGGATAAACATCCTTCTGGCAAACTATTCACATGATTTAAAGCAATTTTTCAAAAATAATTACATTTACAAAAATTGAAACAGGCTCTGAGAAATAGAAAGCCAAGGAGTCCACCAGCCTTTTCTTGCAATAATTTGGAATTTGGATGCATGTCCCGTTCATCAACTCTGCTTGTGCTATTGCTTGCTGCTCTGTTGAAGAGCAAGCAATAAACCTGCTCATACTCAAGCTTTTTTTCAGTTTTCCCAAAACTAGGCTATGTCCAGGGCTCCCATCAGCAGGTTCCAATGGGAAGGGCAGGTATGGAATGCTCACTGGCATGCCAGCCTTCCATCCTTCCTGTGACTGAAACTCCTTCGTCGTTGAACCCCTCCCATGATTCCCTTCCCCATGTTGAATCATAATCCTTGCTCTTATCTTCAGTCTCACAAGCCATTCTCTCCTTGACTAATTCTGTAATGTTGCATTGTCGCTCTCCTGCCCTGCTCCATCTATAGCAGCAGTCATGTTTTCTCACATCTTCCAGCTCCTCTTCACTCACTTGTCCCCACAATGACTTAGTGTGGCATAGCCTTCCCTCCCGCCTCTGCATTTCCTCCTTAGGCCCTGCCTTGAGACACTTAAGAGAATCAGTCAGATGCTAATCAAAGGAGAAGCATTTGTCTTACTAAAAACAAAACCAAGACAAAACCCACAATCTTTTCTTATTAGCGTGGTAGCCAGTTCTGTGACAAGAAGAAAGGGATGATTCTGTCGGAGGCTTTTGACATAATTTTAAAAAGAGCAGAAAGGGTCATGATAAATAGCAGGGTCACATTTTTTCTGGTTTTGTAAACATGGATCTGGATTAACTCTGATGTGAATTGCACAGAGCTGTCCTGGGGTTTATGCAGTGGTGTAGAGATCTCATCTCATTTCATCTCATCTCATCTGTGTAGACTGCTTCCAAGAGACAAAGCTCTTGCCTCATCAGCAGGCTTTTAGAGGTCTCTGTGCCTTTTCAGTCAACGTCACTTTTCTTTTAAAGCTTTCCTCCTTTTACCTGATTAAAAAAGTCACAAGAAGGCCACCCTCCAGGGGCTATATTAATCCTCTTTTCCTATCCCACTCTGTGGAACGTACTTGTGGACTGCTGCAACCCCATGGGACTCTACTGAAATACTAAACAGTTCCACATGCAGATTTATTCTTCCACTGTATGCAAAGCAGGACTAGGATCACTGTTTCTAAAAGAAATCTTGGATTAAAGAGAAATATGCCACAGGCACAAACTTCGACAGAGACTGCAGAAGGAAACCACCAGTTACCACTTTCTGTTTTTTCTTCCCTGGATATTTGTGGATCAGATTTTTATTTCCATAAGTATTTTAAAACATTTGTCCTTTTTTGCAAAACATGTTCATGTCAAATGCACAAATCCATAAAGTCAACTCTACATATTTTCAGAGCAGGGAAAAAATTCATCAGCTTGAAGTCCAGACAGCATATGTCTAGACTGGCCAACTGCTCAGTGTGTTAAGAAAGCCTTGTGCCAAACAAGCAAAAGTTTCAGATAGGCCAAGAAAAGGTGTTCATGGCACCTCCAGCGCCTGGAGGAATGGCTGGAAGAGCTAGGGAACAAGCCCTGTGGCTCTTGTCTCCGAAGGTGATCCCTTGCCAAGGCAACCTCTGTGCCACAAACTGCCTGGCAGCCTGGTGGGTTTCTAGTTACACCTCACCTGCAAAGGTCTTCCAGAGCCATTCTGGGGCCACAGAAGAGTCCAGCAGAACAAATAAACAGTGAAGTTTGAGGCCAGGTTCACTTAGATGACCTGGCCGTAGAAAGGTGTGGCTCTTTCAAAATGCTTTTCTTTTCCAGCCACATGCTGTAAAGGCAACTTACCTTGAATTGCAGACAATAAGAAAGAAACATGGAGTATTATTTCATCGTCTTCTGCCAGAGCAAGATTGTTCCCTAAAGCATATTATCTAGTGATTTTTTTCTGCTTACCTTTAGAGGACACAAGTAATAGCCTTCTTTTCTTTCATAAGAAGACTAATAGACATCAACAGGAAGATTTTTTTCCTTGAAAAGGAGCCAAATGCCTTTCTTTTTTCCCTGATTCTATCTTGCTACTGTTATCTGCTGCTTTATATTACTGTTACTATTCTGTCTTCTTGCTGCAGTCCTTGATAATTTCTCTCCTCCTTGAGGCCCTCAACCTCGATTTGGGTCTTTCCTTTTCCCGGCAGATTTCAACCAACTTAAAATATCTTTGTTTTTAAAACTAAGCCTTTAAGACAAAACCCTGTCAAAGTAATATTTATGTTCCTACTTCTGTTTTCTAACAGCCACACATTTTACCCAGTGACAGGTGAAGGGAAACAAAGAGGTGATAAAGCCCATACTTTTAAATGTCAGTTCTTTCCCGACTATTTAAAAATGATCATAGGAAATTTTTATAGAGGTTCAGGCTAAAGTATTGAGAAACAAAGCAACTTTTCTTTTTTTTTTTCTTTCTTTTTTCCCCCCTAAAATAGTATTTTTAAAGTAGACAGAAACAGGAGCAGCAAGTGACTGGTCATGTATGGGTTAATCTTGTCTGCAAAGTAATTGAGAAAATTATCCACTATTTTCTGAGGACACTATTACCAGCCTAAGGTAGGAGAGCCTCCAGGGATTTAAAAACAGTCAATAGCTCTAAAAAAAGACAGAGCAAGCCTTTGGTTCTGGTTGATATTAAGTTAGAGCAATAAGTCAGTGTAGCTTTGCTGTACCAGCACTGTCTTCAGACTTACACATGCAGAGCTGCTTCTCGTCCACAAACAAAGCTGGCTCCAAGTCTGCTCAATGTTATTCTTCCCTGTGTCCATCCTCTTCCATCACACTGCCTCCTGCAAGACTGTGATGAGTTCACAGGATTCAATAACCAAGGGCCCAGGCAGGGGACAGTAGTTGTAGCTAGGAGTGAATAGTTGCTTCCTAATCAGTTGCCGAGACCAGTGGAGAGGTGTTGCCCTCCTCCTTCTGCCAGCACAGTAAATCTTGTCCCACCAGTTGAACGAGGAGGTACCCCAGGTGTGCCCCGGACACTGCATGGGAAGGACACTTCTCTCACAGGGCTCTCCTTGGGAGTGTGCCTGAACCCCAGCCCCTCATGTGAGCAGTGTTGGAAGAGCTGAAACAGCATGGAGGATATTCTGCTGCCTGGGATCCCTTACTTTAAAAACAAATAAACCTTCTTAGCAGACAGATTTATTACTAGTCATGAGGGATTACGCAGCCAAGTCACTTTGATTCATTAGAGTGTTCAGAGAGTTTGTGTAAGTTCCTGGAAGCTGTCTGGGATGGTCTTTAACCATCCTCTTACTGTTACCTGATGGTGAAGGGGAAAGTTGGAAAGCACTTGTGCGGAATTTGTTTTTCCCTATGTTTGGTAATAGATTTAGACAAGTTGTTTAAAGAACTGAGCCTTCTGCCTTACGCTGTTCTGAGCTGTCCTTCCAACTCAGCTACACGTAGCCTTTTCTATTCTTTGCTCCCTCCCTATAATATTTAATCAACAAAGCCCTACCTCCATTTCCCTGAGGCCAGAGTAATGCGTCTTTCTGCATTTAGAAACCTCCTACGCATGTGAACACGTCCTTTGTGCAGTGATGTTGTTTTAATTAGCCACGTCTCTCTTTTTGGCCAGAAATATATAAAATGACTGTGTGCAGCTTTCCGGCAGGCAAGAGGCAGTGCAGCCCCCTTGGTGCCCAGCCGTGGGTAGTGGGAGAGGCACACTGGCTGTGCTGGGGGCCAGGCTTGAGAGAGCAGAGGAGAAAGACTGTGTGCTCACAGCTGGCAGGGGAAGGGAAGCAAAGCTTGGGCAGGAGAGAGAAGTGGGGAGAAGGCAACCCTGAGTGACCCTGGCGGAGAGGCAGAAGAAGCCTGCCTAAAACAGGTCAGAAAGCATGGCATGAGACATCCTCTTTGTAACGACCAACACGTTGTGGAAAAAAGCTCATTAAAGAAGGTGATGTTAGGCCAAAACTAATAGGACAATAACCCGCCTGAGACCAAACTGTACAAGACAATATGCTAGCATAACTGTCCTTAGCTTCAGCAGGACATAAGTCTGTCCCAGGCAGTCGCCTAATACTTACATTCAAAGTGGTTGTTAGATAACATGCTTATTAATCTTTCAGGCTTTGCTTTGTCTCTTCAAAATTGTATCCAGTGTAAGTAATTCAAAAAGAGCTGGCTTAGAGACCTCTGAAGTTAACACCTCTCAGAAGCTTCTGTGAATCTCAGCAAATTTCCTTTTCATTGGGGACTGACTCCTTTTTGTAGCATTATATTTTACCGAATTTTAGTGAATATTCCTTGAATCCCTAGTTATGTAAATACTGATGATAAGAAAAACATGCTGTTAATAAATGGTCCTTGTCATGACTAGATCAAGCTACTGAATATATTGTATACAGTACTGGCTAAATCATTGTCCATGGCCAAGTGATGCTTATGCTTGGGTTCTGCAATGCCTCATCTTCACTTTTATTATTAGCCAACACTGCATCTTGCAGAGGCTACAAAGTGGCATTTCCATTTTAACCATGTTATTGCTGTGGTCCACAGATGATTAAAATGCGGGTAGCCTCTCCTCTTGGCAGGAAGTGAAACGCCCTGTGAAATGCTCTCTGAACTTCCAAGTGAGGCTGGCAAAGCAGAGGAGAGATGTCCTCTGGCTTTCAGTTCTGTCATAAGGAAAATGAACGTAATCCTGACCCTAACTGTCTTGTAATTTTTATTAGCTCTCTTTGGCTTGCAGCAATGACCCTGTGAATAATGCATGCTGCTAGATGGCTTTCCTAAGGAAAGAAGGCTTATGCAATCATATTGTCTGCCACTGCCTGCCTTCTCCTTACCCCATAATAACTCAAAAACCAGCTGGCCAATTTCAACCAAATTTGACAGAGGGAAAGAGGTCTTGAAGATACTGTGTTAAATTAAAAAAATTAAAAATGGGGACCACGTAGGGAAGAGACATCTTAGGAACATTAGCTCGGTTCTCACTTTAGATCTGAGGTGCCACTCAGGTACTGAAGTCTAAGAAACACATTCATCAGTTTTCACTGTTCTGCTGCTCATGCAATGACTTGTTTCTTCACAGATCACTCAGGGTGAGCCCCAGAAGTCATGCTCCAAGCCTGTAGCAGAAAAATTTACAGAGAGCTGCCAGGAAATTTGCCAGTGCAGGCCACCTCCACTGTTACCACCGCCTCCTCCACCTCCACCGCCCCCGAGGTTGCTAGCGGTGCCAAGTAAGTAGCTCCTGGTGCAGCTGTGGTGTGCTGAAGGAGGGCAAAGTGACGGGGACACCTGGACAGACAGGAGAAAGGATGTGGGAAAGGGCACAGCTAGCTCATTTGTCATTTTCCACTTAGCAAATGGAAGAAGAAATGTTCTCAGTAGAGATGGAGATCTGTTTTCTGATCAATGAATAATTCTTGGCTTTTGGAGGAAAGCCAGAGAAATTCCCTCCTTTCATTGTGTTATATATGACTCTCCGGTTTTAAATGGTTCCCTAATCCCCTATCCCTGGGAAATGCTTTCCTACGGAGACATAGTGCTGTGCTGCCCCTTGAGTTGCATGACCTCCTTTTTTGCCAGGTGTGCAGCTTGAAGGTCTGGGTGCTCCAAGGCAAATTAATTTATAAGCAGGAAAAAATCCAAACACTCTGTCTAGACCATTCAGTACATTTGACTGTTGTCAAGACACTGGAGCACTACAGTTTACCATAGCAGTGAGTCAGGCTCACTGGTTTTAAATTGCTTACAACTGTTACAAAAATAGGAGGCATGTCAGGAGTCAGTGGCAAGTGAGAAGTTTTCCCACTAATGCACATACAGGCTAAGACTCATCTCTTCCTCTTCATACAAATCAGTGCTCCCAAGCCTTACCCAGCTCATCCGAGCTCCTCCTAATTTCCAGCCGTGCATCCCCATGCCCAGCACACCTGGTGCCTTCAGTTCCTGCTGGCTAGCTCTGCAGCTGCTTTCCACATCAGTATTCCTGTAATCCCTGACATACAGATAATTTCTGGGGAGTGATAGCTGTCCCTGTGGTCCCTGCACAGTGGGACAGAGCTTCCCAGTTCTGTATGCACCCATTGGGTTCAGGGACACAGACTGGGTCCCAGGTGTTTGGTATTCCAGTAAATCTCCTTAATGCTTATGCTTTTTCATAAATTCATCTTTCCCTATAAGGCTGCCTATTAATTGTTCTCCCTGCTTATATAAACTCTCATGGGAGCAGTGTTGCAAAGTGTATCCAGTATCCTCAGCACCTCCCCCAAGGAAAAATAAATCATTAGGTATCGTCATCTGGCTGTTTGTCTTTATCAGCGCCATCTCCAGATGTGCAGAAGACATGAAGAAGGCTTCTGTGCAGCTTTTAGTCAGGCAGAGGACAGGCGGAATTTTTCAGTGTCTTTTCTGCCAGGAGCATGCTTTGTACTTGTGCTACACTGTAGAAAATTAAGGCAAAGGCAGAGAAAAACCAACAGTGAAACACTTGGGAAAAGAAGTACAAAGACAGCTGGGAAAGCAGAGAGGGATGGTTTTTATAGCAGGAAAAATCTCTTTCAGCGTTCAGGAAAATGTCATGGACGGTAATATTGAAAATTACCTTGATCTTTGTATCACAGCCAGAAAATAAAGTACTTTGTCACTCTCTTTTCTTGTGCCCTGGGGTACCCTGTTGCCCTGAGGGGGATGAGATGTGGCAGAGTGTTGTCACAGGGACCAGCCCTGCTGACCAGCTGCACTGGGAAGGGAGCACTGCTGCCAGGCTGCTTCCTCTCCTTCAGGCAGCTGCTCTGAGTGCATGGATTTGTCCCCTGTCAAGTGGGAAGGAAATCATGTCAGGAAAAAAGTCTGTCACACACTGCAAAAAGAAGAACAAGAAATCAAATGGGCCTGTGACTAGGATAGCCTGATGCTTTCTCAGGCTGGATTGCCAGGTGCTAACACAGTTATAAAAATGAGCTATATAAATCCAGATGACTAATATTTAAGCAAGTGACTTCATTTCAAATACAATGAAAAAAAGAGATTACACATTTCTTTTACTGGTAAGCTTTAGAGTAGCAATCAAGTGTCTCATCTTGCAAGATGCTTTCATTATCATCAGCTGTCTAGGCACTGTGATTTAGTCCATGTGTACAGCAATCCCCTTCCTTGGGAGAAAGAACAAGCCTCGTGGTTAAATATTGATGTTACAGACACTGCTTTTAAATGGTATTCAGAGGAGAGGGAAGTAAAGAGCCAAAAGCTATTGTGAAGTGGTTGATGCTAGACTTGCACTTTGCACTTTCTAAGTGAATAAAGTTTAATACTGGAAAGACCTCTGCAAAAAAACAGCAGTCCAGGAGCTGCAAGATTTTTACCTTTACAAGGTACAGTGTCTGTGCCATGAGGTACTACATAAAGATGCTGGAATTGCTTTCAGGGCTTTGTCAGCCACAAAAGGCTGCAGTCTGCTTGGCACTGTCCTCAAAAGCTCTCTCTGCAATCAAACTGAATATTGGTGGAGATTTTGATCAACTCTAAAGCAGCTACCATGGTTTGGGCTGGATGATTAAAGCCAACAGATGCAAAAATCCTGTCTATCCAGTCGCTACAGACACTGACAGTTCAGTTATCTGCTGTATGAAGCATCTCGTGCTCTTTGACGTGGCCTCCAGCTGCTGCTGTGGAAAAGCAGGGACCCTTCTGTGTGTCCTTTTAGTCCCACATGATTGTTTTACAAACCCTACTTGGTTGTATGGGATGGCACTGCATAACTGTTTGTGAGCAGCTGAATCACTCCCTGAAAGGCTTTTGTTGTGCTTGAGGACTTTTAGGAACAATTACAGTACATTTAGCATCTCTTTAGACGTTTCAATATTGACAGGTTGATCCAGCAACAAATCTTTAGCTGTGCTTCCTGCACATAGATTTATACAAAATCTGTTCAATGCAGAGAATCCTGGAATTCACATATAATAGCTGGCAAATGCTGTGTTTACTCTGAGGGGAAATAACCTAATTCCCTCTGCAGAAAATGACTAGAATCACACACACCTTAGGAGGTAGTCTAAAACCACAAGCAGTGTTAGGAGCACCAGCTTTCCATGGTTTAGGAGACACTTCCCTGTTACAGTTGTGTATTTACGTCAAGAATGTGTGGGGAGCGTTTCAGCACACCCTGAAGAGGCACTGAATAAATGGATGAAACTATATGAGTATGGGAAATTTAATAGACTGCTTTTGTCCTCCTTCAGGGATGACCCCAGGTCTCCTTTCCCCATGCTTCTACCTCCTTCACACAGACCACTGGTGTTTCTGGTGCCCCATCCAACTGCTGCTCTTGCCTCCAGTGCCTCCACTCTGCAGCTGATTCCATCATGGCAGCATAACCCTGTGCCTCCTCCTGGGAATCCATCTGCCTTACAGTATCTAGATGAAGGCTACCATCAGCCATGCTGCTTCCTGTGCATCCTGGTTCTCTCAGAATTGCTGGTTCACCCTTATCTTTTTTCTGCAAAGTGGGACACATGGAGTATTTAACTTTTGACTTTCCTGAGCTTCATTTCAGATGCCATGTTTTGTCATCCCATTGAGATACTGCTGTCTGGTTTGGTACAGATGTGCACCTTACTGAGGGGCTCCGAGGAGAGGGGCTCCAGCCCATGTTAGAAGTAACTATGATGGTGGGGACTGTGTGAGGAAGTGGTGAGGACTGTCAGGAGACATGGTCCCTGAGCCCATGGCAGTTCCTCCAGACAGTTTGGCACATTGATGTTTCCAGAGTAACTCCCCTTATGCAAGCAGCAGCCTGCTCTTTAACCCATGCCTACAAAACTGCTCATTGATGCAGTGAAAGGAAAGCTCAAGAGGCTCTAAGGGGCCTAAGGCCAACTAAACTTAGATGCTGACGGCAAAGGAAGAAGGAACTTTCAGTGAAATTGAGTGTGTTCCCTAGATATGGCTGTAATGACCTGAAGGCAATAGAGATGCTCAGAACCTGGCCTTTAATTAACTGTGTCTTTTTCTCTCCATCTGCTTTCCTCCTTGTCTCTGGATTTCAGCCAAGACTAAGACAAGGTGGATGGAATACTTGTTTAGGCAGCATTTCTAACCCAGCTTCACAGACCCGTGAGATTAAGCTAGTTCATATTATGTTGACCCTTAAAAATCTGAAAAACTGCTGTTGTCAACCCTTAAATACTCCGTGAGCATGCAAGTTTCTCCAGGGGCATTGCAAAGAAGAAAGGACTCTGTCTGGAAGTAAAAGCCAGGCTTTTGAACCAGGAAAGGGGGAAGGGGCTAGAGTTAGACTAGCCAGTATCAGTTTCAGTCTGTGTAAGGTCTTAGGAAAAAAAAAATTCAGAAGTGACTTCTTTAAAATGGTACGAGGAAGAGAAAAGATGTTCTTGTGTGTACTCCTCTGTTGTTTGTGAGCAGCATTTGCTGTCTCTGCTCTACCCTTCTCCCATACTGGGTGAGGAGTCCATGGTATTGCCATCTGCTCTCTGGATGATGGAAGTGTTCAGTCGAACATTGCTTCAGTCAAAATTTAGAGGAGGAAACTTAAGCTGAGTCTGGATACTTGAACCAGTCTCTAACATTTGGATGCTTGCACATAGGTACACAGTGAAGTCTTTACAGCTCCTGACCTTAGTGGAAGTTTGCCCTGAGCTGTCAGTTGAGATCAAGCATGATCATGTCAGTACAAAGCCAAAGTGAATGACATCACTGCAGAGGACTCTAATCTCCATGCAGTAATTGTATCATTTTGTTTTTTATCTTTGGATATTTGGATATTGTATCATTTTGTTTTTTATCTTTATCTTTGTTCTTTATCTTTGGAGACAGAGCATCTAATTAACTAATTATTTGGACTGGTGAAAATGCCAAAATAAAAATGACCAACTACAAGAAGGGTGAAACCTTTTGGCAACTATATAAGCTCAGATGTACAGCTTAATTTCAGAAAGCGTGCAGGGTCCCTTCAGCGCAAGTAGGAAAGCTAAGGACATTCAGATCTTTTGGGACAGATCATAAATTCATGGAATGGTTCAGGTTAAAAGGGACCTTAAAGATCATCTAATTCCACGCCCTGCCATGGGCAGGGATACCTTCTCCTAGACCTAGTTCCTCAAAGCCCCATCCAAACTGGCCTTGAACACTTTCAGGGATGGGGAATCCACAGTTTCCCTGGGCAGCCTGGTTCAGTGGCTCACCACCCGCACACTGAAGAATTTCTTCCTAATATCTAATCTAAGTTTATGCTCTTACAGTTTAAATCCATTACCCGTTGTCCTCAGCCATACATGCCTTGTAAAATGTCCCCCTCCAGCTTTCTTGTAGGCTCCCTTCAGGTACTGAATGGTGCTATAAGGTCTCCCTGGAGTTTTCTTCAACTCTCTCAGCCTGTCTCATAGAAGAGATGCTCCAGCCCTCTGATCATCTTCATGCCCCCCTCTGGACTCACTCCAGGAGGTCCCCATCCTCCTTATATTGGGCCCAGAGCTGATCACAGAACTGCAGATGGGGTCTCATGAGAGTGGAGTAGAGGGGAGAATCCCCTCCTTCAACCTGCTGGTCACGCTTTTGTTGATGCACCCAGGATACTCTTGGCTTTCTGGGCTGTGAGCACACTTTGCTGGGTCATGTCAAGCTTCTTGTCCACCAGCACTCCTAAGTCTTTCACTTCAGGGCTGCTCTTAATCCATTCTCTTCACAGGTTTTGTTTGTACTTGGGATGGCCCTGACGTGTGTGCAGGACCCTGTTGAACTTCACGAGGTTTGCACAGGCCCACTGCTCAGACCTGTCAAGGTCCCTCTGGATGGCATCCCTTCCCTCTGGATGGCATCTGCTCCCTCTGGGTGGCATGCATTCCCTCCAGCGTGTTGACTGCATGACACATCTTGGTGTCGTCAGCAAACTTGCTGAGGATGTGCTCGATCCCACTGTCTGTGTTGCTGACACAGATGTCAAACAGCACCAGTCCTAATACCAACCCCTGAGGAATGCTACTCATCTCTGGACTGTCACAGTGTGTGTATATTAGGCAGGAATCTGAAGAACAGGAATAGTCTGGAACTTCTTAAACTTTGCGTGGGTTTTCAAGTAACCAAAGTTTTCAGATTTGTCTTGCTAATTGTTAAAATAGCCTTTGACAGCAAGAACTTGTTATAGAAATAAACATTGTATAGCTCTAGGACATAAAATAATAAGAAATGGGTTTTCCTTAGGATTTTCTAGGTCCTAAGTCCTGGTGGTAGGATGCACAGGTGATCCAGTGTGGATTCAAAGAATGAGTTTGAACCTCATGCTGAATACTGTCTCTACGTCGCTATTCCAGCAGGAAAGCTGAGCATGGTCCTGATGCTCACCAATACATTTCTTGTACTTGGATGCTGATGTGTTTGCCTACTCAATGCCTAAAGGACTTTTGTCATTGGCAGACATCTGATTGTCCCCCAGGAGTTATGGGGAAGTTGTGATTGCAAAATGAACTGAAATCTTCCTGGAGGCCACAATGTGTCTTCCTGGAGGCCACAATGTGTCTTCAAATGTGACATACCCGACAATCAGCTCGGGTCAGTCTGATGTAGGCTGCTGCAGTAGGAGTTGAGCATCTCAGACAGCTCTGACTTTAAGTTTCCCTTTGGTTAGGCATTTCATCTTGTGAGGGCTTTCTATCTTTACAAGCAGGCACCTCAAAGCTGCTGGCCCTGGGGTCTCAGCTGGCAGGACCAGCCTTCACCTACTGCCCTTTTGCCTGAAAGACTTGTTCGGAGTAGTTTTGAGGTATTTGGACATATTTAAGGAATCTTGGGTGGATTTCTCCCAAGTGATGCCCAAAGGAATTGTTAGCAAGCAGATAGGGCTGGGTTTGTTTTACAATATGGGGAAGACATTTCCCTGCATACTGCATACAACACAGTGACTACCAAAACTGAACAGCAGAGAACTACAGTAGCCCCAAAATGGCAGGGCACACATTGTCTCCTGCATGAAGACAAATACAGCAGAGACTGCTACTGTGAGAGCAAGTCTGGTCTAGACAGTGACTTTTTTTAAATGCAAACAGAATGCTGAAACAGGGAAGCCCTTCCAGTTTTGGTAACACAGCTGTCATACTGTGAATTGCAGTCTTGTGTGAGAGCATTGTTCATAATTTACAAAGCAAAACCAAAATTCAGTTCTTGTCATCTCCCACATACATTTTTGTGTTACTGGAGGAATGTGACTCTCAGAACTGGCTGTAGGATTTTGAGGCTTTCAAATCTGAATTGAACTCCAACCCTGCAGCCTGGAGCCATGGATGATGGCAGAAGTAGAGTCTAGTCCAGGTCCCCTTCATGTTGTTTTCACATCACAGACACTACCTTCTCTCTTAGCACAGTGAACCAAATCATTAAGCATCCGAGACTGGATTAAGCAAAATTCACCCATCTAAATCAGAAATGCAGTGATTGGATTTTCTGCCTCAAACTGCAGGCACTCTGATTTTATCACCAGAGACATAAAGACTTCCAAATCCTCCTATTTTTTTCCATTTAGAACAGTTATTTCTGGGGTAGGAATAAAAGTTACAAGTCCTCACCTCTCAGTCAGAATAAGAAAATTATTTATGGTGAGGAGATTTCTTAAGCAGCAATCAAATACAAAATTTGAAATAGTTTGAGCATCTAAGATGTTATATTAAGTCTGAAGAGCTGGATTAGTGACTAGAAAGCAGGTAAGACTGGAAAGGTTCATGCTAATACTTTCTTGATAGGATTCTGCTGTCACTCTTTCACCTAACCTCTCCTCATACTGAGCTGTTGTAAAATCTCTGTCTGTCTGTTTGAAACACTGGTAAGATCAGATGGTCAATCACAGCTTCCAGTGCTTTCCCATTTCAGAGTATTTCATCACAATAAATTCTGAAATGTTTTGTCAAGTCTAATTGTTATTTAGGCAAGTGATGAATATTTCCCCTGCTCTGGGACCTTGCATATTTGTTTTGAATTTTTCATACAGTAATAAATCTATATAATGGAAAAATCCTCTCTCCTGAAAATGCATTTTGAAGTATTTAAAAGTAAGAGCCTCAGGCCAGATTTTGCAGTGCAGGAATCAGTGGGAGTTCTGTTGTCTATAGATTAAAAACATAGTCTAATTTCTTAAAAAGAACCATCACATATTAAACTGGTTCTGCAGTAGAACAGTCCTTTCTGCTCTGAGATGCATACTCCAACAGCTTGGTTTTTTTGTTGTTTTAAGCAGAAGGAGTTGGCTAAGCTGAAGACATTAATTCCTTCTGTGGATGCAGTCCATTTGTACATGCCTACCATTTCACTGATTAAGAAGATAACAAATCTTCAGTGAAGTTACTGATGAGTCAGAGACTGCTGATTTACAAGTAATTGCAGGTTCACCTGCTCCTGGCAGAAGGAGTTGTGCCTCATCTTGACAAGTCAGAAGTAAATGCTTAATTGGCACAAGCTGTTCCAGCAGGGAGGGCTAAGCAGCTGACCTCAGAATATGTTCTTGTAAGGGTTTTGTGCATTGTATTGTTGTGAACATGATGTAAAGGTGTTGCCCTGCTTGTGTAATTGCTACTTAAGGGTAATATTTAAGTCAATGCAGCAGGTCAAGGAAGCAGTAGTCTGGAAATTTGGGATGCAAGGACATAGTGTACATTAATATAGCATGAATATAGGCTAATAACTGATGCTGCTGCCAAAATCTGTGATTAATAATTATGCAAGTTAATTTAACCCTTCCACTAGTAAATCATATTGCATTATAACTACATAAATATAGCAGCAAATTGCCATTCCCTAATGGCTATTTAAATGAATTATTTTATAATTTTGAAGTGTCTTTTAAATGAAGCTGGTATTTCATCAGTTCATTGGTTAGAAATATTTTTAGACAAAGATCTGTTCCTTGACAAATGCTGCTATTAAACTGGACTTTTACCAATGGAGCAGATTCTCTTGAATCATCCCTGGACATTTTCCTTTCCTTCTGGAAGCGATGCATATTCTTATTTCATAGCCACAATCAAAGGAAATGACTGTCAGTGGAGCACAGGGAAGGTTTGGTTTAACCCTTGTTTCAGTCTGGCAAGGTGCAGGTGCTCTGCCTCAGCTTTTCAGGGCATCATTGCACATGGGGGCTGCCCACTGCTGGAGGTTCAGTAGGGAGTCATGGTCTGTGTAAAGCCTGGGGGCAGTGCAGTTAGCAACCTGTAACCAATTTGCTTGCATTTGTGACTGTAAAATAAGCTGTGCCTTGTCTTTTAGCTTTCTGGGAGTTCCAAATATACTGAGTGGTGATTGAGGACTTCACATAAGGCATTTGGCATGGTGAAATGCCTCGATCTGTTAATGTGATGTAATTGCCTTTTTAAGTGTTCTGTATTTTATGGAAACTGCATGAAAGGTTATTAGTTGATAAATGTAATTTTACTTACATTAGAATTAAATTTACACCTGGTTTGGAAGGCCTTTCACATTTCAGTTCCATTTTACTCTGGGTGGGTCATCAATTTAATTTCCTTTAAGTTGAATCTGAATACAATTCGGAAAAGGAACTTAAAAGCACTAGGTATGGGAATTATTAATTGGTCTCCTCAGGGTCATTTTTAAGTGATCACTGTAGCCCTTATTTCCAGCAATAACTGAACTGCTGGAGTGATACAAGGAATAAAAACAAGCAGGAGGATCATGTTTATCCAGATGCCATACATCAACTGAAGTATCAGCTACATAGTCAGCGGGCTGTTCCCTAAAACTTACACATATGATTTGCAATATGGCTTTCTTTGTAAAGTGAACTCTTTAGAGCCATCTGCACTTACCAATCTAAAATGTATGTCGATTATAGTCACTCTCTTCATATAGTGGAGTGCCCAACAGGCAAACCATTGATTTTTCAGAGATGGACACAAACCAGTACCTTAGAAGCTGTCCTATCAACACATTAGGAAAATATGCAGAGTAGTTTCAAGTCTTCCACAATCTTTTAGGAAATTCAGTCTGCAGTTGGTTTTGTCTCAGACTTGCCTGAAGGCACTAACTTTGAGAAAGTGTCAGCACTAAGATGTGAGACTTGTCCAATCTTTGCTATTACCTAGAGGTTCCTAAGCTCTTAAAAAAGCTGTTAAGGATCTACAAGATCATGTCTTAATACCAGTAACACAGAATTTTATTCACTTTGCTTAGCTTGTGACTGATGGCACCACTCATGCGAATACTGTTGAACTCTAAGAAGTTGTGCAAATCTGGACTTTAATTCAATCTGTATCTAAAACATTATACCAAGAAAATATGTCATCTTTCTATGGGATTGAATCTTCCAGCCCTGAGGTATCTTATTAATCATTCACTGGTGAAAGACTGGTCATCACTTTAAGAGTGTAGACTCCTGAAACCACATTTCAGCTGTTTGAATTTCAGCCTGTATCATCCCTCCTTGAAAGCTCTGTTCACTGTAAGAGCTGAAAGATTGATAAGCTTTCAGAAGGCTTGATGGTGACATACTGTGACTCTCACAAAGGGGGCATCTTGCCCACCCTCCAGGGAATGGTGGAAAGAGTGTCCAGGGAGCTGCTTCTCCCTCTGCCACCAGCCTGCTGGGAGATCTCAAGAGAGTCAACTATGATATCAGACACCCAGAGTTATCCTATCTGAAACAGAGATATGTTTTCATCTCTGTAAACTTTGTATTTGAGACTAGCGGATGTCAAGCACTGAAGATTATTATTATTATTATTATTAGGCTTAAAAGTAGTAGTAATTGTTATAGAATTGGTCAGCTGTGTCCTGTCCCATCAAATAGGAGGCTGTACCATCACACAGCGAGGACTGTGCCAGGAGTGAGATGCAGCACCTACAGCCACACCATCACCATCCAGTAATGAATGAAAGGAGGCAGCCTGATGGGCTGGACATGAGCCCACAGTTAGAAACAGCACTATGGCTTGTCTTATTACTCCTCTGTCAGTGCTGGTACAGCTTCAGCAAAGCCCTGTTAAAGGAGAGTATATCAGCAGATAGGGGAATGAACAACCTGGAGAGGCTGTCACTGTGTGTGCTTACAGTGTCCATACAACTGCCACTACTACAGGACCATAACAGGCTCACCAGAACCTGCCTTCATGGCACCTTTTGGGTGCCTTCATCTAAGGGTACCTGAGGTTCAGTGGAAGCAAGGGCTGGTTTCTCAAGGACTTTTATCACCTAAAAATGCAGACAGATGCTGAATGAGCTCTCCAAACCACTTAGCTCTCAGGAAGTGTCCTAAGCCATGGCCCACTCCACCTTATTTTGGAGTGGGCAGATGTTTTCCATATGCTGTTTACTAATTATTTCCTCACTGTTGATCTGAGGTGGGTGGTGACCAGCAGGTCACAAGGGAGGATGAGGCAAGTTTTCTACTTAATGTCTTTGCTCTTGGCAGTTGCTTCTCCATGAGTTGCCCTCTGCAGCTGCACTGCCCCACGAAGGAGCCTCTCTCAGAAATACCTGGTTCTGATGATGAGCCCATCTTCTGCCCTAAAACAGCCCCTGAAACAACCTGAAAGCAGGACAGGTTAACTGGGGGAGAAACTGTCCAGAAGACTCATTTATTTTTATACCTATTTTACTGCAGTGGACCTGGGAGGGGATATTGGCTACGGGATTGAGGTGGGAAAATGCATGTCCTGTACCTAGTGAGTTCCAGCTTGGAAGCAGCCCTTTATTGCTTTCACTAGTCCCTACTTTTGTTTGTTGTCAAATGGCTCAGGGCACAGTGCCATAAGCCTGCGAGCAAAGATAGCCCTTTTCCCTGTCATCTTGAAGAAGTCTCCACATATCTGATTCCCAGAAGCAAACCTCTTCCTGCCCATTGAAGTTATTCACAGAATCACAGAATCATTTAGGGTGGAAGAGACCTCTGAGATCATCAAGTCCAACCTATGACCTAACACCGCCTTGTCAACCAGACCATGGCACTAAGAGCCACATCCAGTCTTTCCTTAAACACCTCCAGGGTTGGTGACTCCACCACCTCCCTGGGCAGCCCATTCCAATGCCCGATCACCCTTTCTGTGAAGAACTTCTTCCTAATGTCCAATGTAAACCTCCCCTGGTTCAGCTTAAGACTATGTCCCCTTGTCCTGTTGCCGGTTGCCTGAGGGAAGAGACTGACCCTCAGCTGGCTACAACTCCTCTCAGGCAGTTGTAGTGAGTATTAATGTCTCCCTCGAGTCTCCTTTTCCCCAGGCTAAACAACCCCAGATATCTGTGTGCGTGTCTGTGTGTGTGTGTGTGTGTGTGTGTGTGTGTGTGCTTGTTGATGGAAAAAAGCCCAAGTGTTCTGAAATGGCAAAGGCAGACTTAGCATGAAGGTTCAGTGTTTTCAGGTCTCTTTTTTTCTGGATGCTTTTTCACTTTCATCCCTGTAACGTGATGAGGTCCCACAGTCTGGCAGGACAAGCAGATGATGTTCAGCACTACTTTTTCCCCACTGAAGAATTGCCAGTGCTCATAACGTGCCTGTGCACATCACTCACCACTGGAGAGTTAGACTGCGTGTTTGTGCAATGAAGTGGATGGTACTGTGCTGGCACATCTCTCTGTCTCTCAGTGGTGCCTCTGTTCAAAAGAACTGGGAATTACTGTCCCCAGGTCAGCACTGTGCTCTGCTGTTCTGTCACAGAGCGTGGCCTTGCTGCTGTGTTTCCTTGAATTGGTGGTTGACAGGAAGCTCAGGGAAATACAGCTAGTTCTTGTAGAAATACAGATGAAGTACTTATAAATGGGCTTGTCTGTTCTATTAAAGAATTGGGAAAGAAACAGCAACAGTGCTGACATGCAGCCTTATGTTGCACATTTTATTCCTACACTTTGCAACCATTTGGAAAGCTGGGGTTACTGTTCCCATCCCAGAGAAGGAGAAACAAAACTGGAGTGGAGATTGTCCCAAAATCACCCAGCAAACAAAGAAGGGGGAGAACTGAGCCTGGAACCCACATCCCAAGGGGAATTTCTGTGTTCTGCAGTGACATGCTGCGTAGGTACAGAGGGGTTAAAGCCTGCATCATGAAACTCAGGAAGATTGCACTTAAGGTTGTATATCTTCTTACCCAACTTTAAGCATCCTGGTTCTCAGAGTGCTAAGAACCTCTGTAAAGCAGGTTACCTTCTAAAATAAATTCCAGGCTACTAATTTAACAGCAAATGCTTTGGCACTGGTGACCTGTTTCTTAGAGGCACCAGATACCCACTAATCTGATTGACATCTCCTGCATTTCAGAAAACAGGCCACCAAGTCTGGCAGGGCTGACCTGAGCGATGGCTCCCATGGAGAGGCAGCACTTAGGACTACCTGGGGGTGTCCCTAGGACTGTCTTGGTGCTGCCCTGCCTGGCAGGGATCCAGGTTGTGGAGAGCAGACAATGTGACGATGCCCGTGAGGCTCTCCCAAATGCTTGTGTTGCTTGCAAGGAGGAGGTTGCCTTGCAAGGCACAGGCTTCAGTTCTCATTTGCTCGGGACAGAAAGCGACAGGGTGTGATTTAATCGGGGTAAAAACAATTCAGTCCTTTATGTTGAGAGAGAATCAGATGGTGAGTGAAAAGAAGCATCTCATCGGGAGACTGCTGGTTAGAAAAACACGGGACAAAGTCAGATCAGAGGGCAGTGGCTGATGTGAGCATGCATTGTAAAGATAAATGCCAGAGCTGAGTATTAACACAGAAGCTAGCAGTGATGTAATCTCCTTAAAAGCCTTTTTTCCACGAGGTATATAAATGCTACTGCTTCTCCAGATCATGCTTTAGAGATCTCCCTCTGTGCTCTCTAACCCTGCTCTCCTCCAAAAGTCCTCAGCAGCTGAAAGCATGTTTTGCCCCTATTTGAGGGGTACCTCAGTTCTGATGGGTCCCATCAGCTTCATCAACAACCTGATACGATTAAGGCTGGCAGGTCTGGCCCTCAGGTTGTCAGTCGTTTGGAGCACAGACTTTCCCTTCCTACTTTGTTTGACAATCCCTTGATTGCTCTGCTCTATGCATCAGCATATTTCCATATGTATGTAGAACTCTGAACTGTTCTCTAGTTTACCTCTGCAGTTGTACAAATCCAAGACAGGTTATCCCACAAGCTTAGTGTCAGCCATTCCAGGCCACCTTGTGGGATCCTACTTTGTTTCTATAGGGCTCAGCCACACAGAGCTCCTGGGCATGGTGTCATTGTGCTGGCCTGGGGCAGAGATCTGGCGCCTGCCTGGGAAGTCAGAAAGGGAGTTTGCTGTTTCCACCCCTGTAATGTAGTTTTGGCCAAGTCAGTTGTTTGTGTTTACTCCCAAAGAAGAGGCAACACGATCCAGAGGGGAGGACTGGCCAGGAGTCAAAAGACATTTTGTTTTCCTGGCTTTCTCACTGAGGTGCAGTGACTTTGCACAAGCCGCTTCCCCACAATGTGCTTTACTTATGTCCAGCTGACCAGTATTTTCACCTGCTATTACTTTATTTTGGTCCTAACAATATGTTAATTTTCTATGGGAATCTCAAGTCTGCCAAGGAAAAGCAGCTGCATGACACCTACCAAGAAAGCACAGCAACATGGGGCTTTAGTGAAATCCACTGCAAAATCCAAACCTAAATGTGTGCAGGTTCAATAATTCCTGAAGCTTACATCTTGAGCATCACACCTAACCTCCCCCACCCAGCTGCTCTCTTCCTCACTGACTGTATCCATGCTCAGGTTTTTTCACCTGCGGTTCCAGTTCTGTTTCTTCCAATGAGCCATGCACTCCTCTAGTGCCTGTGACCTTCAGAAAATTCCTGCAGAACAACCCGTCCTTCACCTCTTGCACACTCTAGTCTCCAAAACAAGGCACAAAACTGAGTATGTTTCTTGTTTCAGAAGGGAAGTGTTTTTAGAAAGAAGGAGAAAACTAAGGAGATGAAGCAACTGAGAGTGTAGAATAACAGCATCTACAGTGTAAGAGCTGCGGGGGAGGGAATTTCTCCAGCATCATTCCCACACATGTTTTTATTATAGCAGAAGTTCCTGCTGCGTAGTGATTGCAGCATCCCCCTTAAAAGTGTAGTAGGAACATATGCACAGAGCAGCTGCATGGTATAAACTTATCTGCAACAAAGGGCGATAAACAGAAGTATCATCTGCTACAGGAATAGCTGATTTCTACCAGTGTTATTTAACCTAGCTACTCCAGGGAGGCCGTAAATCAGGACAGGCTTTCTGCTGAGCACACCGCTATTGCCTGGTTGTTTACCCAGCTGGCTCATGGCACTCTGGAAATGGCCCTAAGCTTACAGGCAACAGGAAGGGCAGAAATTTGTAAGGGAGTAAAAAAACAAACAAATTCTTTTTCTGGAATAAAATTTGCTCCAAAATTAGGTGATTCCTGTTTTGTCTAAGCCAGTCTATTGCACATCATGTGCAGTTACAGCCGTGCTACAAAGGTGACTGTGGTGGCATAGGATATTGTTGTTCTTTGAGTTTTCCTCGCTGGGTAGTGCCTTCCTCCCATGCCTGTTCTCTGTGGCAGGATCTGAGGGAACAGGTCCAGCAAAGCAGCTTTCTGGGTCACTGCTAATTGGAGACTGTGATAATCCAAATTCTTTCCATCATGTTCAGATTTACTGGAGGTGAATTTGCCCCAGGTAGACTTTGTCTGTTATTGAAGCTGTTGTCTATTCCTGCTTTACATTCCTGCTGCATTGGCCAGGTCCCTTGTGGTAATGATGGCTCCAGTTAATAGACCTGGCTTTCTGTGATCCATCCTGTGCCCTTTTTCCCTCGACTCTCTAAACAGGAAACAGTGTGTTCATCACTTTGAGTAGCCACAGTGCTGTGGGAATCTCATATTTTATTGTATTTCCTGGAGTTAAGCCACCTGATGCCGTTTTAGTGTTTGGAGCTGTCCTTTGGAGCTTGCTTTGTTTCTGCTTTTCAGAGGGAAGGAATGGCAAAGCAGCAGCAGGGCTGGGGCCTCATCCCAGCTGCTGTGCCAAGAAGCTGCAATGAGAGAGCACCTCCATGCTGGATATTTAAACATCATAGAACCACAGAATGGTTTGGGTTGGAAAGGAAAGTTAAAGATGGGGCATCCACAGTTTCTCGGAGCAAGGGTATGGCAGCGCATGTGACACCATCTTGCTTCTCTAGGGTGGTCTGCTCCCAGTGTCTCCTCTACATCATTTCATATCTCCCGCGGAACCAACTGTAGCTGCCATTGGGGTGCCAGGAGCAGGGCAGTCTTGCCCAAAGCCCCCCAGCCAGCAGCTAAATGTCTTTGTTTATGACCATGTCTTACCATGAGACAAAGATGTTGCACCATTGCAGTGGTGGCCAAATCCAGTTTATCTTTCTTCAGGGTTTAATTGTTTGTACACACTGCTGGTAACAGTACCTGGTGCCACCACCAGCTCATGCGGCTGAGGCCACACCTACTCAGACTCCTCCTGTCTTGGCTCCACCACGGCTGAATTCTGGCAATGCCTCCACACTTCCCTCGCAGAGTCTGCTCACAGACTTTGCTCTGCCTTTGCTGTGGGGTCTGAAGGCATTGCAGAGGGGGATTATGGCCTCTTGCAGGCTGTCTCTGAGTCTGTGGCCAGCCAGACCAGGAGGGGCCTGGCCCGGCCCTGGGGCTCCTGTTGGTACCTGCCTTTTGGCATTTCATGTGTTGTGCTCCTGCATCTCCCCTCCAGCAGTTCAGGCATGGCAAGGTGTGCTGTCTGAGGGCAACGGCTGTGAAGGGAGGCTGATAGGCTGCTTTTCGGACCTGCCACAGAGACAGTAAAGTGCATCTATTCATATCTAATAGCTTCTATATCTTCAAAATTAATCATTTCAAACACATACAGAGATGCCCCAAATGTGAACGTTCGCCTTTATATGTTCAGCTGATAGAAGAAATCTCAATTGCATGGAAGAGGGAGAAGAAAAACAGGAGTTGGTAGATTTTCTCATATATTCTGTCACCAACAGTTACTAATAAATCCTGGGGAGCCACTCAGAATGCAAACATGTTTAACAAAATTAGCAGCAGTTTCATTTATATGGATGCATATGTATACCTCTTTATAGACATACATTAAAAAATACATGGTATATTTCTCCTTTCTACGTACATGTGTTTTTACACAAATACATACACAAGTGTACATGTGTGTGTGTGCATCTATTTTGTGTGTGTGTATGTATGTGCAAACACCAGGGAGTTCCTCTCACAGCATGAGGAAACCTGACAGGGCTAGACAAACCACTTCTCCATCAACCTGGAAAATGTCAATCCTTCCTTCCTGCCTGTCTGTCCCTGATCACCAGCGTTGCCTTCTGCAGGTAGCTGTGGCTGCCACGTGAAGGCGAGCTCAGGGTTCCCTCTGGCCACGCACAGCCCCAGGGCCTGTGCATTGGGGCAGCGTGAGGATGCAGGTCACATCTGCAGGCATGGCTTTCTGCCCCAGGAACAAACACCAAGGTCGCCCATTTCCTGGTCAGCCTCCTCTCCCCCATCCTTCCAGGAAATTTTCTACTTAAATCCAAGAGTGTGGAAGGGAACATATTTTTTGCCTGTTCCCAAAATGCCTTTTAGAATAACAGCTGAAGATGCTACACATCTGTAACAGTCCCTACGTGATGAAATACAGCAAACAGAGGGGATGCTTGAGCTGACACTGACTCACAGATCTCTCCCCATGGCCCTGGGTTAGGTAACCAATCTTGTTCCCGGAGAGCCCACAGCCTCCAGGGCTCTGGAGGCCGAGATCCTGACCTTCGGCTACGTTTCTCTTCTGAGCGTCATCATGCAGATTCTGGGACAAGGTCCTCAGTTGGCACCAGTCTCACAGCTGGGTGGACTTCTGCTAGTTTACATCACTTGAGCCCTTGGACCTTTTCTGTTAGCTGCCTAGGGCTTCATTCTGTCACACAAATTAATCAGCATTAAGTTAATCAGCACTCACTTTAGGGTGAATCTACACTGCTGGGGGAGTGAAGGGCCTTATGCAAAAGTAGACAAGAGGCTTCAGGCTCAGGACCGAAATCGGCTTTCTCAAAAAAGATAGGAGCATGTGGTGGAGGCTCTCCTTGTTTCTCATGTTTTACACAGTGCAATGCTTATAGAGTAAGTGTTTGAGCCTTGGTGTTTGTGTAACTGTTTCTCTGTAGAGTTTCTCCTCACAGAACCCAAATTATTTCATACTAATCAGGGGATTCATTGCAGTCCTCTATTCCACAGGTGCTTGAATGAGACATCTTGATGTGAAGAGACCCAAACTGTAACAGATTCAAAACTCTTCTCCATATTGAACTGGGAGTTCACAGTGGACACCTGAGTGTCCTGGGAGTTTTTTTATGTACCTTGACATTTGAAATCACATTTAAACTTCTCCATGTTTTCTGGGCTTGTCCCTGTATCCCAGCGTGATAATGGCTGTAGGAACTAGTTTCTTCTCTCTGTCTTGCAAATGGAGATGTCAACATTCAACTTACGTGAATATCAAAATAATAATTGTGATGTTGAGTGATGATGAGACTAGGACCCCAAACCCTGTTTTAGCCAGCAGATTAACAGGTCTCTAGAATATGTGACATACTTAGAGGTTGCTGAAAACACACTGCCTGCATCTTCAATTCCTTTTAATTTCCAACCAAGACTGATAAAACACTTGAGGCCCTTGGAATATGAGTGTGCCTTCAAAATAAAATCCAATCCTGCTTCCTAGCATGCTAATTAAAAGTGCATGGCTGATTCAGGCAGCCCTACAATAGCAAGAGAAATGCTGCAGGCATAGAGATGGCAGGGTTTAGCCTGTTGTGAGTATACAATATTAAAAACAGGCAGATGTCTCATAAGGATGATTACGACAGCACTCTTGACCTTTCTGCAAGAACAGGAATAAAAGCAAAAGAAAAACAATAATCAGTTTTGATTTATCTTGAAAGCTCTCTTCCTTTTTTAGGCGTGAAGTTGCTGTTGTAGAGAGGTGATAAGGGGTCACTGTCAGCCTTCCACATCACATCAGTGGACACTCACCAGCTGGTGACCCAGGCTGTGAGTGAATTGACAGACCTCCACTGGAGACACCTCCCCTAGGATTACATGTGGGAGCATGGGTCACTGCCTCCCTTCGCTATTTTCCAGCTCCGTTTGATTTTGTTTTGTTCTAGGTTTTCTTGCTTTGTTTTGATTTACTCTGTTTTGTTTTGCTTTGCTTTGCGGGGCTGGCTGCTGTGGGATTGGCAGTGGGAAGGGGTGCCCTGGTGCAGGCTCCCTGCCTCAGCATCGCTGCCGAGGGCTGCACAGGGGCACCAGCTCAGCATGGCCTTCTCAGAGAGCACTTTCTGTCTCCTGACAGACTTGGTTGTGTTACTTGTTAATGTCCCAGCATTCCCATGCAAAGAGCAATTAGCCTAAAACCCATATGGTAATGGAAATTAATAACCCTGATCAAAATAAATGGCAGGAGCACTGGCTTCTGAAATTATGAGCTTTATAAACTACAGCCATGACCACTAAAGATAACCTGATGGTGTATCCAAGGATTCCAAGTCCTGTTTCTAGATCCTGTCTCAGGCAGTACATGTATTGCTTTTATAACATACACAAAACTATTTAATGCTTAACCCAAAATATTAAAACAGCTTCATCACAGTTTTTTGTTGGAAGCTCAGAGCAGTTTTGAGAATGACCCACTGAGATCTGATAAAAAGAAATCAGAGAACTTCTTGGGAGTTTCATGGAAACATTCTTTCCAGTGATAGAACCTCTATTTTTGTTCCTGGACATTGAGGGAAACCCTCAATAGCTGAGCTAATCTTTTCTGGTATGCACATTTCTGGCTAGAGCCAGCTGTGTACAGATACCTTCTAACATTAGAATCGGAGCTGTGTCTTTATGGTGAGCCTTCAAAACAAACTTAGTAAAAAAAAAGCAGGTGTAAGATTTTTGTGGTGCTGAAAGAGTTTGCTCTGAAAGTACCTTTTCATTAATTTGTTTTCAATTGGTTGGATCCATCTAACCACTACAGGCCTGAAATGGGTTTATTTGCTCATTGTATTTATTTAGGCCTGGTGCTGTTGGGAATAGGAAAAGGTGGTGGCCCTCTAAAAGTAAACCTAACTAACATTTGTGTTTCATAAATTTTAAGGCCAAGAGATAAAAGTCATTGTACTCGTGTGGACTTTCCAGAGCCAGAGCGTTTTCTTTAGTTACTCAATTCTTATTCTGAGTGTAATCTCTTTAGCTGAATTTAGACCTCTTAAAGGAAAAATAAAAAGTCTACCTTAAACTAAGTTTTTCATTTAAATACTCTACCAGAACTGATAGACTATGGTAAGGATTAATTATCCTTAATGGTTATAATTACCCTATTTCTAATCTAAATGTGTTTGTATCCATGTGTAGTTGAGTACATTCCTGAGTCATTTGCAAACTGTATCAGTATTCATCACCCTATTTTGGGGGGGAAGAGGGAGGTCACTGTTAAAAACCACATTCTTCCAGCAGTGACTTTCTATTTATAGTTAGATTTTGAGACATACCAGTTGTCTGGCTTTTAACTCAATTTATGTGTGCCACACTTACTCCGTGTGCAGCTTTATAGTTTCATAACCTCAAGAGCACATGGAATTAAGTTGGATGTCACATCAAAGTCTAAAGTTATCACACTAACAGTAGTACATCTATAATATCAACTAGTAATCTCCTCAGAAAATACCTAGTTAGTTTGACAAGATGTCTTCCTAAGTCTATGCTGTTTAGCATCAATTATTTATTTTAATATTTTATTAATTGAATGAGATCTTCATTATTTTTGCAGGATTTCTGTCAGGATGTCAGGCTGTGATTATTTTGCTCAACCTGCTTATCTTCTTTAAAATGTCACCACTTTCCTACCACTTTCCACTCAGCAGTGTTTTCAATGTGCAGAATGACACTTCAAGGTTTAGCAGAAAAAGCAAATTTTCTTGAGTTGTTTTGTACTGTGAAAATAATTTTCTCCATTCAGCTGATTTTGAGAGCAGTGAAGAACAGCCAGGAATGAGTCAAACCAAGAAGCAATCATGCTCTGAGCATCTGAAGCTGCTCACATGAGATGGTGGTGGGTGCCAAGGGAGCACCCACTGTGGCCAGGCTGGCCAGCCCTCCGTTCTCAGTAGCCCAGTGGTGATGACAAAGGGACTTCAGGCACCCAGGGATGTCTTCCACTCCCCAGCTACACCTCTCCAAATGACAGCAGTATGTGGGTTGTTGTTTCTTTACTCACAGGAAAGGGCACAATTGGGTTCTGAAACTCTGCAGCTTTTGGGGTTTTATAATGTGTTTGAAAGAGGTGGTACAAAGAAGGAAGCAACCAGGAGAATTGCTTTCCTGCTCTTCATCAAAGGTGAAGATGGTGAAACAACTGGACATTGACGTTGTTATAGGTAGTGTGGAGCATCTTCTGCTCAGTGTGTTTTGTAATGATTTCAGTATCTCCTTAGAGGAGGGTTTGGAACCCACATCTTTGCTCTTTCAGAGTGCCTGAGAAATACATTGCTATTCCATGCAAAGTGGCACAGTTGCAAGAGGGTGCTGCAGCTGCCCTCACCCAGGATAATTTCTCATCACTGAGAGATCATTGACACCTGCAGGCTCAGCTGTTGCCAGGGGTGAGTGATAAGCTGGGATCTGAGAGTCAAGCACAGGATGGAGAGCCTTCCCAGCCCCAGGGAAAAGCTGGGAGCCCCAGCCCAAGGGAGCTGGGACATCAACACCTCCCTAGCATCAGGAGCTCAGTGAGGGACTCACTAAGAGGCTCCTCTCTGAAGACATGGTGCTTCCCAGACATCTTGCTGGCTCTTTGAGAAGTTCCCCTCTCAGCTGACATTTCTGGCTGCACACAGAGGAGTCATCCAGGCTCAGCCTTCCCATTATCATAAGGGGATTAAATGCAGTTCTGCTTTTCCTCAGAGGATAATTGTGAGGGAAAATGCATTAAGGACATAGAAATGCCAGGGTATGAGGGCTCTGTGAACACATACTGAGAAAGGCAGAAAAGCACATGTAACTAGGTGCTTATTAAAAAAGAAGTGGATATTTCAAAGGAAAACAGGATTAGCACTGCATTAATAAGGAGTAGAAATAGAAAATAATTTTTAAATCTGTATGAAAACACAAGCCACTAAGAAACAGGCTTTGGTAGTTTCCAGTGTGATTTCTTGTGCTTCTTTCTGAGTGCCCAGTCTGGACCAGTGGGGAAAGGAACTGAGCCATATGGTTTAGGAGTCACCTCCACTCCACCTCTTATTTTCCTGTCATTAATGACTGCATATAGGAGTAATGTTTACTATTGAATCCTACATGTATCTGTTTATTTTCCATGTAAAAATATTGTGATAAACCATCAAGGAGCACATGGTGTACAGGCATGTGACAAGCCTGGCTTTATACCCTGTCTCTGCCATTTGTCAGTCTCATTTGTTGTGCTGAGGAACAGCCCAGTCTCACCACCATTTTGCTTTATGACTAGTTTGGTTGATCCTGCCTTTGAAGAAGAACAAGGGCTAGAGAAGGATAGCCCCACTTCTCCCATCTTCTGTGATCTCATCAAATTTTACATGGCACCTGCTGATCAATATTCTTCCTTTGACTTCACTGCAACCTTTTGTGTTTTTCAGGACAGCACCAGGAGGGTAGAGTTGACCTTGACACTGCCTGCTCCTTCATGCAAACATTTTGTCATCTTTGAAATGCATTCTGTTCTGGAATCTTACAACATTGAAAACTTTCAGAGAATATTAAAATCATTAGCTTTATCAAAACACAATAAATAGTTCTGCCCCCCCCTGAAAACAGACTTCTGCAACTGACATAATAATAAAGTAGAAATTCAGTTCTTGGGGCAGTCTAGAAGTGAACATAGTCAAAGGGGGAGCTGGGAACCACTGGTTGTCAGGCTGTTGGGTTTATTATTTTTATTGCTTCTTATAGTTCTTTACTTAGTCTTCCTAAGGTGCTCCTGCAGATTCCTCTGGGTGAATATTGCCAATTCCTCTATACATCTTGCAATTGGAAAAAACAAATTTTCTCAGTAATCATGTAATTCATTATTTAATCTATTGAGTGTTAATCTAAGGGTATGTGTATGTCTTTTCCTAATCAAACACAGGAGACAGAGGAGATGTCAGATCACAATAAATGATACTGGAGTGATGACATATTTTAACTTGTTCAGCTATTTGTGATATGTATAACTGGAAGTTCAGAATATCAAATGTAACAATTAGACTCAAAAAAAGAGCCTTTTTCTATATTTCATTCTCTCACCTACTTAGCTGAGAATGTAGATATAGACAGTCCCATCAACTGAATCATTATTAAATGTCACTTAAGGTGACCAAAATTCTCATGGAATTTATGTGGTTGCACAGGCTGCGTTAAGGCTCTCTCTCCCCTCTGCAATACACTGATACTGCTCGTGGCATTGGCTGTTACTCACCATCCTTCAGGAAATGTGTCCCCTCAAAGCCTGGGAAAAGGAACTTAGTCCTGAAGGAAAATATTATAACTAAATGTCACCATATACAAAATATTACTTGTTTTGAGTGGTACTTAAATGGACAATTCTATCCCTAAATGCAGTAAGAAAAATGTAATAATAGTAGCTTATATTTCCACAAGTTAACATTTCTTAATGTTAACATTTCTTGACTATGTGACTTAGAATTCAAAGGTAGTGTAATGGAAAAAAATCTCGTCAACTATAATACTCTGAAAGCCATTAATAAATGTAATAGAACTCACATTCTTTTAAAACAAATCCCTCTTCCTCACCTCACTCCAAGGTTACAGTAATATTAGCTACAGTACAGATTGGGAGCCACTGCTTTGGCTCCCAACAAACCTCCCCTAATGGGGTTTGAAAACATGCTCTTATCAGCATAATATCCCTCTCTAAAATTAATTCTGATGCAGCTGGAGATGGCGAACGCAGAGGAAGAAGATGTTTCCCACTGGTAGCAGAGCTGAGCCTTTCTCCTTTGTGCTGAGTACCAGGTTGTAGGCAACACTGACACAGAGAACTTGGTCATCTGGGGACCATGACAAGAAATATCTAGTACCAATAAGAGAAATTGATTGCTTGGGGAAAAGAAAGAAACAGGTCCGAAATGTGAAACTACATCTTTGCATGTATCTGTGGTCCTGGTATAGTGCTACTGCGTGAGTGACTGAAGCATATCTGATTATACCCTGTTGATTTGGGAGAACTCATGTATTTTTCCACTCTCTTTTTACAGCTCCCAAGTCTACCTTTTGTCCCACTGAAGAGACCTGGTGGCCAGGCCTGGTTATTATCATTGCAGTATGCTGCACCACACTAGTGTTCCTCTTTGTAGTTGTCATCATTTGCTACAAAGCCATAAAAAGGTAAGACTCCAGATGCTTTTACTGCACTTAGGGCAGTGCAGCCCCACAGAGGCTGACCCAAGATTTGTCTTATGATATCCTGTTTAGTTTAAAGGCATCCAAAAGGCAAAATGCATCCTGTAGCCCGTGCGTGTTTTCATTGGAAAGTCACTTTATGTACTGTACCCTGCATGTGTAAAGGGTGTAGTTCAATGCAGTCGTGGGCATGAGGAAAAGAAAAACTAGAAATGGAATAGTTACAGTATTAATAAGAACTTGCCCAAAGTCAAATTACTGCAGGTTGCCAGTGAATGTGGAGAGCTTTGGCTAGGTAGGAAACATTGTACTACTTGTAAATACAAGTAGAATGCTACTTCTGGTAAGTCACAAAATTTACGTGTGGGATGTGAGATTCTTGGCTCAGGCCCATTACTAATTTTAGCATTTCAAATGAATGCAAAGTCTTCTAACTCAAAGTCTAGGGTAATATGTGTAATTTTTCATTTGGAGACCATACTATTAATTTATTTTTGCTTCAAAATTATAACCTAAGGAACAAAATTCAAAACCTTTTTCTTTTAATATAAAAGCCTCTGTGAAGCCTGTGTACAACAGTGTGAAGTAGCCATTTCAGCTCACTGTCTTTGCAATAGCTGCACTTGCCTAGGCCTCGAGTAGTTAGGAAGTATTGACTTCAGTTACACAGAAAAATATGAGCAAAAATAATTTCTTCATTTAAATAACATTTCATATTTCTGGTGGAAAAGGTCAAAATTTTAACATTTCCATGTGAAGGTTCCAAATACAAGTCCAAAGGGTTGATTTAGAAGAGAAAGTAACTTGTGGGAATTGTAGGCCAGACGGATGAAGGTTCATTTCTCCTCTACTGTTTTTAGTGTGGCTCTGACCACACTCCAGAGTTTGTGTTCATGGTGTCACTGTTTTATGCTGTGAGTGTCTTGGCTGGGAGCTGTTGGTATATCCAGGTGACCCAGCCTGCAGTAGAGAATGCAGGATGCCCATCCATAGCTCTCATGAGACACTGCAGTGACATCTGAATCTCAGCTTGGATTAAATGGCAGTTTTTTTCAACTTCATGCTTTCTGAGTGATAATATTTTGGAGTGAGGCAGAAAGGAAAATAAATGAAAATACTTTTCATGAAAAATGTTATCTGTGTGCAAAGTGTTTGCAAGATTTTTGTTGAGCCTCAGCAGGGCTATCACAGTGGTGGAGCACTGGATATCTTTGGTGGTTGTTGAAAAATTTATGCAGGATTTGAAAGAGCATCAAAAAGGGAGAATTCCAGCAAGAAGAGAAATTCTCTATTTTATATCTTATTAAATTTACATAAATATCTTTGCTATTCTAGTTTAGCTAAACTGGGTGGTTATTTTTTTGGGTAGCTGAAAAGCTTTCACTCTAGCAACTGCCCTTTTGGAAAATTATCTCTGGAGGACTGAGATTGGCATCCAATTGAATCAGTAGCACACTGCAAAATCTCGCACTTGTAGTTGCTGATCTACCATTGCTGCTCATTTGTGGTTGTCTGCCTACTGCCAAATTGTGAGTGATTTGTGTCAAAGCTGCAAAATACATGTATGAGAGCAGGAACTCTCCAGGGCAACTTGTGCCTCGTGAGGAATTGCTTTTCAAATCTGCTGTGATGCTGGTAGATGGGAGGAACAGGAGTTAAATTTAAAGAGGCAGATTTAGAGCTGCCTTGCAAAGGTTTGGGGAATTCACATAACAGTCTCATGCTTTGTGTCAGTAAAGAGTAATACTGATACTTGATGAAGACACCCATTATTTGTCAACAGCATGAATATCAACCTACAAGTCAGCTGCTTGAACAGGCATTAGGCTCAGAGAGGAGTGAAAATTCCTCTTAGATCTTCTTATTTTTGACATTCACACTGCTGACAAATGCTAAGCTGAAAACTGCTCAGATGTGGGATGGACAGCTATGAAAGAAAATCTTATTAATTATAATTTTACAGGGTAACTAGAGCATTTCTTTTCATCAATGAGTCCTTCCTAAAACAGCTCTGCTAAAAGAATGCCCTAAAGGGCCTGGCAGCATTCCCCAGTAGTTCAGGTTTCTTGATCCACTGTAAAAGATATCTGTCAATAAATGCTGGGAAATAAGATCAGACGGTTCACAAGAAAAGCATCTCTGCCTTCAACACAGTATTATCACGTATTGTTGAGCTGAATTGGCTTTAGCTAGTGTGAGAAATCCTTCACTCTGTTTTTTGCTGGAAGGTAGAAGTGACTAGAGAAAGAGTAAGGGGATTAATCTGGGTGATGCTGAAGCCAAGAGTTCTTCCATTGCATTCCCAGCTTCAGGCTCCATAACCATGCTCTGTCCAGTCCTTTCTCACACCCTCATCCCACCTGCTCTCCTCTGCACGCCTCCTGGGCCCTCCTTCCTGCAAATCTCCTGGAACTGGGATTTCTGTCACTGCAGCACCTCTGACAAATCTGTCTCCTACCACCACTGAAGAGGTGCTGAAGAGTGAAATAACAGCAGTCATCTGGTTGTAGGGTGTAAGAAGGGTCAAATGCTTCAGTAGGAAAGTGCAGGCAGGGAGTTATTTGCATTAAGTCTGGATCTGTTGTATTAATCCCTCACTTTCATAAGAATCAAATTTGAAGTAAAAAGAAAAATAAAAATCCTATTGTGCTTAAGTTGAAATCTCATTTACTGTTTCAAAGGGCCAGACCCAGTCAAACTCTCTTATGTCTGCTTTTCCGTAGCAGGAAGAGAGGTAGTGACTGTCCTCGAGGTATCATAACTCAACTGTGGTTTTATTCAATCTATATATAACTGTGTCTCCTGAGGTAGTTTGTATTCCCTCGTAAAAGCTGAAACTTCAGTGTATCACCAGTTTTAGGCACTAAGGTAATTTGTAATAAAATACAACCTGGTGGGTTGGTGCTTCTTTGCATATAATAACTACCTGAACCAAGCAAGTATGCTACTACCTCCATCCCTGCATCTACCCTGGAAATACTCAGGTTGTCCCAATATGAAATGGTCATAAGAAATGCTGAAATCCATTCCAGTGAATGGATTTAACCTCTCTGGTCTATGAGGCAGCTTTCACCAAATTGCGTCCATCAGCTTTGATACTCAGATGTGTTGAACTCTTGGGAAGATACATATGGAGTGATACTTCAAAGGTGCTTCAAGCAACTGCTAAATTTCATCTGTGTGCTGCTGGTGACTGCAGCATTGGACACATGACTGGCACACCAGGTACAGATGTGTGCTGCTGCATAGATCAAGCACCAGAGGAGACCCCACGTGATACTATGTTGTACTGCAGCATGGTTATGTGATGATAGCACACTCACTTTGGCAGTGGAGAAATAGCTATTTTCGATGGTCTTGGTGTTAGAGGGGTATTTCCAATTTTTCAAAAAATGTAAATTTTCTCTTAAGAATCTTTTCCATAGCACATCAGAAAAAAAATAGCAATAGTCAGTTAGCACCATCTGTGACATTCGTAGATTTCTAGGACAGGCTTGATCACTGGCTGGGACTCAGCCTCAGTGTAAGCAGTGGGACTTTTCCATACATTTCATGGATAAAAAAAGTGATCCCACAACCAGTGATTTCTGTAACACATAGAAAGAACAGATGAATAACTGCTTCAAAATCTAGAATATGTCCAGGTAATTCTCTACCATGTCTTTGTCTGTAATAACCTTCCGTTCTCACTCTTTCCCCAAAAGACTGTAATCAAGAAGTAAAAGCAGGAAGTCCAAAGACAATTCATAAACTAACACAGCGTGAAGAAGGCTGGATCATTTCAGTATTATGTGATTCTTGGGTTGGGCAAGTGCACCGTGAATGCCAGCAGCTCTAACAAACCTTCATCTGATGTGAATCTATGCAGATTCAAAAACAATCAGTGGAATTCAATTCATTTTAATCAGCTCTGGAGGTGACTGTCTCTTAAGCTTTTTTTAACATCTGCAAGTACCTGAATAATAGTAAGACAGTAAGACTAGAGGGAAGTGGGAAGTAAACACAGTAAAGAGGATTAACGAGAGTTGTTTGGTAAATAAGCAACTGAGATGGGGGAGAGCAGGACATGCAGTGTGTAATCCTATTTCTGCAGCTCACTGGTGTGTCAGTGTCTGTGAAGAGAGTGAGATATTTACATAAAAGGGAAAAATAAATCCCTGGCTCCCTGTATGAAATTAAGATAACGGAGCCATCTGTCAAACCTCGAAGGGGAAAGCAAGGCTGAGCATCCTGGTCTTTATGACAAGTGATGTGCCAGCTATTCAACCTGGCAGGGAGTGTTTCAGATGGCTTTCCAACATGTGAAAAACATATACTTGGTATCTCTGGAACTTCCCTGCAGTCTGAGATGACCCATGAGCAGTTCATTGTGCCTGGTGATGTGGCTCCTTGGTTCTGCTGGATTTCAGGGAGGATGGATACATCTGTTCTCAGCTGTACCACAGGGTTTGCTGCCAAAAAGCTCTCCTGCTAAGTCAGCAGGGAAAGTGGGCTGATGATAGCCAAGTTTTACATGATACACCTTTTATTCACTCTTCTAACTTTGTGAAGCCACTGTTTTATATGTCTCATAGCCTGAGAGGAAAGGTACCATAAATGCCTACATAGGCACTTTTTTATATAGGTTCTGAGTTCACCTTCAAATAATAATTAAATGGAAGAAAATATTGTACTGAAATAATATGACAGGTCATATTTAAACTGTCTTAAAATTCATTGCTCAGGTATTTTTAGGGTGCTTAGCATTCGTGTATGATTTATGGTCCCTGTATACTGCAAAGTCTAGGTTCAGAAGCAGGAGCAACATTCTGAAATTTGGCTTTGTTTAACAAGATACTTGCGAAGGGAGGACACTGAGACTTTCTTAAAGAGGCCAAGAACTGCCAGTGGGAGCTGTGGTGAAGGTGTCCCATGGTGCAGGGATTTATGTCCCACTAAGCAGGCCATGGCCCTGCACTTTTCCCCCAGCCAGTTTTGTACCACTCACTCCCCCAAAAAACAAGAACTGTGTAGTCCTCTACATGGTCGTCTCCTATGTGCCGCTGAGGCCAAGCATGATCTAGTCCAAAATCAATATTAATTGCAACAAAACAGTGCTGTTTAGCCTGAGCAGAGAAGACAGAATCTTAAACGTGCTTAATTGCTTTGAAGAGCAATTTGCAGCATGACTGATGACGGGTCAAGGTGAATTGAAATTGTTAATGTCTCCTATTCTCCCTGAAACATTAGAGGAGTTTGTACTGAAATGGTGCCTTAATTCTCAGCAGGTGCAGGGAAAGACAGTAGTCACTCACAAGACAGAGTGAAATAGTTGGTGGAAAAGATATGTTTAGAAGTACTGTTTGAGTGGGAGACATCCAAAGGGAAGAGGAAGGTCTGTGGGGGCCGATTTCTGTGTCTTTGATGCAATTGATTGATGTCAGACCAGTTCAGCTCTGCAAAAGGGATCAATCCCTAAGAAGTGCCATTCAAAAGGGAATAGAGTCTTCATGGAAAGACCTTGGGAATGTTACTGAGGGCAGCTGAGAGAAAGGCAGACTTTAACATTTTGGAAAAGTAAGGAAAAGACCTTTGCATTGTGGCCTGATTCCACTTCTGAATGTTGATGTTTATCAATAACAGGATTACTATCTACCCCTGAACACCACTGTCCAGGTCTTCTATCAGCTCTAACCAAAGCCCAACATCCCCATGTGTTGCTTAGCCTCTCTGCCTAATCATCTCCCAGTGGTGAATTAACTCCCATCCTTGGAATGAGGCTGCAGATGACCTACTAAAGACAATTTAAATACCCTGAGCAACCAATCTTTCTGCAGGAGATCCCATTTTTTAATCATCAAGAAATGAGCTTTTAGAATCACAGGATGGTTGAGGTTGGCAGGGACAGCTTGAAAGCATCTAATCCAAACTTCTGCTCCAACAGAGTCAGCTAGAGCAGCTTGCTTATGTCTGTATCCTACTGGGTTTTAAGTATCTCCATGGATGGAGAGTTTTTGCTGGTTTTCTTGTGTTCTTTCAAATTTATCACTATTTACTAAACTAAGTGTAGCCCTGCTTGATGAAAACTGAGGGCTAATACAAGGAAAATCAGTTGTTCTCCCAAACAGTATTGAAGTCTGGATGTTGGTTAAGCAACAATTTCCTGGGTGGTGTTTATGAGACAAGCCAGTGAAGAGATTTACAGCTTGACCCAAGCCCACTGGAGATGCCAGAGCTCTTCTGTATTTATTCTGCTCATTCAGTGGCATCATTGGGGGTGTTGGACAGGGGGCTAGTAGTTGGTGCTGCCCAGTGTTTTTTAGGTGCATCAAGATGAAGAAGGGTTGGCGTCATTTTTTAAGTAGAATAGCAAAAGTATTGCAACTACTTGTTAGGCTCCTTGGACAGCTCAAGGGCTGACGGCTGAAGTGGATTAAATAGCCTTTTACTTGGAGAGATGGCTGAGCCAAGCCACATGGGCACTGCTGTGCAGAACAGTTTGTTTTGCTGTTGTCTGTGCAGAATGTGTTGGTCAGAAAAGCAGAAGGATCTGCTCTCCAGTGCTGTCAGTCTGGGATTTTTATAAGTACTACGTGTGTTTGTAACTGTTGTAGGGCAGGATTTCGCTGTCTCTTCTAAGTTATACAAACTCACAAATTCTGCTAGGGAGAAAGTTTGTGGTCATAAATGGATAAAATGCCCCACTGTTTCTCATAGCCAGGAACACTGAAAGCCTCCAGGAGGCTTTATTCTTTAGCATAAAACAAGTGGTCCAAATGTTTCACAGAATACTCTCTTATGGATCATTTTGCACTTGTTCACTCCTAATTTGTGAAATATTGACAAAGATGCCAAGAGAAATCTGTAGAGAATTATGGTCTGTCCTGTGAAAAATTAGTGTCACCAGAAACAAACTTGAAATTTCTCTTTTTTCTACTGCAGATGAGGGTGCAACATCAAATGGGCAGAAGTCAGCCAAGTATTGTTGAGAGTTACTGCCTCAGTGCAACTCTGATATTCATGGGTGGATTTTACACACTTGTGACAGAATATAATGCTCATGCTGGTCTAATTATATTGGTTGCAGCATTCCGGATTTAACCCAACACAAATAGAAGATAAAAGTTAATACTAGAGCTTTGAAACATATAGGAGAGGTGCCAGGTTCACCATGATGTTTTTATTACATTTTTTCCTACAGACAAAGAAATACAATTTTCTTAGGCATTCATTTAATTTTTAAGCCAGTCATAGTTTTTGTAAGCTGGTGTGAGGGTGCTTGTGGCCAACCCTGTTCGTCAACAGCCACAGCTGTGGCTGAGGCATAGCTAGCACAGTGTGCAGAGACATTTGAGGAAACTTTTTCTCTTGATTATCTGGAGTATCTGAGCTCAGGACTGTGTTTTTACAACCTGCAAGAACCCAGCAGCAGCAGTGTGCAGTCCCTGGGTCAATATTTTTATGACTCAGAGAAAATTGTACCCATGGTAGTAGGGTGGCGGTGTAGATCCGTACTCCAGCTCCTTATCACCCAGAAATTCCCTCTGTACAAAAAGAATCCCGTGGAAACCTTTTTGGTGGCCTTGTTGCCCACTTTTGCTTTCTGCAAAGGATTTGCAGTGCATTTTGAGTAAAAGCAGTAAAGCCTGATTTCTGCACTGGCTGAACAACTGCAGCTGCTGCTGAGTGGAGCTGGTTTTGAGGGTCCCAGCTGAAGGGACATCACATCTCACACCCCCTCACCTTGTGGTGCTGTTTGCTGCCCTACAGGCACATTGTCCAGAGGGGAATGGCGCAGACAGGGCCCCCCTCTGCATATCTGTGACACTCATGGGGTGCACATCAATCACAGCCACACTTGAGCTCCTTGGACCCGTGCTGCCACTGCTGGAGGGGCTGCACAGTCTGATTTCTGCTACATCTGTCCTTCCTTCTCTGCAACCCCTGTGCTGACTACTCAATATGTATTGTGCTGCGGGGTTGCTAAGCAGCACACAGCTCCCTGCTCGGAGAGCCTTGCCATGAGGGCGAGACATGCAGTAGGTCAGCGTGGGCAGAGCTGGGGACAGGAGAAGGCATCTGCTGGGGCGATCCTGCTCTGCCACACCCTTCCCTTGCTCTCACTCCAGCATCCCCTCCCTCAGCAGGCACATGGCCAGCCCCGCTGGTGTGGCTGGGCTGGAGAACAATGGCACTGGTTTGTCCATCTTGGAGAGCTGCTGGCTAATTAGCCATGTCAGAGAGCATCTGTGGGGGTGAGCACCATGGGCCCCATTCCCCAGGCTAATGCCAGGTGATGGAGCAAAGCAGTGACAGAGGGGTATGATGTGTGTAAAGAAGTGTGTGTAGAGTCTCATCCCAGCTGTGTGCGAGGTGAGAGTGGGAAAATAGGATCATTCCTCATTCCAGCCTTTGAAAGAGGCCATGAAAAGAAGAGCCACATGGAGAAATTGCATTGCCTTTGGTGTCTGCTTTTTGAGGTAGTGGCATGAAACCTTATGAAAAATGTTAATACTCTCAAGCAGCTGGAACTGTAGGTTCTTCCCTTCACTTGCTCTGAGCCCTGAGAAGCCCGTGTGGAGACTGGCTAAACTCAAATTCTTCCTCAGAAATTGTCCCCAGTTACAATTGTCTAAAACTGCACAAAACCCAAATCTTTGCATAGACATCAAGGTGAGCAGGACTTGCCTCTTCATGGACTTGCCCCACGGCACACCTGGAACATGGGAAAGCTGGGACCATCCTGTGCAATCCATGGACATTGGGTTTGCATTTATCCTTCAAAGAGCAGGGTCTGGCTGTGCAGGCTCTTCATTGGGAGTGGAGAAAGCCAGAAGCAGCTGCATGAAAATCAGTGGTCTCAGTCTGGTTGAAGGCAGAGACAGATTGCTTCACATGCAAAGTGATCTAGATAGCTGCAAAGGTCAGTTAATTTTACGAGTTTTAATTTTCTTCTCAGCTCCTTGCATTTATTTGCGTTGCAGACACTCTTCTTTCAAAGATATTTCTGTAACAGAAAATTTGTAGAGAATTTCTGTTCGTCTGCACAGAAATTAATCATACTATTTAAATAATATTGTGAAATTACATTTAAATGATTCTGTGAAATAGCAGTAGCCTTGTTCTTCTGTATGGATCAAGTCCATCATTCAAGTTGTTGCTTATGTTTGACAGTGATTAAATGGCAAGGTAGTTATCTGCATTTGGCAAAAAATCTGGACACAAAGTAGCATAATTTGGGGGATGAAAAAGTCCATTGCCTAAAATGGCAGTATCTACAGTCACTTGACTGGTGAGAGACATACTGTCCTTGAGAGAGAGCAAGACAGCAGTGAAGAGCAGTCCTTGCTCATCTCCTCTTTCTGTCCCTTATTATTCCAACCCCACATTTTTTGAGTACTGATGCCTGCCCTGACCCAGAACACAGGCACCAAAAGCCATTCATTTTGTGAACATGGTAGGGGATGCCTGTTCCTTTTTCCTCCTCCACTCTCCCTTCCCGTATGGATATCTTTTTGTAAGGACACCTTCTAATGTTTCTCCAGTTTTCCTAGTTAATGTTTGTTAAGCACTTGTAAGATAGCAAGCATTGAATAGTTGTTCAATCTGTTCCAGAAGGTCTAGAGAATTTTAAAGAACTAAGAGAGAGATCTAGGTTTGGGTTTCCACTGGTGTTTTTGTATTTCAGAGTGGCAGATAAGTATGTTGTCCTCATGCCAGTACCTGTGAGAACATGCATGTCTCAGTTTTGTGGGGGCAGATCATGCCTACTGCAGCAGAGTTACAAATAATCCCATTTTTCTGGGTGGAGCGTAAATATTTCCAATCCCAGGCTGCTTCTGTGTTGCGTAGCAGAGCGTGGTGCCCCATGCACTGAGCTCCATGACTGTGCCTTAGCTGCCTGCCCTGCTCTGCACAGGACAGGCCTTTGAGGAGCAGGAGTGTGCCTAACTCATCCCCAAAGGGCACTGCCAGGGATGGCCATGGCCATGACCATCCTCCAGACATGTTTTGGCTTTGTTCGAAGGTGCATTCATTCCATGCATTTAATGTCTCTCTCTTTTTTTTTTTTCAGTATATTTGTATTTTGTTTAGTAGCTTTCTGCCAGGCTAAGAAGCTGTCATCGTGAGTTCATTTTTTTGCATTAGTCCCATTCATTTTTCTGCTTTTATAATCAAAACATATTGACAGTGTATTCTACACTGAGAACAGATCATGTCAGCTGTAATATCCCTCCAGTCAATAAAACCTTTTAAAGATCATTAGAGGGAATGCAAAGAATGGGTTATTATGTGAGGGGTCACTGAAAGTACTTTTATCAATTATGTTGGTTAATTGTCCAGTATCCTAATAATAAAGCTGCTTCTCTTCCTTAAGATTGGTTTCATGTAGGAGCATAATTCTGAAGTTAGCTTAATTGAAGACTTAGTAGGAAATGGGATTGCATCCATCACCTTTGTCTCCCAGGGACAGATCTTCTTCCTGTGTAACATCAGAACAAATCCTCCTCAAGTCCAACAAAGTCTGTGGAATTACTCTGACTTTGCACTGCTGAAAATAAATGAAGACTAAACTCCACTTCTTAAATTTCACATGCAGCTCAGAAATATACTGCAATTACTTGCAATCTGAACAGTCCAAATCCTCCCTTTAGACATACCCAGAGTGACTTCAGCTGGCTGAGAGAGGTGCAGTTCTGCAGAAAGAGATCTGCCCCTCACACTCTGCAGCCCAAGTGCACCAGCTCAGGGAACCTTTAAGTGCTGATGAATGACTGCAGAGCAGTATGGATTTTTTTTTTCCCCCTGGGAGAAACACTCAGCAAAGGCTCAATCCATGCACAGAGAGAGGAATTTCAGTGTGAACCATCCCAAAACAGAAATCGCCCACATGCCAGCAGGGCTTGCTTAAATATACTCCAGAAACTGGTCAGCTAAAATTGCCTGTGAGGCAGAGCTGAGTTCGCTGTAAATCGCAGGCTTCGAAATGCTCACAAGAACAGTCAGAAAAGAAGAAGCTCTCCCTGGGAGATGGTAGCTTGGAGTTATGTTAAGCTATCCTGCAACGTGATTTCCAGAGCTCTGAAAGAGACTTTCTCCTTTTGCATAATCATCCTAGCACTATGCAGAGCACTTGCACAGATCCTCTCCCCTTCTCCACCCGAGGCAGACAGGAAAGTCTGAAGATGTTAAAAATTGTATGATTACTTGCTCTTGTAAATATTATTTATCATCTGACCACTGGTTCAGTTTGGCTAAGACTGAAGTACTCAAAGGTCTCTAGGGAAAGAATGGCCTTTTCTGATTCACAAAAGTCTTTTTATTTGTTTTCATAAGGTGCTAAGGGGCAAAGCTTGAGGGAGGAGAAATCCATCAAATGTCTAAAACTGAAAAACACCCTGTATACATAATCCTTCCAAATGCTGTAGGTAGTATCATCCAAGATACCTATAACACTTTCTAGTTTGGAAGAGTAAGTAAAAAATATCATATATTGTGATAAAAAGTAATAAACACTGGGACAAGAGTGTTTGTTGGTCTTTTAGATGCTGGACTATCTAACTTACCTGAGTGGAGATGGGAATATGGGGGATACATGTAAAAGCCTTGGGAGAAAAACACTGAGCAGTAGTGTGTGTGCTGCTGAAAGTTGTCCAGATGGAGCTGCTTTTTATTGTAACTGTAAAACATTTGCTTTGTATGTGGGAGGTAGTAGAGCCAGTAACCTCTTCCTACGAGCAATGAATAGTGTACTGCCTGTTTTCTGGACAGATAGATGGTCCACATATGGCCGTTAACTAATTTAATAGAGAAAAACTAAGGTTCCAGAGAATTTTCATCATTAGGGTTTTTTCTTTGACTTCTGTCTTTACATTGTCAAATAAAATATATCCAGACTGATTTTTTCTTGTCTCTCTGAGGCAGTTAAGGGTAGAAGTCAGAATGTGACTCCTTCCATGATTCTGAAGACTTTCACCAGAGAAGTATCCTCCTCCAACATGAGCCCCATATGTCTGAGCCATAGCACCAGGCTGGCCAGCAAGGCTCCTTGTGTGTGGCTGCACACAAATTTAATGGCTGTGTCCCTGAAAGCAACTGTTGTCAGTGCACTGAGCTCCTCTAGCCAGAGTCCTGTTCACAAACCAGTCTTAGAAAGCAACTTCTCTTCTCCCGCCAGTTGCTCTGTGGAAAGTGATTCACCTCTGATGACTGATGGCCAGCATGAACCAAACAGTTGCTGGATGAATGCCCCAGTACTGAGATGTAAACAGCCTCCATTCATGTTCTTTGTGTTCTTAAAAACATTCAGATAATGCAGATTGATGGTCTAGTAATTGAATAACATTACAAAATTTATTCTTCCATTCCTATCTGCTAAATAAGGATGTATTTGAAGTGTGACTATAGCCCACACATCTTCTTGTCTGGGCTTCCAGCAGTGAAGTCTAGCCAAGAGCTCCAAACAGGTACTGCTAGCATCCTAGCCCTGGAGATAAAACTGAGTGAAAATAAACTACACAGATATTTACCCTGATTCTTGGACAACTTTTTGTAACCCAGGAAGATGCCACTGCAGCTTGATCTCTACTGGTATGTAGGTAGCTTGGATATTTCTGGGTATTTCTATTTATATGTCCCCTGAGGCATACCAAGCCTATGAAGCAAATGATGTGTTGTATGAGACCAAATTTTATTGAAAATCATTATCTTTTATGTGTTGATAGCTAATGAAATATCATTATGGAGAAGAGCTTTGAAATCATTGCATGTATAAGTGAAACAGCTCTCAGATTTGCCTCCTCCCCTCAGCCGCTTTGCCCCAGGGATCAGCAGGCACACACTCAACCCAGCACATGCCAGCACCACAAGTGGGGCTGCCAAATGGGGCTGCCCAGAGAGCTTTGTTCAGGGGTGAAACAGCAGTGAGGAGAGAGACAAGTTCTTTACATGCTACTGAAAGCATCTTCCTGAGAGGAACTGAAAACACGCAGGGATTTTTGGCATGGGTACCTTGTGCATTGGCACAGGTACAGCTGTGCAAAGACAGTACGGAGATGCCTCATAGCTTTCAGCTTTGGTAAAATCTCTGTCATTTGATACTGATATCCATACACTGCAATCTTTCATGTATGTATGTATATATAGAGCGATCTTTGCAGGTGGCTTTTACAATTTACAATTTTGTACCACTGCTCACAAAGAGTGAAGTTTCACTTGGTCTTCTGAGCGCTGGTCATTCCCTCCTACAATGGACACCAAAAAACAGTCTTTCCTCCTCTAACTATGTTTGAAAAGAAGAATGACACTCTATTCCTGTTTGGGAAGAAATAGGATATCTATTTCCCCAGAGAATAATCTAGGGCAGCAAATCCCCAAGTGGAGACAGGTGCCTCCTGGCAGTGCTGAGTCGGGTATGGGAACCCCAGAAGGAGGTGAATTTGAGATCCTGTCATGTCTCTGCTGCCAGTCCAAGGTCATCCCTTTGTAGCTTGATTGGATTTCCTTGGAACCCAGCCTTCCCAGATGCTGGACTTGATGCACTGGCACTGTTGAGACACTGCTGTGCAGGTAGGCACTAGAAACAGGTTTGCAATGCTCAGGTTCTTTTACAAAATCAGGTTTTATTCTAAACTCTCATCTGTTTCAAGCATGAAGCACCCATAAGTGTGTGAAATGTAGTTTGCACTGTGAGTTTTAAACTCTATTGCAGTTTACTGTTCTGGACAAAACTTCTATTCCCATGTCTAAGTGATCTTACTCTTCTCGACGCTTCTTTACACCTATAATGAGGCACGATAAAGTCATGATTAAATGAGTAGTCTGCCCTGGTTTTACTGAGTAGTCATAGATAGAGATTTTCTGAAGAGTGTACAAGTGGGACACGAGGGGAAGCTCTCTCGTAGTACTCTACCACGCAATTGCCTTACAAACAGTAGGTCTGTGCCAAATTTACACAGTAGCTAAAGCTGGCAAGGAGGGTTTTGTCAAATATACCAACTAAGTTTTGTGATGAGACATGATAAAGGGCCAAAAACTATGTTTCCTCTAAAAAATTTTCTCAACACAGAACATAAAAATTATGTTTGAATGTGCATGAGTACATTGACCTTTACCCAGGACTTTGCAGAGGATTGGTACAAGCCAATATGATGAGCCAGTATGAAATTCTTTGATAAGTGAGATTTATAATGTGATCAGAACCTCATGTGAAATTTAGGCTTGAGATGTGAAATACACTATTAAATGGCTGTTTGATGCTTTCTTGATTTTAGGACTCGAGCAAGTTAATGCATGCATGGTGGAGAGGTCATTATGGACTCTGAGGCGTCATTTCAGGCGTGTGCTAAGCTGTACAGAGTTGCATGGCCAGAGTTTCATTCACAGATGTTTGGCATGAAGACCCAATTTGTTTGCTAAACAATGTATAGCAAATTATACTGTAAAGCAATGCAAACCACTTATTAGTGAAAAGCCTGTTTCACCTGCCACCAAGTGAGTATGTCACTGATGTGAATAGTTCCCTACTCATTTCCTCACTAATTTGAAACATCCCTTTAACCAACGAAGAGCAACCCTGAAATGGAAATGCATAAATGTGTGGCCATAGCTTATCATCTGAAAGGGGGCTTGGCGTATCACACTTTGGAAGATCATGCATAATTTAGCTTATTAGGCAGAAAATAGGATAAAAGGGTTCCCCTTGGTGTGCAAGAAGAAAATTTGCATGCCTGGATCTCAACAGTCAACAAAAATTGGAGTAAAAAGTTAGTGGCACAGAGCTAGTGGCACACAGAGAGCCAATGCCCTAATGCAAGAGGGCACTTGAAAAATCACAACCAGCCAAAATGACCTTGTATATCTAAATACATGGGTCAGTTTAATCAAAGTGACAAGTGCGTACCAGTATGCCAAGCCAGTGATTTAAATGGTGTAACTGGGGCAAGTCTGACCCCAAATCCCTGCCTGTTGTGCATTTGAAAACAAATGAGAGAAGGAGTTAAACAGAGCAGTCTCCAAGCCTGAACTTTTGCATCTGACAATAGTCTTTTCATTGAGATTCAAGAAAATAACTGCTCTGTTTTGCTAGCACTAACCCTGCACAATTGATAAGGCAGAAGCAGAACCTTGATAAAATCTCCATTCCCCTATTTGCAGGCTCTGAAAAAATCCCCTTCCATTGCAAGCAAATGCCAGTGGTGTGATATCCCTGGCAACCTGTCCAGCAGGGTCTGCAGAGAGATCTCACCATCAGAGGAGAGCCTCCAATCCACCCAGGTCTGTGCTGGGACACCAGCCTGGGGAGGGGAAACTGCAAATTTCAGGACAACTGAAGCAGTCCATCTTAAAATCGCTACTAGAAAACATAAAAATGTAGATAAAAATGAGAGGAAGGCATTTTTTAACATAAAGAAAGAAGAGGCAATCTAGACAGGGAAAGAAAATGGAACTGGAGAGGTGCAGAAACATAGGAGACCAAAGAAAGAACGAGTAAATAGGAGAAAAACTGCAAGTAGAAGTGGCCAAAATGTCTTCATTTTTTAACCATTGATAGATTTGGAACTGAGAGAAAAGAAAAACAAAAGAGCTTTTGAAAGCAGCAGAGAAGTTTAGACAGCCACGCCATTTTTACTGCCCGGACAAAAAATAAGCGTTGCCATCAGATTGTCCATTGCTCCTGTCAGGGATGTGGCGCGGTGGATGGGTGCTTTACAGCGTCACAGAAGAAAAACCCCGTGACCTTGTGTCAGATGCAGACAGGCACTGCATGTTGAGCACTGAAAAACAGTTCATCAAACCCCTTGGTCTCAACAACTCTTAGTCTCCCCTTCCATTTCCATTCTCTAACAACCGGAATCATGGCTAATATTAACAAACTTTAACTCTTGCCAGGCAGAGAGGCACAAAATCTCACAATCAGAAGTATTTTCTTTGAGATTACAAGCAAACAAATTTACCTACCTGTAATCACTCTCCATAAATCTTCCATTAATACTTTGCTGAAATTAAATGTCATTAACCATTTTTTATTAATTATTGTTTGTTTTGTTAAAGGTTGACAAGAACAGTTGCACAGACTGACTGTTGTAATACATGCATCTGGTCCTCTTTTTGCCCTCAGCAGCACCTTAAACTCAAGACACTCATGTCTGGAATATCTGTGTGGAAAGCGCAAAGCTTTTTCCTCCTATTATGCTTAAAGCTTCAATTAAGCCACTTTTGAGAAGGGAAGTTGTGGGGGGAAGTTACAAGATGGAACATGGTCTGTTACAGGACTTAAGCTGAGGTCTGCCTTTTCAGAGTAACTATAAAATCCTAAGTAAATGATTTTGCTCTGTGATGTACAGATGCTTGATAGTTTTGTGCACTTGTTGAGCATTTCCTGAATTGTCTCACAATTAACACTGGTGATCCTGGATTGTCTTACCAAATAGTATGAGTGGCCACTAAACAAAACAAGAAGGGCGATTGGTGCTGGAAGTCTGGTAGGTCACAGCAGGCACCATGTTTCAGTCACTAACTCAGGCACCATGTTTCAGTCACTAACTCAGGCACCAGGAACACAGACACCTGTATCTGGGCTAGCAGTCTAGCCTGCCTTCACAGGCAGCGCAGGGAAACACAGATGCCTTGGGCACAAAGCATCTGACATATTTTGGGTATCCACTTTAAGCTGTTCTGAACCGTGTTCTGTAAGTACCTGTTTCTCTCCATTGGCTGTGGAGATTGTCTGGGGTGGTCACCACAGGTGTACATGTCAGCACTGGTCAGATGAGTCCACTCCTAGTGACTGAACACGGTGGTTTCATGGTGACTGGTGAGGGAGTTGGGTCCTTGGTGGACATGACTGGTCATCATCCCAGTTTGAATGATGTGACACTGAGGAAAAAGGTCATGACTCCCCCAAGGCAGAGCCCAGCCCAGCACCCAGCCCAGCATCCCAGCCCGTGTTCCAGAGATGAAGGTGGCGGTGGAGGGCACTCCTTCCAGCAGCCTTCATCTCATGCAACAGGTACACCTGTATCCATTAACAGACTAACATGGGGACACCAATAGCACATCATGAGACCTTAGGATCAGACCTCTTACCTTCCAGGTGGACTATGACACTTGACAAAATTTAACTGCTGGTTTGGCCTGTGTTCAGAAAGGGAAAAATAGACAGGAAAAGTTCAGTATTATTATGTACCTTACATGTCCTCGCTTTCAATCTGTATTGACAAAGAAGATGTTTATCTCTGTTCTCTCTTCTCTCCCCACCCTGCCTGCACATCACTGAACCTGGGATCACCCAAGGAAACCAATGAGAAAAGAAGAGAACGGAACCAGTCGGTCCGAATATGCAATGACCTCCTCCCAAAACAACAAAACAGTTGATAACAATGCGGTCGTATAATCCCCGAACCCCACCAAGGCGCAGGAGGTGGTAACTTTCGAAGCACACACACGGAGTATGCAAGGTGGGTGAAATGAGGGAAACAAAGGGAGCTGTGTGGCCAAGGACTTCATTTCAGAAACAGCGCATGCATCAGTGATCCAGAAGAGACAAGCAGGCTGCTCTCCGGGCTTGCTGCTACTCCAAGGGAGGATAAACTCACCCACCTGGGCTGCCCAGAGAAAAGGCCTCATGAAGGCATAAGCATTGCATGCTGCATCCCACGAAAGCGATGTTGCGATGCCTCCCGCTTCTTCTTCTTCTTCCTCGTTCTTCCCCTACTTTTACGTTGGAATTGAGTGTCCACAAAAAGCTTCTGAAGTAAGAGCTTCTGAGGAGGGGGTGATCTGCCAGAGTGGCAGTAGTTTATCACAGGTGGGTCAGAGGGAGGTGTCTCCCTCTAAATGGGACACTTCCCTCTAAATGGTGAGAGGTGTCACCTGTGTGCTTCTCCAGCCTGTGCAGTTTCATACGCTGATGCTTCATTCTTATCATTCTTATTATTTCGTTATTAAAAAGGGAACAAAGGTTTCTGTTAAGCAATCAAGCAAAATTGGCCTGAACTTGTGACCTATCCCAGGAAATTTGTCTGTGGTCTGGTGACTATGCAGTTTTCATGGCTGAAGGCTTTTCAGGCAAAAGAAGTAGGATGTAAGATTTTAGCAATTAGCATTGCTATTGAAAGAGAGATGTTATTAAGATGTGCTTTAAATGTTATTCCTAATCAGCCTCCTTTTTTTGCACCACACTTTTATTTTATCTTTAAAATTGTTCTTTCTTTGTGAAATTCCACATGTTTCTCTGTGTTTGCATCACACTGATTCCCCAGGAAAAGTACAGGAAAGACACTGTTTACATCTTGGCGTGAGTGTTTGGGTGGGATTGTGTTGAAAGAACTAGCAGCCCTTTGAAGTTCTCTTCATTCACTGGTTAGTGTTGTTCCCTGAAAGTGTTGAGTCTCCTGAACTGACCCACTGAGGGCATTGCAGGTCTGGCTTGTAGGACCCCTTCTGAGGGTCTGGTAAGCTGGTTGTGCCCACATTAACTCGGTCTCTGCCTCTCCAGAGCTGAGACTGACAGTGGTGCCAAGTTCAGCGTACAGTTCAGTATACTTTCCGTGATGTGGATTGCAGACTATTTAAAGCAAAGCTGAATCTACCCAAATTCATTTAATGTAGGATCTCAGGTTAGACTCAGTAAGTAGCCCTCCGGATAAAGGTGATGAGACTAGTTAAGATGCTGGTCTTTCCCTACCTCCTGAAAACTTTTCTTTGTGTCACATTTCCACATGTATGTCTCCATTTACCTCTGTGCTGAAAGTAGTGATGCAGTCAAAGACAAATTTACACCCTGGCTTCTTGTCTGGACATAAAACTTTGGTACCACTTGATCTCCATGTCTGTGAGTAACTGCCAGGCACCAATGCAGTCTCTCTCTGGGATCTGGCTGTACCCCAGCTGTATTGTCTCTTGGTACTGCAACACAACAATACTTCCAGTTTTATATAAGGATGTGCCTGAACTGCAGAAATCAGACTTCGATTTTGAGCGCATTCTGGCCTGTGGGTCATCTATTGCTGGGATGCACAGTGTGGCATGATGGTAGAGGAAGATGATGTTCTGCAGATCTTCCCAAGAAAAGCTCTGGAATGTTCAAATCAGCAGTCTCAGCTCAGGCCCATCTGTAGTTTTCTGTTACCTATCGAACAATAGTGTGTATGTAAATATAAGTACCTTTTCAATTATAAAATGAAATGCTGCTATATATTGCTCTTAAGAAATTTATGTAGTTATTCATTTAGCTTTTTAGTCTGTCATCACTATGTAGAAGTTTAACTGCATAAAATTATTTTTTAAAGCTGGACTTTCTTGGGAAGTGAATGCAATTGCAAAAGTGAAGGGAGGCAAGTAACCCTTTGCCCAAGAGTATGATCATTCCCAGACACATTCATGTTATGTGCTTGCGCAAGACACAGTGATATGTTCTTAGATCCAAAGTGGGATTAAAATGACAAAATTTACACTTTGAGTCTAGTATCCCAAATGTTGATTGCCTAAAGCACTTAGCCCCTAAATACTATAATAAAAATATTGCAAGTATATTTCTAGAATATTTTTAAGCTATAACATTTATTTTGGTGTAGTTACCTATGTTTGCCTTTCTTCTTTTACTCCACTTGTTTCAGCCTAAATGTGGAAACGTGGCATAGTTTGAGACTGGTTGCATGTTTATCTGAGAGTATAAAGTATGAATGCAGATAAGTTTAGCATAATATGGGCTCAGGATTAGCACTTTCTCCTAAAGGTTGTTGATTTTATTTGTTTCCTAATACAGCTTTAAAGGCATGTTCTCTAAGGTCAAAATCACAAAAAGGATTTGTAGGTTATGTCCATCCAAATATGTCTGTTTTTGCAAAAAAGAGTAAAAAGAGATGGTCACCAAACACTGTCTGATTTTCAGTGAGATCAGTGGTAAAATGTCCTCACTAGAGAAGCCCCCGGTGCATGACACAACCCACAAGCAAACCCCGCCCAGGCGCCATGAGGACTCCTCAGGAGAACATAAACTTTAAAAACTTCATGGAGAGTGGAGAGGCAGGGCATTGCAAGACACAGCACATGCCGCCTAGGATCTGTTTTCAACTCTGCCACTGATCTGCTGTTTACTAGCAAGTAATTTTGCCTCTCCGTGCCTCAGTTTACCCATCTGTATAACCAAGCCAACAATAGGTACCAGCTCTGTGGCAGTATTTGGAGAGAAATACTTGTAGCTTATTTGCATGGGTGGACATACACTGTTGTTACATGCAAGGTGCAGATAAATGTATCGGGCACATCATCACCATCATAGTTCTTGAGCAAACGTTCCCCATGTGCTTTTATAATGCCTTGGCCACAGAAAAGCAGCAGCAGACGGGCTGAGAGCTGCTCCTCTGCTCGCCCAGACCCTTTGCTCTCAGCCCTCACATCGCGGCATGGCAGGGAGAGGTGGGAAATCTTGTGTGGGGTAGTTTTGCCTGTAGATTCCTGCCCAAGTGCAGTTGACTACATTGCACTGAAATTTAAAGTGATCTTGAGAAGGGCACTTGGAAAAGTATACTGGAATCAGATGTAACTCTTCAGAAAAGGGAGGCTAGACAGGGGATGTCACTGAGAAGTGACTTCTGAGGCTTGCTGATGTGGTTTTAGGCTGTGTTTAACACTCTACAGACTACTTGCAAAGCTTTTATAAGAGAGGCTTCTGTGCTTCCTTATTGTACTATAATTAAATACTAAGGGAAGGGAACAGGCTGGATACATAAGCACTTCACGAAGCAGTGATGCTGGATCTGGGAAACTGGCAACCCAAAATGCAGCTTTACAAGCATTTTGAGTTCCTTTTTTAGCCACTAAAATATCAGGGGTAGAAAGGACCTGCATAGCTCCATTCACAAAGTAGCCAGATCCCCAGCAGACGCAAAGGTGGCCAGTTTCTACACAGGAGGTACTTGCTGTGCTCTGACCACCACCGGCCAGCCTCAGCAAACTGCTGCACTCAGTCTGAGGGAGAGCAGCAGCTCCAAATCTCTTCTCAAGGATCACCACTAGCAGGGAATGCACCTTAAGGGCCTGAGCTGCAAAGTGTTGAGTTTCCTCATTCCTCAGAAGACAGGAAAGTGGAGCTGAAGCCCCAGCCCTGCTGTCCTTTCTGTCCCACACCTGACACAGAAGTGTGCCCAGGAAAGCATTTCTGCCTTGGACAGATGCTGCAAAAACAGACATGGAAAGAAAGGGGAAAGTTCTACTAAGTATAAAATACAAATATATTGATATATATATCTATACGGAGACCTAATTGTCCAGTCTTGCATGCCATATGGTCACAGCATGAGGAGGAAGTGCGGGAGTCCTGCTCCAACCAGGTCATGACCATAAGATGCTGCCAAGCAATGGAGAATCAGGCCTATGGTAGATATGTATTTACAATACTCCCTGCACCTGTACAAAGAAAAATATATTATTTTAAACTGCAAAATAGTGTGTTTAAATCAATGCATGAATGTAAATATTCTAAGATCTGCCTTCTTGACTGTGTACCACATGTACAGATGAAAACAAATATTGTTTATAGGAAATCTGTATCAGTGGTTAAATGACTAAAGAGAAAAAAGTATCAGAATTAATGTTGTCATGTTTCTCAAACAAGCCATTAATGTATATTTAGTATTTAAGGATATTGCTCAATAAGTATGTTCCGTACCAAAAACTGTGTTGCATATACAGATTGTGCAGTACCCTATTTTAAAAAGGCACCATAATTAATTTTTATTTTAAATAAAAATGTACTTGTAAAAACTTCCTGTGTCCTGTTGGTTATGTAGCTGAGAGCATTGAAGGGGGAATGGCTGCAGTGCCTCTTCAGGCACTTCTCTTACTGCCCAAATTTACCAGGCTTCCTTGAACACTTTCTGTTGTGGTTTTGGAGAAGCTCATGGCTGCTGCTTGTGCATCTGTCTAGGAGGGTCCTGGTTCTGTCTGACCTAATCCTGCTGTTCCTGTCCCAGATACGTGTGCTGCTGGTGGTGCATCAACAAAGGGATCACACTCATGCAGCCCCCCAAAGCTCATGAAACCCTTTCTCCTATGCTGAGGGGCTGGAAGTTTCATAGTCTAGTTTTAGAGTGATCTCCTCATCTTTCACATAATACTACATATCTTTATTTATTTTGGTGCAAGAGATAATGTTCACCATTTATATTCTGACTCCCTGGATGGGCTACACACTCCGTTTCCACTCAAGAACAAAAGTAATTCATGGACCAGTCCTTCAGCAGATCAACACTGACATGTGGTAGCTAAACCTGGGTCCTTTGCCTGGGATTCCCCCTCCCAGTTCTTTGCCTTTCCCAGGCAGAGATGAAGAGCACAGCCTGTGTTAGGCCCTCTGAAGCCAAGGGGCTGCCACAACCTGCACTTCTCCTTCACAGCAGGGCTCCTCCTGCCCCAGCCAGAGGAGGAGGCTGAAGTAATTCCCCAGTGACTGCCAGGTACCTGCGTGAGGTCAGCTGACACCTGCCATGGGATGGGAGGATTTTATTTAAATAGGGAAGCATTTTGGTTGTCTTTAGTTCCCAAGACATTATTCCCTAACAGTTTTTGCTGGTCCCTTAGGAATTGTTTCATATCCCACTTTGGAAAAAAATCTTAGGTAAGGCAGAGCAAAAATAATCATCCAGCATGGTGGGAACATGAAGGGTCTGAAGCACAAGTCTTATGAGGAGCAGCTGAGGGAGCTGAGAATGTTTAGTTTGGAGAAAGAGAAGCTCAGGGAAGGGAAAAACCTCTCTCTCTACAACGACCTGAAAGGAGGTTGTAGCAAGATGGAGGTCAGTTTCTTCTGATAGCAAGTGGTAGGACAAAAGGAGATGGCCTCAAATTGCACCAGGGGAGTTTTAGATTGGGTATTAGGAAAAACTTCTACATTGAAAGGGTTGTCATACATTGGAAGAGGCTGCCCAGGGAAGTGGTAGAGTCAGCAACCCTGGAGCTATTAAAAGGATATGTAGATGTGGCACTTGGGGACATGGTTTAGTGGTGAATGTGGTTGGACTTGATGATCCTAGAGGTCTTTTCCAACCTAAACAATTCTATGACTCTATGATGCAGAGTGACTGGGGGGCAATTTAATGAATTACAGCAATAACCATTATGTCATAGACTATGATATCCAGCAGGTTTAAATATTAGACACATTTTGCAGAAGAAAACTTCCATGTTACAATCTCTCTGTGACCACTAAGAAAGAAAGTGCCTCTGGAAGGCTTTGACCCCTGCATCAGGCATCAAAACTGCTGCATCAACATCCTCACCTCCAGTCTGCAGAGGAAGGACATCACTTCGGAGAGCAGGGCACTCCCTGGTGAAATTCTGGCGAGGTCCCTCAAGTTCTACTAACGTTATCAGCCCCAAATTCACTGCTGTTTGGCTGAGCTCTTGTCATGCTTTAGTCATGATGAGATAGCCACAGCAAGCAATGGGAGGACTGGGTGCAAATCTGATTAGACTAAAGCACAGTAAAAGAGCTCCAAACCTGAAACCAGGGTTATACCTTGAGCATAGCTGAAAATCTTGCTAAGTAATATGAGGTGCAGCAATTTCACCATGCTGAAGAGCGTGGTGTTGCCTGATGTGCTCTTCCTTCACTGCCCCATCACTGGGAACCAGTGTTACAATACCCAGAGAGAAATTAGATTTCCGGGGTTTGATATTATTTGAAGAGGGAGCAAGAAATTTGTAATGAGGGAGATGTATATTCTGTGATTTTGGTAATATAAAATCATGAAGTGCTTTTCACTGGTTTCGTCTGGGCACATGTTGCCAAGGTCTATATCCTTTTAGAAGATGCCCAGTACAATTAGTTACAAATTAGAACTTTCTGCATTTCTGAAGGATGCTTTTATTTGGGCATGCTTGATTCATGCAGGTTTAGTCTTTGCCCACAAAGCAATCAAATGTTTGAAAAAAAAGCCAACAGAAAACAACTGACAACTGATGTTATAGTATGTATTAGTCTTCAATTACTGAAGTGTTAACATTTTTAATATTAATACATGTTTCTTTCTTATCAAAAATATCCCTTCAGAGCTGATCTTCCATTGATAAAGATTTTATGTAAGCCATTTCCTCAAGGTTCTTTCATAATTGCTATGTCTTCAACCACATTTATAGCACAGAAGTAGTTGTCTAATTATAAGTTTACAGAGAAGTTGCCCTTGAAAGTGGCCTGAAACTAATTTTAGTATGCAGGAAAAAATACTGAGAATATTAATACCAAGATACCTGGCATGTTCTGAACTTGTTTTACTTCTGGCTTTAGTTGAAACAAAAGCACTCACTGCAACATTTAAACACTTGTCCTGCTGCTCCTGTCTGGCACTGTGGCACAGTTTGATATATCCATGGGGACTGGCAATTCTCCTGATTAGACTGAGTGTCCTCCAGCCCAGCCCTTCTGGGTGTGAGCATCCAGGCAGTTCTGTGGGCCCTGGCAAGGGCTCCTTACCTGAGCAGCAAGCACAGAGCACATGGGGTGTCCTGGGAGCCACAGAGGGAGGCACCAATGCCTTGATGAAGTGTGCAGCCCCTTCAGGGGTATTTTCCGGGGAGAGGAGGGATGGTGCAAGTGCTGGACACAGTGTGCAGCACCAACACCCACTTTGAGCCCTTGTTTCAGGCAGTCACTGGACAAGTTAAGGTTCAGTAACAAAATGATTGAGGCTGGACGTAGGTAGTTAAACTCCCTGTATCATATATTAATAAATTCTATAAAAAATACTACATCCATGAAAGAAGCATTATTGCACTGACTAGAATCCTGATCAGCCTTCAGTGGTGCTGGGGAGGGTGCAGGACAGGGCAGGTGTGATGCATGGAGACCCAGCTCTGCCTCCCTTAGCACTTAGGAAAGAAAATCCTGTGGGTTTAAATTTCTCCCTTATTGTATTAATGGCAAAGCTTTAAGAAGCTGATTTTATCATGTGTGCTGGCTAGATATATCAAATCTTTTTTTATGGCAGTTGGTTTCCTTAATCTGTGAGTTGTCATAAAAAAAAAAGCTAAATGGTATTTATATATATCTGCCTGAAAGTATTTTATATGATATATCACTGTGGCTGAAAGAGAAAGGAAGTTTCTTTGTAAATAGCAGCTGGCTGTTTTCCTTTCCTATGCATTGATATAAATTTCATGAATTCATTTTTGTGCAGCACAAAAAGAACTCAGAGCCGGAACGTGAATAAATTTCCCTTTACGTTCGGCATCACTTCCCCCTGCACACGCAAACAGAAATGCTTTCAGTATTTAAGTTTCATTTAACACAGGCCTAGTCGGAAGCAGAAAAGAAAATATAAAGAAAAGCAGCAGCATGGCAGACACATCCCAGTGAACAAGCCTGTGAGCCAGGGACAGCCTCCCCTATTTTGATTTGTAATTTGAGGATAATTCAATTAGACATTTCAGGCAATTTAAACATTCATGCATTGTCCAGCACCAAAGCATGAACTGTTGAGCAGCAAACGAGACCTGACAGCCTTAGCAGGCCGAGTGAAAATCCCAATGTTTAAAAGGAAAAGCCCTCATCTAATTGATATGCCTACTGGAAAATTAAAAAAATAAAGGGGAGGGCGGGGGGGAGAGGAGGCAGCTGTGCAGGAGGTACCACGAGGGTGAGACAAGTACAAAGGGCAGAGTGAGGGGTATACTCTGGGTGTGGGCTTCACACCTTATTTGCAGCCATTTGCTTGAAACAGAATATTTCAAAGTCTGTGTGTTCCTTTTAACAAAGGATTAAAACATAAATGCACCTGATCACCCATCTGCTCACCTCTCCCGAGGTAGCTGAAAGGCAGGCAGGCATTCAGGAGCAAAATGAGAGCATTTTCATAAGCAGCTGCTTATGAAAGCCAGGTGCCCCTGCCCACACTCAGCCACACTGAGGTAGCTGAAATCATCGCCCTGTGCCAAGGTCCCAGCACTGAACCCACACAGCAGAAGAAAGTCCTGTCTGGACCCATGGCCCACTCAGAGGTGACAGGGAGCAGCTGGAGAGCAGGAAGCCCCTCACTGTGCCTATTTCATGCCCAGCAAGGCATTGCACAGTCCCTTGCCCAGTATCACAACCCCAGCACCCACTGCCCTGCTCGCCCTGCCTGCCCTGGCCACCAGCAGCCAAATCCCTGCAGGATAACCACAAGGTGAATGGCTCTGTGCCCACAAATGGAGATACTGGCTGTTTGGCTGCCTGGGTGATAGCTTAGTGATGTTAGACACTGGGTATAATAATAGCAATAATAATAATAACAACGTGAGAATTTCAGGTGGAATTTCAAACAAGGATGTGTCAGGGCCTTGCTTACTTTAAATGCATTGGCTCTTGTGACCTCTGGATCCAGGGGAAGAAATGCTATTTGTCTTGTGCCCAAGAAGCTGCCCTGGAAGCAGAAGGTCACCCTAACCTATCGACCATCTGGCTGGCAGACAAGACAGCTTTGACAGACACAGATCTGGATTGCTCAAAGTCATTCCTTTGGTTACTTTTAGAGGCAGGTGATGAAAGCATCAGGAATCATCAAGTAAAACTCTTCTGGCAGGCTACGTGCCTCTGGTGTCCCTTCGATGGCCCCTCAGAAAATCTCTGGAGCAGAAAACTCACCTATGAAACTTTACAGGAATATATCACCCCTACCTCTTCTTCATTTTAAGCATTATGCAGGACCAAGTTTGGATGGTAAAAGCCCAAAAAGTACACACAGTACATGTGGATACCATGTACAGTGGTAATTTTCCTTGAGTCATTCTATTTGAAGATCCAGCGTTTAGTGGGTTTATAACCTACAAAGGTGAGAACAGTTTGTACTGAAATTTTCCATGCTAACACTCTGCTGGAAGCTGACCTTTGCATTTCTCCAGGAGTTGCAGAACAGCCCTGTTGCTTCCAAGAATGATATTTGGGGGGAAAAATATTAAAACAAAACCTAACAGTAACTTCTGACTGTTTTATTGAGAATCTCTAATTCCTTGGGTCTTTGGAGTTGGGATTAAATTTGACAAGAAGATCAATGTTTTTATTGCCAGTTACAAGCTTCTGGAAACTCATGGTTTCCCTTCTTTAGAGTCCATTTATACTGGACAGGTAAGTCCACTGAAAACCCTCTCTGAGATGACATTGCTCCATCTCTGCCATTCCAACTAAAATTAAAATACTGAATTTCAATCAATTCTTGTTCAAGAACCAATCAATTCAATATGTGTGAATAAAGTCAGGGGTAGAGCTAAATAAAAGTAATTCTGCTCATTTATTTTTAAAACTATAGTTTTGGAAGACCAAAACCATTGTAAATGTAGTTCAAAATTAGTGATGAGTTTTCCTCTGCAAGGGAGTTAGCTGCTCTCATCGTCGGATATCTTGGTAGAAACAGACCTTAGTAGAATAGAAAAACCACTTAGCAGAAATAAAAGAGAGATTCTTTCCACTCATTATATTATTTCACCTTGAAACAGGTGATGTTGGTCATACATGCAGGCAGAGACCCTCAGCATGAGAAATCCCTCAGATGAATGACCACAGGAATCTGCTCTGCTCTCCTCTTTCCTGATACCTTGGGCACTGCATAGACAAAGGTGCAGTTCTACAGCTCCCTGCCTCCTGCGTGGAGGCACACAGACACACACCCTGCCTGTCTAGAAATGAGCAGCAACCATCTGCAATTTTCCATGACAGTGCAGCATAAACTGTTCAGGACATCTTTTGAAGAAAGCTTTTCTGCCTGCCCCAGTCACTGAGGCAAAATTGTTATAATTTGATTCTTCTTTGGAAAATTATGGGGTGAGGGAGGTGAGGTAGGGAGTGGGAGATATCTCTGGGTTTATCCTTTTCCCCAAAATTTTTATGTACTGAAGGTGCATATCTGAAGTTATGAGGCTGTATGGGGATGGAGGAATGGACCCAAATGGAGAAATTACAGATTCAGCAGCCGTGGTTTTCGGTTTGGGGGTTTATTTTCTCATGCCTCATCACCTGCCATATGAATTCAGGTCTCTAAACTGGGGTTTCAGCTGCATTTAAGAGACTCATTTGTTTCAGATTATGATCTTTATGAGCCACAGCTGTATTCAAGGAGGTTGGAGAGGAAAAAAAAAAATAAAAGGAAAATTCAGCAAGCAGTTCCTTAGCTCAGGCATCAGACCATGTGGTGCCCACAAGGTCACATGCTACCTTTGACAGCCCTACTAAAAGCACTAGAAGTACTCCATAGCAATAGGCATGGGGAAAAGGACCAGAAGTTTATTTTTGTAATTGTAATGTTGTGTAGGAATTGTGTTGATAAGATACCAGATGGAGCCAAGCAATTTTAGAATTAAAAAGTAGCATTTCTGAGGGAAAAAAGTGCCTTTTCTGAAATGCTATGTAGCGTACAAACAGGAAACTAATCCATCATAAATTTGAACGATGCTCTAAATTCAACACTCCCTTAAAGAGTCTAAAGAGTTTTGACTTACCAAGATGAGTCTTGTGATGAATTCCCATGTGGTATTTCTACTGTGCTGGCTGATGTCTAAACATGGTGACAGATTCTCTGCCCAGCACCATGTGATCTGAATTGGTTCCCCTTCTGCTGTCAGTACCTTGAGGAATATCAATAATAGTGCATTGTTATTTGTCATAGGGGAGAAGAGGTTTATTTTCAACACCTGTGACTTATGAAGCCTGACTTAGGAAGCCTGAGCACCTGAGGCAAGATTCCTCTCACCTAACTTTAACCAAACTAAAAAAATGTAGTGTTTAATATATCTAAGCTCTCCAGAACCTTGTTTTCAATTAGGAAAGATAGCAACTCCAGATGGCAACCCATCTCACCCTGAAAAAAGTACCTGAGGGGCTGAGCAGCCCCACTGTCTTTGGTCACACAGGGAAAAGTGCTGTAACACAGGATATGGCTCACAGGGGCTGAGTTTACTGATGCTGAGAGGGCAGATGCTGCTGCACTCAGGCAGTTTGGCAGGGTGGATGGTATCCTGTCCGGTGATGTCAGATACTCATCTTAGTGGAAAATAATGTAAAATTAGGCGATTATAATCAATAATCAGAATGTGAACAGTCCATCCAAAATTTGTATTCATACAAACTTGTAAAGAAAATGCAACTTTATTCTGGAAAACATAGTTGATTAATTAACACAAAACAATTTGTATTTATACAAATTTAGGAAACATACAATTTAGGAAATTTGATGAAAACATCGTGTGTGTGTGCATGTGTGTGTATGCGTGTACATGGATGCAGTTTAGTTCAGCCTGCCTAGATGAATGTTATTCTGAAAATAATAATTGTTGGGCAGACAATTCCTTTGAGGTCACTTGCACAATCTGGTCAGGCATCCACCGACGGGGACAACCGAAGGGCCCACGGTGCTTCCCCCTCACTCCCAGCCAGCAGCAGCACACGCAGCACAGGCCTTCCCAGCTGCTATGGGGTCATGGCAGCTTGCAGGCTCCGCTACTCTCTCTGGAGACAGAAACCCAAACTGGGATCTCGGGGGTGTGGAGAGCACATGGGAGAGGAGCCCAGGGTCCCAGCCCAGCTTACTGGCAAGGCCAGCACTCCGATGTTGATGTGAACACGGAAATGCAGGTTGCAAACATATTACAGCATGAAGCCCCTCTCCCTACGATCCTTTTTCTGTTTTAGGTTAGTGCAGCAGCCATAGGACACCCCCTTCAAGTCGGTTTTTCCTGCTGTTTTGAGCAGTTTCTCCCATGAGGGGAAATAACTGAGGGGCGTGAGCGAGGCAGCGAACGCCCCTTGAGGTGCGTGGCCCCAGGGCGTGGAGCTGCACACTGCCCGGCTTGGCTGGTCCCACGCTGACAGCAGCAGGGACCGGGGCTGCCCCAAAAGCCGGCTCGACCCTTCTGATGGCTGCAGTCTGTCACCGTCCCCGGCATTCAGCACGCACTGCACAGACGTGCCCTTTCTCCAAGGGAACCGAGCAGCTGAAAACAGCATGACACTCCATCAGCTTAGGAAAGCTTAAAAACAATCAGCACTCAGGTTGGTTTTGTGTTTTCAGGGATTTTCTGCCTTGACTTGCATTTAATCGGAAGAATTTTTTTAAAAAAAACCAGAAGGAAAAGAGAATTTAAAATATACTAGCTACCAACCCACCTTTCCCAAACATTTCAAACTCTCAAGCACATTTACTCCAGGAAAATAGGTCTTTATTCCAGGAATGTTCCTGTTGATGTTATTTGCAGCATGAACAGATTTTTTTTAAATAGCTGTTTCACAATTGTTTTTCCAGCCTGTTAACTGGTCTCCTGCTTACACAAACAACTTGTCTGTACAGGGTGAGATCTGCTTCAGGACAGTTTCTCTCTGTCAGATTGTGCATCAGTCTCCAGAGTGTGTCTGGAAAACAATCATAATGTAAAATCTCACTTTGACCTGTATTAATTTTCAGCTGTAACTGAATTTAGACAATGGACTGTAAATAAGGTGTGTGAATGAAACAGATCACCAGCTGAGGCTGCAAACCCTTGATATTAGATCAGCGAAGGGAATTCTGACTATAAGAGCTGTTGCAGAAAGTGCAGTGCCCAGCATATGATCATGGCTGTTAATGATTAAGGATCTGCTGAAGCTGCCAGACCTCAAGAATTGAGGAGGGGGAGCAGAGTTGTGTGGTTCCTCGGTTTTACAGGGTGGTGCACTGAGTGTATTTATTTCTGTGCCTGGTTTCCCATGGACCTGGCTGGTGTAACACCTTGGCTGCTGGTGGGTTCATATTCAGGCTTTCCAGAGCAAGGAGAGTGGGTGCTGTTTCACACAGAGTTCTGGGGCTTGAAGTAGGAAACATAATGTTTGTTGAAACCAAAGTATAAAAGAGTTGTCTAAAATACCCTTTGCATAAAAGGAACACATTTTAAAATTACACACTGGAGATTAAAACAGTTATTCCATATTAGGTTCTGTATATTTTATTCCAAACTTTATTCACCAGGAAACAGAGTCGGATGATGCACAAGCGGTGAGATTCTTATTTGCAGGATAGAGGGGGGAAGCCCTTCAATAACAAAGACAGAATTTACCCCCTTATCACATGATAGCGATAACTAAACTAATATACGTTAGACATGACATTTGGATGCTCAAGAAAAACCTACATTCCACATTTGTTGTGATGATTTACAGCAATGAACTTGACCCAAAAAATGCTACATAAGTGCTCAGTGTTATTAATAATAATCATCCAGAGAATTCTCAGATGGATTAATTCGACTTTCTTTCTGCAACTGCTCTGGTCTCCTTTTTATTCTGCATGTTCATTTTTTTCCCTTCTAATTAAGTGTGATTTTCTCAGTGGATGCCTATATCTTTTTTATTTGAATATTTGACTCAACAGAGCTGAGCAATGAGCATCCCATCCTGCTCACCACCTTACCAGTCTGGCTCAGCTTCACAGCCCCTTGTGCTGCGTGGAGCCATCCTTAGAGAAAGTCACAGTTCTGGAAAAGCCCTGGAGGGAAAAGTTGTCCTGTTTAGATGAAGCCATGGTGCAGATCATGGCCTCCTCTCTGGATTGAAGCTGAATGGTAAGCACAAAGCCAGCCTGTGCATTCTTGGTACAACTTTCAGGGAATCAGTTTTACTGGAAAAATAAAGGATACAGGCTACTGGGCCCTTGAAATCTGAAACTAGCCTGGTAAAGGAAGGTGTTAGTTTTTTCCTGGTTCTTCATCTCTATGATTCAAAATAACAGAAAGATGGATTTGTAGCTAAGAGCCACATTTTCAGACCAAACTTCAAACCTCTCTCTGCAGTAATAAATGTAAGAGAACCCCGATGAACCCCACCTGCAGTGCCTCAGGAGACATTGCCAGCTCTGTGGAAACTGAATTTATGGAATTACGGATTGTGGTAGGAGCTTTTCCCTGTGACACTTGACAGGCTGAGGGTACCTGTGTGAGGCTGTAGAGATGTGCTATTCTGTCCTTACCTATTGGCACAAGAGCCTGTGGGTGATGTCAGGTTCTGATGGACTGCAGGAACCCAGATACTCATCTCCAGGCACAGCACCACAGCTCATGCAACCATTCATGTCTTCTCTGCTCATTGCCTACATGGATGTCATATCATAGAGGGCATCATTTTGTTTGTTTGTTTGTTTGTTTGTTTGTTGTAAGGATAAATGTTTCCTGGATTTAGCTTGCACTTGAAGGCTTTGGACAGAGGAAGGGTCCCAACTCTAGATTTCCTGTAAAATCCATGGAACATCAAAGCCTTAGTTTCTCCCTGGACCATGTGGGTGAAAGAGGTAACAGACAAACCTCCTCTTGCTGAGTTTGCATTTGCCCTCACGGGTCACAGAGAGTGTGACTGCTCTCACTCTTAGCCAGCATCAGTGAATTGTCTCAAAGTTGAGGTAAACTGAGGCAACTACTTTGGAGACATCAATACAGGGCCCACAAAGACAATTTGCTGGAGTCTGAAGGATTTTTTTTTTCCAGTTCCCCTGGGTACTAATTATTTCCATATGCAGCCACCACTTCCCTGTAGGCAGATGTGACTGCTCAGCCAGAGCCCCTTCAGCTCCCCATGGGGACATGTACCTTACATTTACTGGCAGTGGGTGTTGTAGTAAAGGGTAAACTTGGCAAAAATGTCATTAGTCTGATCCCATTTCCCAGTCACTAAGTTCAAATAATGGCGGCAACAGAACTGATACCACACTTCAAAATTTTGTTCTCTTTTGGTTTCCCTTCTCTCTTTTGTTCAATATTTTGATTTTTACTAGTTGATTCTGTTATCATGAGTGGCTTTTTTGTTCCACTTTACATGTTTTATAGATAGATATATACTCTATGTGTATACATACTACCGTGATTATAGCGATTTTTTTCTTCACAAAAAAGCCCCAAGATAATGAAAAAAAGAACTGTCTTATGGGTAACTTAGCAATTTCTGATTGTCAGCAAAGAACAGAAATAGTGCACCGTCTTGCCCCACTAATGATTTCATGCTGCAATCTCTCCCTCCCATGGAATTGTGCTACTTCATGCAAAATAGAGCAAATGCCATAAATCTGCTCCATTCACAGAAATAAGCTGAGATCTTCACCTTGTAAAAGGTCACCTCCCACTGGAGCAAAGCATCTTCAGTTTTATTGAAAGCAAAGATCCTTTTTTCTCCTTTCCCCAAACTGTCAGGAAAGAAAAAGTGGTCCTGTTTCGAGCCAGTATCTGCCCTATTCCCTCTCCCTGTCCATGTGGCTGTGGTTGCTCCTTCACAGCCTTGTGCCCTCCGCCTGCAGCCCAAAGATGGTTCCAGCATCCCAGAGCTTTTCATTACCTTATCTCCATTATTTAGGCAAATACAGAACACTTCTCCAGACAGGTTCCAGGGCGCCAGTTTATCTGCATTATTATAGTAATGATCCTTTATCCACAGTACCCAGCCTTTCCTTAAAAATCAATCACTGCCTGATTAATGTTCTGTAAATAGGGGATCTCCACACTGCTGTACTAGATGTACTGCCCTCCTCTTCTGATCTGCTCTGCTGTGTTTCACTGCTTGATTCTTGTTTTGCTCTTCTGACATCACCTGAGTACTTGCCTTATACAGTCACTGTCTGTGGTGGAAATTACTGCTTCTTGCTGCTTTTTTCCTTGGCATTTTTTGTTTTTGGAAGAAATGCATTTCTTTTTCAATGGATGATGCAGTTCAAAGGCTGTATATCTTTCCCTAACTTTCCTAGAGATAAGGAGAACATATATGCTGGCATTTTCTTGTAACCACTCTAAACATCTGCAGCATTTCTTGATTTGCTTGTCCAAACCAGTTAGGACAGGAAGGTTTCTACTTTTCTTTCTAGCTGGGGGAGAAAGTTCATAAAACAAAAAAGAACATGCCTCAGAGAAGCATTTCAATCAGAAAATTATCTACCCCGAAGATGTGAAAACCGATTTTGCTATATTTATCAGTTTCATAGCAAAGAAAGGTCAAAATGTGAATATATCCAGCAAAATTGGCAAAGCCTCTTAGACTTCCACTGCCCCAACAGGCATAAAACTAAAACTGTGTCTTATGGTTTAATGTTGGCAGGGCTTGGGTTTTGTTGTACATGAAAATGTTCTACAGAAGTTTTGAGGTAGTGAGACAATGCAGCATCAGAAAAATCACTGCTCAAATGTGGAATTAAAAATAACAACCAAACAACAGCAAGACAAACAAGCAAAAAATCACCAGGAAAAATGATGCAGAACCACTTCTTTTCTAGAGAGAGCCAAATCCATTAAGCTAATTAGTTGAGCAGCTGATGTTCTGACCTGACATTGTTTCTCCATTTAGGATCTTTAATTCTTCATGCAAGAAGATTTCTCATTATTTCTTATCCAAGCAACCCCAATATCGGGATATTCTTCGGCAAAAAGTTTGCTGATAAAATTTTCCTCTAAACTGTCACAATCTTAAATTTGAACAGTGTGACCTATGTGACCTGTTACATAAATTCAATTTCTCTTCTCTTGTGAACTAATGACCCAGAATTTGTAAACAATTTCCTTCATTCCTCCCTTAACAATTAGTTTCACTCCAAAAGAACTTTCCTTTTGTTTTTGTTTTTTTTTTTTTAAAGCAGGGATACATTTACTTTTGTGTAAATCCCCATTCTATCATGTTCTTCTCATAAGGCATGGACACAACCAACAAAGACAGACCCCCAGCAGACATCCAACAGACAACCCAAAGGCAGTGGTAGCCAGTCAGTCCTGTTTGCAGAAAGCCTCCTCTAGAAACATCAAACACAAGGATTGCTGCCGGTATGTACAAGCTTGCTTGTTTTCATCAGCTTTCACAGCTTCCCAAAAAGTATTCCATGGGCTCCCAGGGGCCCTGTGTGTTGAAAAGCATTAAGTTAGAGAGTGAAGGCACGTCTGTGCTCTGAGTGCAGCAGTGTACAGAGGTACCTTAGCACTGATGGCACTGAGTGAATCATCACTGAAAGTAACACCCCCATTTTCGTGCCAGAGTACAAATGGGTACACATTTATAGAAGGACCTTACGTGCCCTGGCTTCATTCCCTTGCAATAACTCATTCATGCATCTATATTTTGTATAAATATTCATGTATTTGAATAGCATATCCATCATCCCTCTTCTCCATCCCATACAGTCACCACCAAAGCCAATGGACACTGACTTTATGTGACACTGAGGAAACAAGCAGCTGTCCTCCAGGATGGCTGTTCCATACCACACTCACAAGTGAGGCCAGCCCGTGTTGAGCACCAGAGTAACACACCCTCATCCCATAAAAAGGGAGGGGAAGCTGAGGAGCAGGCAGGCCAGCAGATTGCAGTGGGTGCCACTGTCTCCAGCTCTGAGACCATCACCACGCCAGACTTCAAAAGGCTTTGCTGTCTATTCAGTACCTTTCTGCTCCTTCCCTCCCCCAGGGAAGTTTCTGAGATTAAAAGCTTAGAAGTTCTTCTAGTCATGGCAGGAAAAGTGGGTGCATTACATAGGGTCCCTTTAGCATCTCCATCAGGATCAGGAGATTCCTTGGGCTTCCCCTAGGTGAAGTGCACAGCATCTCCAGCAGTGTTTCTGGGATAGGTAATTAAATTGCTACAACACAGACTCACACACCTGCAAGAGCTGGCACAGAGGGCACTTAGCAGGAAATCTGGAGCACAGCAGGGAGCAGGCCTTCCGAGTCCAGAGACTTGTTTTCTGTTGCTTCTCCTACTCCATCATGCTCTGTAGAAGACAAATGACCAAGCTTGACTTTCAGCAATTTAATTTTCTGAGTGTGTTTTTTCATTGATCAAGAAGTTGCCTGTTCTGGACTTTAAGTGATGGTCTCTGAATTGTTACTCTACACACATGCCTGCAAGCAAGGTACCCTGTGACATCTTTGCTGAGCTAATCGCTTCCTGCCACTGAAGCTTAATAGATGTTACTCCTCTGCCATGCGAGGCCTGAAGTTGTTCTGCTGAGGAATATTGAGTAGAAATTGGATCTGAGGAGAAAATATTTTCTGTAGGGTCAGAATTTCATATAAGCCTTAACCTTTAGCTAAAATAACTCATCAAAACTAAGGAAATTAAAATATCTATGTTTGTAAGCAGCAATATTTTTTCCCCTCCAAAAAACCAATTTTCTTACATATCTGGAGAAAAAATGTAGACTGGATCCAGCCTTTATAGGCTGGATTCTGCCATCCCTCCTGCTTTGAAACCACTCCATTGCCCAACCCAAAGCTGAGTTATCACTGATGATTGTAAAACAATAGCATTGGATTTTGTTCTGGCATTTGGAAATTCCCCTCTTTTTGGTCTTTTAGGGTGGTTGGTAACTGTATTTCAAACCTCTGAAGGAGTGAAGAAGTTTGGATTTTTAGCAGAAGCTTCCCCAGTCAGGAAATCCTGCCCCAGAAGAGGGACTGCCCACACTGCTCCTCAGGAGGAAGATGGGCTACAGCTCCCTTGTGAAGAAGCAGCAACTTAATGTTCCCCTCCTGCATCACATATACCAAGGAGCTACCTCAGGCATACAAATTGCCCTAAAGGGATCAGACATGTACCATGTCATAAATGACCACTGGTAGCTCAGGGTCCAGAACTTTAGTGATACAAAACACTGAGGGTGTCAGATGTTCAGAAAACTAAAAGTCATCTCTCTGGAGAAAATGCAAACTATCCCCACAGCCTGTCATGCTTCTTCCTTCTGCCTTTTTATTACTAAGACTTTTCTTTCCCAATTTCCCCCTCTGTTTAAATTTAAGAACATCTCTTTGCTTCTTAACAGGAAGAAATATTTAATTCCAAAAATGTTTATGGGTCACTGACAGTGATGCACAATTTGTATTTTTCTCATTAAGGACTTCCCAGCCAAACTTAGCTCTTCCCCGACTGTTGCTTCAATTAATCTTCTGTTTGGCATTTGGCTGCCTATTGATGCTAACAAAATACTGTTATGAAAACATATCAGGTTGCCCTTCTTAGGCTATAATCAGTCTTTTTGGCATGAAGTACAGTCAGATTCAATCTGGACTATAAGTTCACTTCTGAATTTCAAGACATGATGCAATCTGTAAAGTTTCAATAAATTAAATTCCTTCTGCCCCATGTGGTATGTGAGTTGATCTACTTTTTCATTTCATTTGATATGCCCTTCAAGTCAGGTATCACATCCAGAAAAAGTTTATCTGTTTGCTGAGTAGGTAATCTCTCTAGAAGTACTGGAATCTACTAGAAAGTGCCAAACAAATGTTTGGTTTGGCTTTATTTGTTTTGCTTACTTGTCCATATGGAATTTCCTCCACTAACCCATTGAGACCCCATAACTACCTCAGATCTCCACCTCTTGGGCCCTTCAAATTCCTTTTGAACCATCTTTTGTGCACAGATCTTTACACAGAGACAAGGGGGTGGGTAAGTTCCTTTGACACTTCTCAGAGGGCTTTACAAATACAAACCTCATTTCTATGAAATTGCTCTGAGGGAGGTTAGTCTCACCTCCCTTGCACAGTGACGAAGGAATTGAGACACGGATGCTTTGGCTAAGACTGGTGCTAGTCTGGGACCAAGAAGATGGAAGTCAGACCTCTCTTCTCCATGTCCTATCCCAGGGCATTCCCATGAAGGTCATTTGGCTGCTGACAATTACTAGAGTCAATGTAATCACTGTATCTCAATGAATACCACAGATTAAACATTTTTTTTCCCCTATTTGTCTATTACAGAGTAGATCTATACAAGTCCCTTATTCAGTTTGCCTCACAAAAGCATAAAATGGTTGTTTCAGTACTTCAGTGACAACTTAAAGCTGTATATGCTGGAATTGAATGTAGTATCAAAGTATGCAAATTTTAAAATATGACTCTCTGTGACGGCAAAGGAGATCAGATAATTTGAGGACAAACAAATTTAATTACGTAAATATTATTTCTTTTATTACAAATGTTTTGTTCCTGAGCATTAATTTGGAGGGGATTTTAGCTTGGATAATCCAATAAAGAGCAGTGACTTGGAATAAAAACAGAGACAATTACTCCAGGTCCTCTGCTTTCTCTTGTAGCAAGAAGCGTGTCCCATCATTAGCTTCTAAGCTCTCAAACACATCCTTTCCATCTCACCCACTGCTGACATTTCCCAAATGAACCACCTCTGTGGACAGCAGTGTTTCAGCAAACAGTCACTCTCTCCTGTCACAGCAGATCCTACAGCTGTCTTACCCAGTGTACCTAATCAACCTGCTGGGGAGAGCTGAGTTATTACTAATGCAGGAGTGATTGAAATGAGTGATTCCCTCCACTTAATCCCAGTGTGAAAAATAGAGACTTTGCATATATAAATACCAAGGTATCACAAGCAAGTCTGGAGCAAAAACCACCTGAAATACCTGGGTTGTTCCATCAGTACTGCATGATTTACTGGAATATTCTGTAAATCAGCTGAAGGGTGATTCCAAGTTTGTTTCAGACTGTCATCCTGGCTATAGCTTTGTATCTGAATGAGTCATAACAATTACAACTTATTCAATTTCTTAGAGAAGATTCTCAAGGCTCAAGCCCCAGCCACCTGCATTTCATAGGAAGAAGTCTTACATAAGCCTTCGAAGATCTAGCCAAGAGTTTGTGTATCTTTGTGACCGCAGCTGATGCTGAAAAAAGAGCCTCCAGTAACAATCATCACAGATTCCCAGCCCTGGACATGGCACCCTGGATCTAGAACAGAGTAGAATAGAATAGAATAGAATAGAATAGAATAGAATAGAATACAATACAATACAATACAATACAATACAATACAATACAATACATTATTTCTGTTGGAAGGGGCCTACAACGATCAATCTATTCCAACTGCCTGAGCACTTCTGGGCTGATCACAAGTTAGAGCCTCAGTCTGTCATGTCAAAAGGAAAAGTATTGTAGAAGTGAAAGAAGAAAAATTCTGGCACCACCACATCAGTCAGGGAAGGAAACTGTCCAGTCTCTTTGATCAAACAGCTCAGATCTCTTGGAAAGAGAGGCTCCACCAAAAGTACACGTAGTCTAAACTAATTTTTTCTCTTTCACCCTGGGCTCATTCTCAGACAGTACTCCTCTTACGGTTCCTAGGCCCTACAGGCCAAATGGTGAAACTGCTCCTGAGAGGGTGCCCTGAACTGTGAAACCAGTGGAGAACCATACTCCAATCACCCTATTTGCTCCAAGCAGTTCCTTCTATTACAAGAGACTGTAATGAATTCATTAGGTCTAATGGAGGAGAAAATAGCTATTTAAAGTAGATCTAGCACCAGAACTGGACTGAAGTGGAATTTTCCATTTTATACATATGAAAGATAAGCTGCCACTGCACCTCACTGCTGCAGAATTAGCCATGGATCCAATTATGACTCTTCTCGGTTCAGCCCTGCAAAGCTCCTGTCTGGATTCTCAGTCAGCAATAAAGCAGTCAATTTTTATCTAAAATGCTTATAGTGCTTCCCTCTCCCTTGTGCTCCTTGTTAGTTTACCCTTAGATTGCAAGAAAATATATTGTTTTTCCACCCTGAAGCATTCCCAGATGCCTGGGGAAGCCCTTCACATACCAGGTGCTGCTTTTAATGAGTCAGGCTTTTAAATTCCATAACCATGGTGTCACTACCAGCAGTGCTATTTGCTGCATGCTGTGGTTTAAGAGTGAAAAAAAAACCCACCAAAAAAACCCTAGAAAACTCAAAAAAACCCCTCAAAAAACCAACAAAACCCACTAACAAGACTGTCCACTCAGCTCACAGCCTCTCCCTCTCCGGGGCTATCACAGAGCATGAGCCCTCTGAAGGTTACTTCTCTGCCAATTTCAGATATTGACCTTGATGTCCTGTCCCTTGCAATATTCTTTAAAATCCATCATCTGCAAACTAAGTTTAAGTCGGGAAACCTAATTAGTAACAGAGACAATAAATAACAAGCTTAAGGGGAAGGAGGAGAGAACCTCTTGCAGGTGGCCAGCTCTTAGCTGAATAATTCTCTGCACAACGGTCATGCTTCAAAAATTTAATTCTCTGTAATTTCATTTAGGATGGGGAAAACAAAACAAAATGAGCAAAGTGATATAGGATTTCATTTATATTCTGACAAGTACATTCATCTAAAGTTTAACCATAATAGCTGCAGTTACTGTACCTTTCTTCCAAAGCATTTAATGGTGTGAAGCAAGTAGCAATAAAAATATATTTTAAAAAAAACAAAAACAAACAAAAAAACCCCTACTTGGCATTATTATTTGCTATTTTGATACCAAAAAAAGAAGAAGTCTCCCTACTGTCAGGCTGATTGTATTAATCTGAGATTCCTATGGTCCTTCAGACTTGATTGCTTTTGATTCTTGCTTAGTAGAAGTGGTGATGAAGGAGCTGAAATCATAATTCCTATTTAGAAGGCAAAGAGGAGGCCACTTCAGTTCTGTGGTGAGTAGCACATTTTTTTGCTTTAATTAAAAAGTTGTTCTGAGAAGCTTCTACAGTATTCAGAGCACAAAGAGGATGGTATTTTCAAAGACACTTTGGGAATCACTCCTGCTGTTTTTCTGAGCTATGTCGATGTTTCTTAAACATACTAAGGAAGAGAGGTAATCACTGAATTTGAAATACATTTTTTATCTTGAAAATTGTAAACCAATCCTCCCAATGATGAAAATATATTTTCCTTTATGTAGTTCTTAAATTGCTATCCGTCTCTATTAAGGCTCTTAAAGAGAGATTTTCAGCAACAGAACACCCTCTAAAACAAACAAAAAAAAGATTTAAGTATCAAGAACTGAAGATGTTTAGTCCAGAATTGCAATGATTTTCAAGTGCCTGCTCCCTTTGAGATGAATGCCCAGAAAACTCTACAGGTCAAGGCTTTTAGTCCCTGAGAGTGTGCCAGAAGCGAGCAACATTCTACAGCCATGAGCCACCATTCTCTTCCGGACACAGCAATGGCTGTCAGGTTCATCAGTGCATTATGCAACCCTCCGAGGTAGCCAGACTCCCTTGAGACTTAATTTTCACTTTTAGAAATCAATACACTTCACTGGTACTTTCAGCTTTTCATATGACAGCAGCATTGAAAATTAATATTTTACTGAGCTTACCAAGGGTGGACTTAGGAGGGCATATAAGATTTGGACCCATTTCAGAATCATGTGACAGTTCAAGTAAGATGCTGTTGGCTTAGAGAAGCTAAGTTAAATCATATCTTGGGTTTTTATTTGACGATGCCTGGATCCTTCACATTGTCTGTGACTCAGATCAGCTGTTCCTTTTGCACTGGAATAATGACAAAAGCCTCTTAGCCTCTTAGATTTAGCTCTAACCTCAACTCAAACTACACAGATGTATTTGAGGTGCCTGCTGTGTTTCCCTCTGCTCAAGGTACCACCCAAGAAAGCTCTCCCATGGGAAAGAGGGAAAGTATTTGCAAGGGATGTAAAGGTCCCAACATCAGAGGTTCATTTCTTAATCTCTGGAATTGTCCTTTACTAGAGTTGCATTTTAAATACCCCAAGATGCTATCACTTACCTGAAAACTAACTTCTGGCTAAAATTTAAGATCCAGGTTTCTCAGCTGGAAAAGTTGGCCAGGGAAGCCTCAGACTGGCACAGATCCACCTGCACATCCCAAAGTATCTTAGCGTGACCTTTCCTACTCACACCTGGAACGGGGCAGGAGCAGCTCCTCCTTAGGTCTTCAGGTCCCTACAGGCCATGCTCTGTGCATCCATGAAGAAGTAAGGGAAACCAAAATCTCACCAAATCCCTTCTTGTTTTGAATTGTGAGGGAGTAGCATTATGTCATATTTGGGGCTGCTCCACCAACAGAGGCCGTAAGGGGGCCTGTTCTTTGTCCTGCTCCCCTTTACACATTCCAAGTACCACTGTAACACTCACTGTGAAGCCCAGGACAGATGTCACAGTACACAGGAAAACACTCTCAAGCTGGGACTGAACAGAGCCTTGAAATGCTGCTGTGGTTTCCAAGCCATGTCGTTCTGCACTGCCTTGTGCCACTTGAGGCAGCATTAAATTCCCTGCATCAAATGATCTCATTTGGAGTGAAGCATCTTCAGCAGCCCCAGTGTTTGATCTCAGCCTCACAGCTGGGGAAAACTAGCAGCTGGTTTGTGATTCAAAAGGAATAGAACAATAACCCGTTGAGGCTACTCTCTGTGTGTGGATGGGTGAGTCAGATGAATAATTGGACAACGCAGATCAGTTCAGCCTAATTTGGTTAATAGAATTAATTTGCAAATTAGTACACATTAGGTGAATCAGCTGCAGTTCGTTTTGACAGAAATGTTAAGAAATACTAAAGTAGTTATAATGAAACAGATAAATATTACTGCAGAGAAGGTTCCAAAGAAGGCAGTCTCTGCGTGACAATTTTATCTGTAAATGCTGGGGATGCATAGGTTGAATTTCATATAATCAGTAGAAAGCAGATCTTCTTCCTGGCTTGTACAGCCTTTATTAGCCTGACAATCCTTAATGGATCTTAAATAATCATTAGAGATGGGCTGAGAAAGTTCTGACTGGGATCCAAGCATAGATGTTGGGACAGATAGAGGGTCTGGTGCAAGGGAAAGGAAAGAAACTATTTTAAATTTAGAAGCTGGCCTAGGAAAATTAGTCGGTAAAATAATTTCATCTTCTAACACTCTTCCTAGGAAGAAGGAATGCTTGGAAACATGTTTGGGCTGCTGTTATTCAGTGACACACACTTAGAGCAGATAAACCTCTGACATTTGAACCAGATCGGTGTCTTCAGGGTGGTGATCACAAGGAAGAAAATGCCAATAGCCTGATTTTATTCTTGAAAAGCTTGGAAAATGCATTGGTCAGGGACAGTTAATAGGATCTCCTGAGCAAAAGTCGAGCTGCAGCTCCTGGAGCACTAAGATGATTTAGGAAGATTCTGAGCTGTGTGTGGTCAGAGTAAACTAAGAGGCAAGAACAGGGGAACAAATTTGCCCCACACACATGGACTTTACTAAGAAGAAAACCTCCATTGTTGGCTTGACTGCACAATGATGGCAACACCTGGTGTTGAATAAATGTGTCTGGAGAGAAAAGATCAGATCATGGCCGCATCAGTTTAGGAGTTTAATGTGACACCTCCCTGGAATCCACAAGCACCTGAAACACATATTGCTGTGGTCACTTCACCATATCAATCCTTGCTCCTTCTGAGCTATACACAGGGGTTTGAACCCTAACAGGAACAAATTTTGCTTCTCTGTAGGCTTTGGTACAACTACACTTTGTATTTTTGGATATCACAAATCAACACTGTGTACACAGGATTTCATTAGCAGTGCAAATTAGGTAACAGTTTTAATAAATAATTTATTTCTTTTAGTGATGGTCCTTTATATTGTTTACTGACACTTTCCTACATGGCAAGGATCCACAGGTGTAGCAAACCTTTTGTAAAGTTCTTCACTGCAATCAATTTGACTTCATCCAAAAGTAGTGGAGCTGCCAGAAAAGCTAACCTGTCTAAAAAATCTATTACCTATAAAATTTTTTCTCTGTATATCAGACTTCACAGGCGGGCTATTGTGCCTTTCTGAAAGGATTTAAAGTTGCAGAACAGCCATAACAGTTATGTCCAGCTGCTGAATTATACACTGAGAAAACTGACCTAGCCTTACGTGGTGTCTATCAAACTGAGAGCCTCCCGGCTCACAGTCATGGCTTGTCAGGTTTGATGGGGAGCTGGTTAAATGCAGTGTCAGAGTAGGTTACCTGGGGCAGTGCACTGAAGGCTGCTCACCCATTGGCTGAAAGCCCTGTGGTATCTATCAAATCCAGCAAAATACTGGAAAATAATTCACAATGTAGACTTCCAGTGACTCAGTCATGCGTTCCACTTTTCCATGTTAATGCTTTGTAGCTATGAATGAGAAATGAGCCACTCTTCCCAAGCTCTGCCAGCTCTTCACAACCTCCTGTTCCCTGTACATGTTAAAATTCACAAACCACAACAGTGATAGCTGGAACCCCCCCAGTTCATAGCTGCAGGACTTAGGCGCAGCAGGTCACCAGGCAGGCCAGGACTCTTTGTCCTGTGGCCTTCTGTTCTTTGACCTGAGGCACTTCCAATGGTGGCCACTGACTCCCCATCAGCAAACCCTGGGAAGGCCAGTGCCAAGGGTGGATTCAGGTTCTCTTCCTTATCACTTTGCAGCTGGGGAGCATCAGGACATCTTCTCCTCTGATGACTGTTCTCACTGCTGTCCCTTTGATGCTCAGACTCCAGCTGAAATTGTGCTCAGCAGGGAGAGGCAGAAGTGGATAGAGTAATTCAGAGTTAGAAACCAAGTGACAAATGCAGAGCCCTTCCTTTCAAATCTGCATCAAGCCCAACAAACTGCAGTGCTGTTGCCTCTGCCTGGCTTCGGGCAGACTGCTCAGCTAAAGACCCACATCATTGACTAAGCAGCTCTTGTGCAATCAAGATTCAGATCCTGTTGAAAAAAATAGACTTCAGCTTTGTCAAAGAGTCACATTAAGAGGCAACAAGAAAAACTGTGGATAGAACTCTCCCAGAGCTGCGTGCAGCTGGGGGAGTAGCACAGGATTCTTGGCTGCAGAACTCTCTTCCAGGACACGCTAGCAAAGACAAACAGCCCTGGGCTCTGGTAATCTTCATCCAGCTTGAAAGGAGGCTTTGCAGGCCAGAGTTCAGAGAGATCTTCCATCTCAGAACGCTCATCAGTCCTAGAGCACATCGACTGCTGTCAGAGCATGGGAAACAAAGCCAGAAAACCAACTGTGCTTTTAGGGCCTTTGAACTGCCACGGCTCTAATGACACGTTGCAGAAACATTGTGTATAAGATAAGGCACGTATGTAGGTAGTAACTGCTGTGCTGTAAAAGCCTTTGTTTGTGTGACCCTGCGTGCAGCTCAGGCCGTGGTTTTCTCCAGAGGCAGAGGAAACCCCCCGAGATGCCCACGCAGACATTAACCTCATGCTCAGGACACGGGTTACATAACCCAGCAGCAGTGGGGTTTTAACCATCGCTTCATCCAAAGTGCCCCTTGTTGGGAATTTCACAGTTCAGCACACACTAAATTAATTCTTTTACTAGGTCAGTCCTGGTAACAAGCGTTGATTTAAGCAGCTTATTGCAACAGAAGACTAAACACTGTCCCTAAGTGGCAGCTCTCTATGATCCTACAGAGGATGGATTCTGCTCCTGGTGACACACAGCCAGAGACACAGCTGTGCTGGGAGCATGGTGGAGCAGAAAGATTTGCCGCTGCTATTTGGTAGCATTTTCAGGGAACACCAAATGTTATTTACTTCCTAATCTTCCCACAGAATATTAAGAATTGCTGCTCTGGGCTATTTCAGAGAGATAATGTGAGCGACTTAAGTTGTATATTCACCTCAGGCACTGTATATTTTACAGTGCTTTAAAAACCTACTAATGCAGATTTCTGTACTTCTGAAGATCCCTAGAGTGCACTTCAAAGATTCTCCTGAAGTCTTAAACCACACATATCTGGTCAAGCCCCATGTTATTTGTTGTTATTAGTCAAACACCCCTAATCATTGGTCATACCATCTTCCAGGCTGTATCCCCTATGCTAAAGCAGCTTCTTAATACATACTTGCAGTCCTAATCTGCCTAGGCATAGCAGCTCCATAAGAACCATATTAATTATAATCAGTGACAGATACATACTAAATCCTATGTTGAAACATGGGAGTAATTTCTGTGACCAGCTCTTATCTCTAAACCCAGAGTTGAAACCAAATCTCAATTCTCACAGTGTTAAACTGTTAACAGACCTGGATTCAGCAGGTTTGTTTTTGGCTTGTGTTTCAGTTTAATAACTCCCCACCACTGTATTTGCATTCTTTTTGAGTTTTGACAGTCTGAACATAGATGCTTTGAATCAGATTTTGCTAGGCAGGGAAAGAGCTTTTACCATGTTGCTTCCATGCATTATCCACTGAGTGAGATGCCTGATCACAGATACTCCTTTCCAGAAGTGTGTTTTAAAAACAAGCTCTCTCAGGCTGTGCTCTTCTCCTGCAAATCATCTCTCTTCATCCTTTAGGTTTCCACAGTTCCCATTGCACCCATCTGAGCTCACCCACCTCACACCCGAGGGCCTCATATTCCCTCCCTCTCCTTGTCTTTCAGATTCACCAGATCACTGCATACCAAAATACAAAAAAGCTCTCTCCTACTCATCCCACTTTCAGGGGCCCAATAACACTTCTATTTCAGTAGGGTGACCCCAGCCCCTACAGTAGTGAACCTGGGCCCCCTATTAATAGAGTTACTCAGCAAAGGTGTCACCTGTGCTGCAGGCACAAGACTGAAGAAGACACAGCTGAGGAATGGAAGGAGTGAGTGCCACTGAAGACACAGACCACAGCTCCTTTTTGCCCAAAGGCGAAGTTCCAACTGCCTGCCACTTAGCTTGGCACTGCACCCCCATGAGGGAGTGATGGAGCTTGGGGTGATGTGACAGGAAGGGATCCCAAAATCAACAAAACACAGCTCAATCACCAGCATTCTGCAAATGAGCAAGGAAGTGCCTACAGGGAACCATTATGGAGAAAATCCCAAAACCCCTTCAGGAAATCAACATGCTGGGCACCTCTCTGAAGTACCTGTATGTTAATGCACACAGTCTGGGGAATAAACATGCAATAAGAGATCTAAGAGTCCCAAGAGTTAAGAGCCTGGATGAAAGAAAGACACAGGAAAGACAGTTAATATTTGAGAATAACCTACTCCAAGCTCAAGAGCAAGCCTGTGGTGGTGCATCCCCCTCCCTGCTCCTCCTCAGGCCACACTGTGATCTCAGAAAGGCTCGTTAGGCCACCTCCCTCTGAGCAGATGCTGCTGATGGAGCCTGGGCTGATACCCCCACTCCTCGAAGCTCACTTTCACCATCACCTGTTGAGAAGATGCAAAGGCATCCGAAGTTGGTACTTCATTGAACTCGAGGGGAATTTTTCACAGGTGCCTTGTACATACTCTTTAGGTCTGTGTGCATGGGAGTGTGAATGTGCTGTAGTGAGTGTACTGTGAGTGTTCCCTCTTGGATTCTTACAGTATGTTAGCTGTGTAAGTAAGACAGGTCTCTAAGTGAGTGGGTGTGTTTGTAGAAAATGTTGTTAAATTGTTTCAATTAGGCTATCGATTAGGTGCTGTTAAAACCTTTAAAAACTGTTGGTCAGGTCTGGGGCTGACTTTGGCAAGGGGGTCCACTCTGTATCTTGACTCAATGGGAGGGTTTCTCTCATTCCTTTTTATCCTTACCAATTTTTCATCCCCAGCCTTCATGTAGATCATTTTAGGTTGCCTTCTGTTTTAGATTAGCTAAATTAACTTCTCTCCGCTGGAAACACATAAAGGGGCATATTTTAAGCAAGCTAGCACATGCCTTACTGTCTTTTCTTTGTTTCATTGGTTGGTTTTATTTTTGTTGTTTTTGTAAAGCATAACAGTACTTTAATGGCGTATCTGCAAACATTTCCATTTTTATTTTAGTAAATGCAGTGAGGAAAGACTGACCCTTCACAAAACCTGAAATGCACTCAGGCACATTCTGAGAGTGGTAATAAAGACCAGGAATTTAATAGCCTTCTAATATACAACTTAATGTTTGTTATTTTTCTAATTAAGTGCGTTACAGAATAAACACGGAAGATACAACTGGGATTGCACAGATTTAAGTATTTATTACAAGAGGTGGTAAATCATGATGTTTTCAAGATTTGACGTAAAATTCACTGAGTTAATTGATTCTGCTTAGATTCCAATGGGCTTTGGCTGAGTCCCCTAATGATAGTAAAATCCATCTGTTATTAAACATCATGTTTAATACAACAGTATGCAAATACTGGGATTTGTAAATATCATTATGCAAAAGTTCAAGTCCAATCATGCTCCTCTTGAAGTCTGCAACATAAATTCTGTAGACATCAATAAGAATAGATTTGGGATTTCTTTTTAATTGCACTGTATACAAGTATCGACAGAAGAATACAATACAGTAGTCACAAAATTAAAGAGGCTTCTATGAAACCTACAAAGAAGAGCAGCAGAGAATCAATGAAGTAAAAGCAGTATTTCAAAAAATAAGAAATCAGACCTGGCAGTTTTGGAAAATGTACTGAAAAAAAGACAAATTAATTGGCACTGTTTAACAACCTAATTTCTAAGTGCACTTCATAACAACTCTCCTTACAAGCTGCTGTTTTCCCAGAAGATGATGACAAAAAGCCTCATTAGAACATCACTGTTTTATAGTGACAGATTTTATTGCATTGCCAGCTGTGAATCTAAAAAAAAAAAGACATCCCCCCTAAAAACTCATATAAAGGTTCCTAAAAACCCTATTTTCTTTTGTAATTGTCAAAAAATAGCAACATAGCACTTCCATGTTTGTGAATACCCCCAATTCTATTTTTAAAAAAAATAGAAGTTAAAGAAAAGTGATTTTTGTTTTAGCTTCAAAAATAATGTAAAGAAACATTTAAGAACAAGTTATTTCAATGATCAGAGAGATATGTACAATATGATAGATTTGAGTCCAATCCATGTTCATGAATGCAGACTTAGAACCTGTTGATCCTGAGTAACTGTAATTATAAACTGGCAGGAGCAGGCTCTTAGCTTCACCCATTATAAGCTTTTTCACAATCTGTCCTAGGCTAAAAAGTGTAGATACAATATGTACTCTGTATACTGATTTATACAAAAGGTCTTTTACAGCTCTAACCCTGTTATTGCTAGGCTAAAAAATTAATATTTTGGAACAAATTACATGAATCATAAAGGATAAAACTGAGATGCAGCTTCTGATGACTGAATTTCTACTTGGGCCATTTTAAACTGGGTACACTGTAGCCACTTGCGGAGCACAGATGAGCTGTTGTTCATTTGTCCTGACCCCTGTAACATCCTCAGGCTGTGATGGTTCACATTGCTCTGGATGGCTTGGAGGCGGAGCTGCAGTCCAGCAGATAAATGCTGTTGAAATGATGCAAAACATTTAGTTTCTTACCTTTAATACATACATTAATGTAACAATTTGAAGGGTATTGGTTGTTGGCCAGGGAGTTTCTTACACTGCCCCAGTGTCAAATTTCTATCTTCCCCCTCCTGCACTGTGGTGTTGCCATGGAAGGCAAATGTGCTTACGGACACAGCTCCATACTGAGACCAGCTCCAAAACTTTTCTTCTCTTCACCAAAACTCTCTTGACTCACAAACCACACTGATCCACTTTGCTCTCCCTTACAAAGAGGGCCAGCTGGCACAGTTTTACCCAAGTAAATAGGCCTGCAATACCTTCTTTAGAACTCAAATCTATCTCCTGAGTCAAGAGTCCCAGTCCTGATTTGTCAGGGAACTCTCAAGCCTAAGACATTAAGCAAACCACAGCTCAGGGAACAACCAATCTCAGTAAATAGAGAGGAAAGGCCCAACGCAGAACCTGGTCAGAGGAAAGTGTTCCAGAAGGGAAAAGTAGAGCAGTACTGACTACAGGGCAAGTATCTCAGCCAATGATGCTCTATGTATGCTCACACTTCAGACCTACTTCTCATCTGCATATGCTACAATTATCTATTTTCAGAGAGTTTGCAGATCACATCTTATTTCCAGAATTTACAGAAATGAACAATTCTAAGAATAAAGGGATAAGGTACTAGAAACAACTTACCTTTAGGTTTGACTGTATCATTGGCAACCACATTGGTATGAGCTGCAAGAAGAGGTGCATTTTGTTGTTATACAAGTGACTGCAAACATGCTACAGTTAGTTACTGTGAGACAGAGAAGGATATGTCTAATGCATTTAGCCATTTGAACTGGCATGGTCTGGACCACAAACCTGAAAATGTGGTTTTAAGTATTTGGAGAAGGTAACTCTCGGATGTAAAGAAGCCAGTTTCCTTTGTCAGTAGCTTGATGGATCACCAGTAGCAATTATTGGTATCTTGTTTAAGGCAATGATGAGAATACACAATTGAACTTGTTACAGGAAGTGACTTCTTATTTTCCTTGTGAGGGTGTTTCTGTATGTGCAGGTGAGCAATATTGGAGTATATAGAGTAAACATTTTGCATGGTGAGGTATGCATCAAAAAATGAAAAAAACCATGCAGCAGTAGTTCTTAATAACAGGTCATATATTTAAATGGTAACCAACATTTTATAAGCCACTAGTCATGTCAGTGCTTCACTGCAGAATGTGAGATGTTCTGTAGGCTGGGGAGCACAGGAAAAAGCTATCCAGAATGACAAGGTGAGGAGGTCTGCAAATCTGTCAGCTGTGATTGGACTGGAGCGATACGTATTTCAGACTCCAGCTCTTCAGGGAACTTTTACTTCTGGGGAAGTGTAACATGACAACTTTATGAAAGCCAGAGAGGCATTTCTAGCAAAAGTATTCATGTTTTTCAATATTAATTTATCCACTGAGGTTACTGTTCTAAAATATTCCTCCAAATGGCATTAAAATTTGCAATTTGCCAATTATGCTACCAGGAGCTGCAAGTTAAACCTAATCACTATTGACAACATTAGATAAAGTGCTGTTTCCCTTGTGCAAGGAACGATAATTGTTTCAATTTCAGTGCTCCTGTGCTGGAGAATCATATGCAGCTCTGTCAGGACTCATTACTTAGTCTACCACATGAAGAACCATAGTCAAACCTCAGCATTTACAGACAGATGAATGCCAAAACAGCTGGAACACAGCCAGATGCAGCAGATGTGCGAGCTCTGTACATCCTTCCGTGCGCTCTCACACTAATGAAGTGCTTAATAAGATGCAGTGACCCAAGGTGTGTTCTTGGTGAGGAAGGAACAGGTCTGAGAGGCCATGCTCCACACCCCACTGCCATCAACAAAACATCACTGACAACTTTGTCTGGCACTGATGAAGTTCCTATGGAGTTAGCCAGTGGTGGCAGGACTGGTGTCAGAAGTACATCAAGCAAGAAGGGAAGCCAGGTAGAAAACTTAGGGTACTCTACTCTGCATCTGAACCAATTCACTGGACAACTTTTACAGTCAGCTGAGAGAATCAAGCACCTCACATCTAGTTCATCTTGTCCCAAAGCAAGTACCTAAAATAGATCAAGATGAATCATGTCCAAAAATACTGTGTATCTCCACTGACTGTAAAGGGCACTCATGGAAACTAGCTTTTATCGGTATCTCTTCTGGACAAGTCTAAGGTCAAACACAGATCTTTGTCCTCCAGCACCAGTTCTGTCTTCCAGGGTCTGGACATATTTAGGGAAATGAAACACTCTGCTGCAGGCACAAGCAAGCAAGCCCTCTAGTGCTACAGCTGCCAGATAGATAAGTCACACAAGAAGACATTTTTATGGAAGCACTTGAGTTTTGTTAACTAATCCTCAGCCAGCCTTTTGTTTCACAAAGGAAGAATACAAAACACTAGTTAGAAAGAAGAGCTGGAAGAACAGAGTGCTATCAGACACTGTCAAATTTTTTGAGTTTATATTTTCAACAAAATTATACTGATTCCAGTTCAATTTTTAAAGGGAAACTAGGCTGTAGAACAGGCTGGTCATGGTGCTGTTCTGGCTCCCCAAATCTGCTGCCTGCCCAGTCCTCTAAAAAGCTACACAGCAGCTGCTGGAGCTGCCTAAAACCCTTGGGTCTCTGCAAAAGGCCTTGAGTTGTTCCTGTCTTTACTGTAGGCTTCCAAGTTCGTCAGAGATACATTTGATGGTCAAAGATGTGATCAGCAAAGAGCTGGTCTCCGTCACCAATGCCTATCCTGGTATGGCCACTTTCCCAGTTCCTTAGAAAAGCAGGAGAAAAGTTGAACACTTTCATTTAAGCCCTTCTAAAGCAGAATGCTTCCCTTCAGAGGAAAATATAATGAATTCAATACATATGTGTATATATATGCATCTATGTAAGTGTGTGTGTGCCTGTATATATCTCACTAAAACTTAGCAAAAAAAATTAAATGCATAGCAGTTGAAATGTTTTCATAGGAAAGCAACTTTGTTTTTCACACCAGATTGGTAAAGACTGTCTAACATAAGATCCAAAAAACATCCTCTGTGAATATATGAAATGGCTCAAATACTATGCGAAGTAATCAACACATCTCAATGCTTTCGGTGTGAGTTTAATTTCATAGCAAAGGCCAACAGTACCAGGAGGAGAAAACCTCACAGCACCAAAATAAGGAGGAGATGAAGGAGTGCTTATCTCAGGTATAAAGAAAACTCTTGTCTCAGTGAAGGAGAGATGCACTGTTTATGTTATCTCTTTTTTCCTCTCACTTATCATACATAAAATGGCCACCTAGGATAGCTATCCATAAACCACCTGGCATCATGTCATGTGCACCACCTTCTCATTTTGGTGCATTAAAGACACGTGTGTGTTTAACCATGTAATGACTTCATTAACAAGTATGTTTTTGCACCACCTGAGTCCTCACATGGAATAAAAGACACGGCAGTAAATATCATTATATGAATGATAGATGGTCAGTATTTATCAATGCTACTGTGCTCAGTTCCAAGAGAAATTCATGGGAATTATTAATTTTGCTGAATAAATCTCTGAGTGATAAGAATGTTCTGTATAAAAAACCCCTGAACTCACTACCCTATGTCCTTTCCTTCAGTGAAAACTAAACCTTGCTTGAAAGAATTATATCTAAAATAAAAGAGAAAAAAAGTGCTTTAAAACACAAGATAAAATTGCCTAGAATAAAACAAGCTACCAAAAACCTGCCTGGTAAACTCTTTTTCAAAGAATGGACATCATTCAGACTTATGAAGTAGGAGTAACAAAGTTCAGATCTACTTCACAGTCACTGAAGAAGAGACAATCTCAAATTCGATTTTTTAAATTAGAGAAGCCACTCACTGGTTCCTGTGTGAATAAGCTTTGCACTGCTGTGTCTTTGAAGGACTTCAAACATACAGCAAGCCTTTCCCTAAGTCATGGCACTTGTTTTTCAGATCTACAATAAATATTTTTAAAATTAGTTAGTTCTGAAAAAAAATAGTAACCTGGAACTATGAATCCTATAGTACTGTTATGTACATATATTGTTCATGCAGGATTTCACTTTGGGGCTGAGTAAAGGGGATTTGGTCACCCAGATTCTTCTCTTCTATCTCCTATCCACTAAACATGAAAGCTTAGAACCTTAACTCAGAGTTCCACAGTTTTATGAGCTTGATTTTATGGTAACAACAACATCCTTTTAACCTGACTTATTAACCACATTGATATATACTCTCAAATATAACCCCCTGAAAGCATTCATTTGATTTGTGACAGGGATTTGGCCCTAAAGGCCTCTCTTTTCACAGCTTTAAAGCCACTCTTCATCTTTGCCAAATTCTGAACATCCTGGACTGGCTAAAAGTGAAGCCCACATGTCATTCAGGCACAGCCATAATCACTTTAACATCCTTTAGTGACAGAATTTCTGTAGTAAATCAAGCCATTACGAATCTGTATTTTCACAATGAGTGTGAATGCTTTCATGTCAGTTGACATAAAGACCTTCAATTTTAGCTACTTTATTTTCAATTCTTGCTTGATCAGAAAAGATTGGAGTAAAGCAACAGTCAGAAATTTCCTTTATGGCAACAGAAGAACTATATTAACCTTAACTACTTACGTGGAAACTCTCTTGCACTGGCAAAACATAGAAAAGGCTAGAAATACTGATTTATGCTTGTGAGACTACCTCAATCCTTTTGCAAACACTATGATAACCCATGGAAGACTGACTATGGATTTCCAAAGAAACAACATATATGCATATAATAACAAGAAAACCACTGTGGGAAAAAGTTTTTGTGCTCCACCTTAAAGAATGTGAGGCTCAGAACACAGAAGAGATCGGCAAAGGACCTATGATGATTAAAAGATACAGAATGGCTGAAAATTCAGGCAATAGCGAGAGGTTCTCAAAGTCAGTAACATTAGTTGTGTCTATTAGGGGAATAAGATCATTATTGACATTAGTGACAATGGAAAGAGGAAGTAGATTAGATGTTCATTTAAAAAAAAAATCAGGAGAACTTGAATTTGAGATTGTGGTCTGGTCTTCTTACCAGAGATTTTATTTTTCAGTATGTTCTGCTAGGGTATATTGTGGCATTAACATTCAACTTCAGTTTCTTCCACCTTCTTTTTTTTTTGAGTGGGAGGGGAAGCAGAGAACAGTACTTTTAGAAATCTCAACAGTCAGGCAATCTCATTAACTAAATGTTCATGGTATGGTATGCCTACCTTTACAAAGATAGTGGAGTTGCATTCCTGTAAAGCCTCCATTAAACTGATCACATGCAGGCACACCATTTCCACCATCTTGGAAAAGAAAAATCAAGGGTAAAACCAAATTAATGTCCAGCATAACAGTGTCATAAGCTAAGCCAACAGCCTCTAATAAGAATCTTCCTGTATTTGCTAGGCAGTTATACTGAATCACTAGGTGTGCATTTATCAACCACTGACACACAAGATTAAATATTACATGCACACATATAGGATGTTTTTCTTTATTTAGTTTTACCCCAGTGTGGTAACATCTATCTGTTAAGTATTTCAGTCCTTGATATATTTTAATTCTTATCACACATCAAAACAAGTTGCTTTTGGCTTTGTTCTTTTCAGACATCATAAATTGTTTTTTATGTCTTTGCTGTGTAATTCTCATCAATCTGTGTGTCAGAAATTGGTATCCTTATTTATTGAATCTTTGAAAATTAACATACTCACAAAACCCATCTTTTTATCCCCCATCAAAAGACAATTTATTGTTTGGAAGTGTCAGCTAGTCCATAATTCTTCCATTTTGTATCATAATTTATGACACATGCAAATATCAGTTATTTGGTAGTAGACAGCTTTTTATGTTTTATATTGTGTAAATTCACAGGTACAAGACAAACACCCTGAGCCAGCAGTGAGTATTTACAGTGCCTGTCTAAACTACATGTAAATTCCCCTTGACAATAATAAACTTAGCTTTTATGTTGTGCTTTTCATCTTCAAAGTGCTTCACAAACACTAACTAATTAACCTCACAACACCCCTGTGAGACAGAAAAGTATTATTATCTACATTTCACAGAGCAAGAGCTGAGGCAGAGAGCTTAACAACTGTGGCACTAAAGCTACATAATGATATACTTTCAGAAAAAGGACTGGAACTTGGGACTTCCCAGTCATATCCTTGTCCTGAGGCTTGACAAGAGGCTTTTGTGTCTGACTAAACAAGGGGCTGGTCAGGAACGCTATGCACACTTCCCGTTCCTTCAAATGGAGCTTCCTGAACTACTGTTCCCAACAATGGCTTGTGAACCACAGAGACCCTGCTAGATGTCAGAGGCTAAAATGTCATCTAAAGATAGCTATAGGTGGTCCTTCCCTGATATGAACAAGACACAGGGAACAGTAACTGGTTGAGACTTTCAAGTGCAGCCCATGCAATTACAATTAAAAGGGCAACGTCCATACCTGCCTGGGATGGAAGATGTTTCACATGGGGAAAGGGGAACTATATAAAACAATTTCCATACACATAACAGGTCTACATTTAAAAAAGAAAAAAGAAAACCCAAACAAACCAAAAATGAAAAGCTTGAAAACATCAAACCGTAAAAACCCAAACCTTAAGAGCACCTGACTTAAGAGTAATGGGCCATGTATAAAAATGTTTCCCACTCAAAGCTAACATCAGGCTCTCCAGAGCCAGAGCTACTAGTGAACATCTCAGTTAAAAAGTTTTAACCTGTCGTGACTATCTCGGATGTGGGAAACACAATGGGTCTTGCCCATCAGAAACAAGCTCTTAACCCTAAGCTTGCAGGTGCAGAGCATCATTAGTCAAGGGTGAGCAAAGAGCTAAGAGAAGACTGCTGGAACCCCTCTGAGTTCTTATTGTACAAAGTTGCTCCAACGGAAGAGAGTAGATGGGATAAACAAATGTTTAAAGGTTATTTCCAAACAAATGGTACGGACAATTTTTGGTTAGAGTGAACATTTCCCTTTTAAATCTTATCTCTAGACATGCCTCCTTCTGGTCATTCATTACTCAAAAATGTTTCAAGAGATATTTATGTAGCTTATTTCTGGTAAGTAACCAGTGAATTATGGGTGGCCAATTGTCAGCAGTTGTGTAATTTTTCATCATCACATGGTAAAAAATAATCAAATGGATATTCACAGAATTAGCTTAGAATAGTCCATTTCTGTTGTAAGGCAGAGCCAGATAAAACAACAGACCAGAGTTAAGAGCAGAAATAAACATAAAATGGGACGTGATGCAAGGAGCTCTTAATCCAACAAGCAGCAACTCAAGCTCTTAATGCTGTTTCAGGCAGATTCTGGCTAGATCCGGTTTCAGGCCCACTGTGAGGTTAAACCACTACTAATTAGCTATCCCTTTAATTTCTCAAAAGCATCAAAGTCACTTTACGATGTTATTCATAGTCTGTTGTATTCCACTGAAACAGAGCCAAGCCTCCTCTGAGTTTAATCTGTACTAAATCTGTCTGCAGCACCTGACTCACCACTTTGTTATGTGCCATTAGCTGGAGGATGCTCGGTGTCACTCGGCTCCAGAACTCCAGGGCTGTGAGGATTGCTGTAAAGCTAAATTCGTTCTGATTCTGGACTGTCGGAGCTACTGCTGTTTGTTCACAATACACTGTCCAGAGCTGAGCAAATATAAATGCATGGAACAGGGAACACATGTGCAGAACAGATGTCTGTAGAAACAGAAAATAAACGAAAATGCTTATTTAAATAAGTGTATTTAGTGCAGAGGCTTTCATCCCCTGTCATGTGTCACACCATGAAGTTTTTCCCATATTTCCCTCCCATTAGGAACTAGTAAGTCAAGTACACTTGATAACATCTTCTCCATGTCTAAAAAATAGGTTTATATTTACAGACCAAAAACTGCATTTACAAACACGCTCCCATGCCATCTAAGTGCATGGCACTAAGGTCAGTCCCTTTAAAAGAAGGTCAGTTTTGCAAAACAGGACTATTTCTGAAAATTCAGGACTATTTCTAAAACTTTCTTAATGGAAATCTCCACTGTGGAAGGCATGGAGGTTCTGGCGCACGTGACTGCACTTCAGAAATGCTGTTGGGCTAAGTCATTCAGATTCTGATCACCTGAAAGGACAGTTATCACATAAAATACATGATCTTACATCTGTTCTGTTAATCTGTCATCCGTTTCTGCTTTGCTGGGACTGCTCATAGTCACAAGGAAATGGTCAAGGAAAGAGAATTCATTTTGCATACTCGTGCATGGCTCTTTGCTAATCCTTGTCATATATCACAGTGTCTGAGCCTCCAGGACTGCTGGACATTAACTACTTCATTACAAGAAAGGTGCTTCTGGTCAGAGATGTTTTCTCAGTTTGCAAGTGCAAGAGGGATTCGTGCTCTGTGGCAGTATGACGGCACCAAACATTGCAATGGTTGCTTGGTAACTGAAAAGAGGTATTTGAAAGAGCAAAAAAAGGCCAAAGAAATGAATGGGAAGCACCAGTGTCCTGGCTGGGTGAAGGGAAAGAAAGGAGGATTTTATGTATAAGATAAATGTGTGATCATTCTGCTTCTGTCACTAATAAAACCCTGGTTGGTGTCAAAGACTGCTGCTATATTTGTGTTAAACTACTGTCACAAATGTCTTATGATCTGTAATAACTCTTCTGGTCCCGAACACCTTAAGAAAAAAGTTGTGCTTGAATCATCACTGTTTGTAATTATTTTGATCATAAAATTATTTACATGCTATCCAATGAAAATATACAACTAGAATAAATAACTTTCTGAAAGATTTGCTACAGAGATTGTCACTGCTAAAGGTTCAGTTTGGAGCTCAATTTTTCTTTCCTCACTCCTGTGTTCAGACATTTTGAAATAGCCAAACCTCATTAACTGTACTGATTTCATCAGTTTTCTATGCATGTAAGAAAAACGGTACAGAGATTTCTTTCCCTAGGCCTTGGATTTTATTAAGGTTTTACCCCTCCTTTTTTCTTACCAAAAATAAATGTTTGCAATAAGGCCAATACATAACACATCTCTACTTAAAACACATAATCCCTTACCTTTGATTGCTCTGGAAACCCAATCAGAATAACAATAAGGTGGTCAGCAATTTGTGAACCTGCATCCAGTGGAATAGGCATGCAAGATGATGGAGAATTTGGACAGACAACATTGTGTGTCAGAGACCCCAGAAGTAGCCAGGACAGCAAACGAATGTGTGAGACACATTCTATGAACTCTTTGGGCCTGTCAAGAAAGAGCAGATTTTACTATGATACTAAGTTTTCTGGCTTTCCCCAAAATATGGAGTCTCCTTATGCACATTAGGCAGATGCAGTCTCAGTGTGCTGGAGAACACAGATCATTGGTACAGCTTGTAGAAGATTCCAGCCACACAGAACTTAGTGGCCTTGATGTACCATATTCAAGTCCAATAGAACAAATTTGGTGGGTCTAAGAAACAGCCTCTATAAAAGGTTAAAGCATTACAGCTTCATTGCTTCCATATACAATGATTTTCTTACACAGATATCATCAGATGGGAAGGACTGCCCAAGTGGAAACACCCCTCTCAGCTCCCCTGGACACCACTCAGCTGCCTTACCTCCACTGTGTTCCACTTCTCCATTGGTAAAGCAGAGTTAATTTTTGTGTTCTTGAGTCTCTCTTTGCACATTTGGATTGTGTTTTTGAGGGCAGAGACTATGCTGTGTTGTGACACTTAAGTATTTGTCCACCATCTACTGCGAAGTCTAATTGCAAAGCAGTGTGCTTATGTAATCTAAAAAGGAAGAGCCCTTTACTGGTGACATCTTGTCTGTCCCTTTACCACTTCCAAGCTCTGAGTAAATTCTCTTTTAAATTCAGAGGCACAGGAAAAAAGTAATTGTTTTTCCATCAATAAATCACTATTTACTAGGCTACTCTCACTCCTAGTTTTAGTTTCTAATTTGACATCATTGTCAAAGACTCATATTACACAAGAGGCATGCCACTAATTTTTGATTTTTAATAAACTCTGACAAAATGCTCTTCCTCAAGTCCCTATAGTATCTTAAAGTAATTCATTACCTTCAATTGAGAACATGTGTTCCTTTTTTAACACGTAAGAAACTAAAGTGCAAGGAGATAAGCACTCTGTATTTCCAAAAGCAGATATGCTCCACATAAATGCACATGCAGCTGTATCTAAAGGACTGGAGCCTAAGCAGATTAGTGCCCAGAATCCTGCATAGGCAGTCTGGGACAAAGCTGGGACAAGAACACAGGTTTTATGAAACATAGTCCAATTGCCTACACTCAAAACATCTCATTTGTTGCGACTGTAACACAAGGGATTTCTCGCAGTGAAAAGGGACAGAAAACATGTCTTGAGCAGGATTTCTCTCATCTAACTTTATCATCACATCAGTAGGCCTACACCTAAAGTTCTCACTCATTTGTACTCTGTAATTTCAAAGGCCATTTCCCATTATACAATTCGCAGAATATTTTCTGTAATTCTAGGACTGATCAAGTGCCTCTGTGCTTTTCACTGTCTGCATCTAGACCAAGAATCAAATTAATTTCCAGTGTTACTCCACTCAAGCCCCTGGAATTACCTCCACTGTCCCTTTGGCATGAACTTTAAATATTACATTGACAAATTCCTCAGTTAAGGATCCCAGAACTGCTGAGCAGCTGTTTCAATGTCCCACTGCCACCATTCCCTACTGTGGGTCTTATCTATGGAATCTGGCAATAAAAACATAATTTTGTGATGATTTCTAACTCATTTTAGCATTCTTTTTTGTGGAAAAGCGTTCTCACCCTTGTTGCATTGCTGAAGGAGGATGGTAAAGCCAAGGCAAATATCGGATCACAGCTTTGTTGTCTCTGTGGTTTCCCCGGGTGATTTCCATGGCAGCAATCTGAGCTAAACCAACTTTCAGATGTCCACCAAATGTGTCTTCATGCAGTGGCTGAGAACAAGTCTTCATGTGACTCTGCAAGGCAAAGATCTGATTTCCTACCCAAAAAGAGCATTTTGCTTGAACTAAGTTCTTCCAAAAACCAGCATATTCTATTTCACTCCCCTTCAATTCCTTCTCAGGATCTCTAACTGTGTCTACTGAACAAAACTGAGAAATAGATTTTAAAAAGTCTCCAGTCCCTATATTAGTAACACCTGTACGATGCAGATCTTTCCACAGAGGGCCACAATTTCAAGAGGCCAGACAAAATATAAATTGGGTAAAATGTACAGGCAGCTTTTGTATCAGCAAACTCAACAGCTCATAAATACAAACTAATGCTTGCACATCCAGAGAGCTTAGGTGAAAACAAAAGAATCTAACCATTTAAAAAGATAGCATCTGGGCAGGAAATGCCTGCCATGTGCAATATTCCATTTACATGTTCAGAAAGAAGCTCTCACTTCTTCATCAGCACTATATTGCACTATTCAGCTATATTGCACTATTCAGTTACAAATACTTTCAAGCTCTGGCAATAAAAAGGGCCAAACCGCTTACCAAGGAATACACAAATATTTATGCCTGTAAATATAATTTATTATCCTGCCTTGCCAGCTTTAAGGGATGTTTCATTGGTGCTTCTTGAGATACTTCTGCATTTCTATTAAGCTAACTTTGCATTACCTTCTGGTATTAGACTATAACAGAACACATGCTGACTGCAGTTGCTTGCTTAAAAGGAGAGCCATATGCTTCGCACAAGAAAATCAGGTCATCAGTTATTCAATTATTATAACAGGATAAAAATCAGTGAACCAATAATATTTCTGTAACAGATAAGTATCTGACCCCAGAAACTTACACTCTCAAACTGCACTTACTTAAAGTCTCTTTCAAGAGAAAAAACCCCTATGTACCAGCATGAATATCTAATGACTTTGTTATATAGACAGGTAAAAAGGATAAACAGTTTTGCAGGTAAATACATTATAAATCTTCAAAAATGGTGGAATTTGTTAAATAAAATCCTGCCAAACTTTACCAATTAAAATGTTATCCCAAAGTGAAAAAAAACCCACAATAAACTGAACAGAAACAGTACACTTAAATGTGATTATCTTGAGAATGAACATTTATATCTTTTTTATAATGCAGTAGTTGCTAATACACAGGACTGAAAATAATTAGCTTCTTTCACAGAAATTATTCTTGGACACACAAAAGATGACACTGGGTATAACTAAACAACTTTTTCTGTTCACTGAATTCCTACAGAGAGTAGAAATTTCCAATTTGAAAACCAGCATTAAACTTCTGCTGTTGGGATTGTTACTGGTCATATAAATCATACAGCATTCTTTGCTAGCTATCAACCTCAGATGCTGTTGATAATACACACTTGTAAGAAATTGTACAACTGGATGATCTTAGGACTCATTTTCTAGTGAGTAACACTGCTGTTAATAAAACCCAAGCAATGTAAGTAAATATATTAAATGAGCTTGCAAGAATTTGAATCTAAATGCTGTGAATTTGTTGGAAGTTCTGACTACTTGTAAACTTGGAAATTCTTACAAATATTTTCTCAAATATGTTGAAACCACAGAGTAAGTGGTTAAATAATTTCTGGTTAAATAAAAACTGCCCTTAAATTTTAGATGACAGAAAAGCTTATTCTTTACAATACATAAAATTATGGTGATATTTGACTCTCCTATTATGCTAATTTTGTTCCTGTAGATTAAGATTCCTGTATTACAAATCAAAACAACATGAAATTGCTGACTTAGTTTTAAAAGGCCAGATGACTCATTTGGGAAGCTTCTTCTCCAATTTTAAAACATGAAAGTGAAAAAACGGGTAAAAGTTTTAGTTCATGTTCTACCTACATCCATTCATAAAATTTTTGAAAATAAATAGTCCCACTGAGCATAAGAAGTAATTATCTTATCAGACTTCAGCTCTGTAAGAACAACTCTAAAAATCAGACTACAGCTCAAGGGAAATAGGCAGAAGGAAAAAAGTCCAAATGACAGAAAGTTTTCTACAGAAACATTTTACACAGGAGTGAGGATACCTGCAAGTATTTATAAACAAATTTTCCCCATTCCTGATTTCAGATAAGTTCATTTTTTTTCCTGTGGAGCTAGTGAACCAGATGTATCTCTTGCCTCATTTATGATTCATTTGCCTACCTATTCTGAAAGCAGTTCTGAACTTTAAGAGAAATGGGTGAATAACTTAAGAGGATAGAGTGGGAAGGCAATCCAATTCAACTTAAAATGACTAATTACTTTGTGCTTTGAAGTAAACTTCTACTCCAGCATAACAGGCTACTTCCCTTAGACTATTTTTTTTAATTCAAAGAAATTCATGGCCAAGAGGGTGAGAACCTATGAAAAGGGATAATTTATCCAGTAGAATACAGTTACAGTGAGTTTCAAGATGCAAGTTTCAGTTTAGCTGGGATTCTTCTTCCTTTGTGGTTAGTATAATTAACCTGCAATAAGGTGTCCCCTCTGGGGCACAAGGTGGGGTGGAGGGGCCAGGGGGAAAGTGAACAAGTGAGTATGTGAGAAACTAGTAGGGTAAAAATTCTCATCTCATTGCTTCATAAATAAAATTCAGAGCAGCACTGTTACTTAGGCTATTTATTTTTCAAAACATCTTAGAGAATTTCCATTCTGTAGGAAATTTAATAGGAACATGAAGCTCCTCCATGAAACAGGAATTCTAGGTTTTGATCAGCTAATGATTACTAGGATCTTTTTATGAAATGCATTCCTAAATAAAATATTTTAGGTTAACAGAAGCATTTTCCTATCACTCCTCTTAACAATTTGTCATCCAACTAATACAAAGAAACCAAAATGCAGTTTGGACTACAGAGGTAAGAGTTATTTGGTTTTTCCCCACCTCAACAGAATATAACCTGACAATAAAAACAACAGCATCCATTAGAAAAAGGACACCCCCTTTTTTTAGGCCAATTACTGCATTTTAATTACCTCTTAACTTCCAATTAATTTAAGTGTCTGTGTATATAAGAGACACAGGTTTCCTCCACAAGACTGTACTTACTTGTACAGGCAAGGAGTTTTATGCTTCCCCTGGGTTATATTAAACATGACTACTTCCCACAGTGACTTTGGTATGACATTTGCTTATCATCAACATCTCAGAAAAATCAAGCCTGCATTTTTATTGTGTGCTCATGATATTTGAATCAGCCTCCATTTCAACACCACATAAGCTACTTTTTACTGCTGCCACAGAAATCTCTAATCTATAACAGTACTAACAATTTTTTTAAAGAGAAAGTAAAAGAAAACCTGTCAGTCATCCTCAAACACTTCCTACTGTGTCTCCCAGGCAGGGAGACAATTCCTTACAGAAAACATATTTTTGTTAAAAAAACTCATATACTTTAGATCAATGTATGCCCAGAACAAACCTTCAATTTGGTTAAGGTATGCATATCTGCAATGAAATCCAGCACTTCCCCAACATACTGCCTCATGCATTCCATTGCTGCTGTTCCACACTAAAACATAAAAGGAATAAGTTTAAGTACCAGGTTCTGCTTCACCAGAATACAATTGGTCTGTCTCAAATTCTTTATTTTACTTCTTAGTTAGAATAATTAGAAATAGGTATTCTTTGATGTTCTTCTCACTGTATTAAGTCCTCTTATCTGATTGTAGTATAAGAAGATAGCCCAGCTGCTGTAGCTTCTTCATGCATCATAAAATACTCTTATCTGTCACAGCAATAAAATATTAACTGATGAAACTTTCAAGAATATTCTTGTCATGTCATCCTGAAATTTACAGTGGCCCAGAATCAAAGTCTTAAAAACTCGATGAGAATCGAACAGCTCAGTTTTTCAAGCAGCTGAGCATTTCTGCAATTGGAACTAATCAGTTACAATCAAAGAAAACAAAATTCAGTCACAGGCACAGGTGCCCTTATATTCATATTAATCACGATGGAAAAACAGTTTAAATAACTGGCTTTAGGTATTTTATGTGTAAACATCACTAAAATGAACATCACTGAAATGTATTATGTTTTTTCCTTTTTGCAAAAAGTAATGAATACTTCTTGTATATTCCTGAAGAAAAAACATTCAAAATACAGCATCTTAATGGCACTTAAGTACTCCAGTTAGATCATAAAGGTATAAGCTTATTAAGAAGCCACCTGTGCCAGAGCAAAAACAACCTCAAAGGGAAAACAAAAGGACTCAACGTGGTGCTTGCTGTATTCGCAAAGTACAAATTTTCATAATCCTTTTCCTAGAACAGTGACAAATGTGAATCTGGCCCTCAGCTAGCACAAGATGTGCCTGAGGTGCATAAAGCAGTCAACAGAACAAAGCTGTCAGATTAAATAAGGGCTTTGAACAGCTCAGGGAGCCCTGCGGGGAAGCTGTCCGAAGGTGATACGACTGACCCACTAGGTATCACATAAAGCTCTGTTTATATGTTAACAGTCTGAGGTGAAGATAATGCTAGCTGAATTCAAGGGGAACTATGGATGTCTCATTCTTAGGAGCCAAGTAACAGAAATGCTTAACTTTTGAGGCTAAATGATCATATTATTAAATTAGATATCTTTTTGAAGTCACCAAAATCTACTTTATCCCAAGTCCTAGGCTCAGGGCAAAACATTGCAGTAAAGTTTACAGAAGAAAACTACTGTTCTTTGACCTCTTTTTAATTACCTGCACTTTGAAGCATAGAAGCTGATTATCCCGAGTATACAATTATACATCTGAGTACAAAATTATTAAGCCACAGTTGAGTTTTAGTAGCTGAAATTTGAAAAACTGCTAGCATTCTATATTTAAACAACTGACCTGGGCACTCCCCATTTTTGTATGTTATCAATCTACACAGTGTTGAACTATGCCACCTTCTGGCTTTTCAAATGTTGTTCCTGTCAGTTGTCATGATGGAATAAGAAACAGTAAAACATGGTCATTGGGAACCCTGTCAGTATATCCTCCACCCAGTTTATGTGCACTAAGGATTCGACCTGGCTTCTAGAATATTGAATAACAGAATTATGAAAGATGCTACACTTCAGTCTCTGAAAAGAAATGCTTAGCTGCACAAGACTTCTCTCCAACCACCTATTCTGTTTCATGCAAGCAGTAGGCAGCCTAATTTTCTGTGATTTCTTCTGAAATGATCATGTTCCTATCACACCTTGTAACACCAATGTTAGTCTGTCTATTTAAAGCAAGTATAAATTAAAATATCCTGTTGGGAGGAAAGGTATTATTAAAGATTGGCATTTAAAAAATCATGCACTTCAGAAGATACATGGGAAAGATCCTATTAAATCATCCCTAAAGCTGACACACACATAGGGAAACAAGTTTTCCTCACTCAGCTTGTGAAGCAAACCTTGGCTAACCTTCTTCCATCTGCTTGGGTACTCAGTCACAAGTCAAGACCTCCCATTGTGTTACTTCCTCCCATATTCACCAGGTGCATATTCAGTGCCCGGGCAATGAGGAGTACTTGTAATTCAGCTACACTCATCAGCAGGATATAAATGAATGACTTATACATTACTAGAGAAATACCATTAACTCCCTTATTTAATCAGAGAATCTTTTGTGGGAATGGAGGCAGTGGCTTGTAGCTGTCCATCCTGCTACCATTTTTTGATGCATTCAGCTGGTCTGTTCCCCACTGAGAACTGCAGATCTAGATGTGTCTTTTTGAGCACAGGCTCCACTGAAGTCAGGTACACGACTAAAGGTTATCAGTGAAAGCAAGGGAAGCAACATCAAATTCAGAACTTTTCCACCATTAATAGAAAGGATGAAGCACCTCAACCTCAAGCCTGTAATACATCTTGCCAACCAGAGGAGAAATGAAAAGGAAAGAACATTAAAATGAAGCAAAGCAAGCTGAATAAGATGTATTTTTTAAAAAATCAGAACAACAGAACTAAGAAATGGACTTTGGTCCAGTACTTACTCCAGGCATTGAGGCAATCATCTGTTTATGTAAGATTGTTGACTCAGCTAGTTTTGTTCCAGCATCTGCACAAACAAACTAAGAAGAAATTAAAGACAAGTTATTTTTTAATTATTTTTTGAGGAACCTGAAGACACTAATAATTTATTCATTACTTCATTAAAATCAGTTCAGATCTCTTCTTGCTTTTATTCATGGTAATTTGCCTTCAGAGATTTCTTTCTTTATAAACAACCTACTTAACTCACCATTATAAATGAGATAATTTTAATGAAAAAAATTCTGACTTTAATGTGCTTAATTAACACATATGCTGTGCAGGAGCAATTTGAAGAATATTGTGTAACAAATCAGACTTTCTTTATGAAAAAAAAATACATATATTTGCTATTTCTTCCATATATCAAATGTTCCTCTTTCATTATAGAGTAAACCATGGGAGGGAATGGTAAGGCAGGATGCCATATTCTTCACTGTGATATTATAACATGTTCACTGAAGTACTACGATTATGCATTATATGGAGAGCTTTGAAGCTGACAACATACTAGTATGGTGTGGTATAACTTCTGCACAATACAGGCCACAATACTACATAAACAAGCTGTTTCTGAGAGATGGTCAGTGTCATTTTGTCACAGTAGAATCTCCCTCATTGCTTTTCTTATGCTTTTATTTTACCTTTTTTCTTGTTTCTTTTTATTTCCAAATCCCTTGACCTAAAATCTCCAGAGTCCACATCATTCATACATTAAACTTGCTAATACTGTTATTTAATCATTATAAACTTCAATAATGCATTGGACACTCTGCAGATGATTTGCTTGTTCCTACAACTTCTTGTCCTAACATTGTATTTCCACTTGAGCAATTTTTGTCCATAGTGATGCAATGTAACTTTCTAAGAGAGAGCAGACAGAAGATAACTGTCAATTAAGGTCTAAGTATTAATCTTCCTTCTTATTAAAAATTAATTGATAACATGGTACTTTCACAAACTGAGACAGATATTGACTACCATATTTTATGGTTGTCTAATGCATATATGTTAGCAGTACTCTCAATGACTGACTGCTCTTCATGAAAGTATTTCAAAATATCCTTTACAGCCCTAGAATTTACTCTTACACTTCCACAAGCTTTACAACAAACAGATCAGGTACACTGAATCTTAGAGCCTGACTGAACAAGCAAATTCTGAAGAGACACCAGTATAATTTGAAGTCAATGGATATCTTGAAGATGTGTGCTGTTGAAATGTGAGCAGGAGAAAAGTACTGGGAAACAAAATGCTGTGTAAAGAAGCAGTTCCTATGGAAACCCATGGAACAGCAGCATGTACATGACAGCTTTCATTTGCTAGGACAAATCAAGGAGATAGTCTTTCTGTATCCTTTATCGTCTAGGACACCTATGCAAAGATTGGAGTGATGTGGTTAAAATTCTCATTCTTTGTAAAGTGGGATAAAGTTAACTCTCATCTTAGTCTTATGTCACCAGTGACACTGATGGCACTATGTAATCTGGATAAACGTGGGTGTCAAATGTACCTTTCTAGGAACTCCTTTGTTAGTCAGCCCACGACTGATCTATCATTAAATTAAAGTGCTCCTAGCTCCTTTGTTATCTGGAACATTTTGACAGAATCTCTGTATTCTGTGTGCACTGTCTGAATAGAATCTTGCATACAGGCTAACACGTCCATGGAGACATGACTGTTGGAAATGAAAACCATTTCCGTTTGGTGCTGTGTTAACTCTGCTGTGGCTTTATTCATTCAAAAGCATACAATCTGAATTCATATCGTAGTGGCTTTGTGTGGTAAAGAGGTGAACCAAGTCCTTCATTCTGTTAATGGCACCAGAGAAAATTTTAAAAGATACATATGCTACTGGTAGATTTCTTAAATTACAGTGGTGCTGAAGATGGGCTTAGTGGTTACTATGGTACTGCAATTCCAGAGGCTGTTGAATGATTCAGACCACATACTACTGAGAGCTGCCAATTTGCACAGTCAATGGGAGAAGTTGTCATCATGCCTCCAGTAGGCATCTATGGCAGATGGTCTGAATACAACCTCTATTCTTCACCACTGACTGCATAGAAACAGAAGCTGGCTGCTTTGGATTGCAGGAAATATGAATCACTTCATCAGCCTCTGAAAGAGAGACATCATAAAAGACATTTATATCCACATTAGATGCTGTTGTGTAAGGTATGAATACATCCCAAAGTGAATACAGCATATGGGAACAGTGCGAGGAGGAAAACCCAGGCAATTATCAGTTTATCTTTATGAGATAAAGGTAATGTAAGAGAGAGTTTTGCTTACTGGCTCTCTCAGGCAATTGACCCAATATGAAGGACAAGTGTTAATCAGTTAAATCCCACTGCCAAAACTGACACGGCCTGTTTGCATTCTCAAATGAGAAATTCAGGCATGACTAGACTAGGGGATTGTCATGTGTTGGGGTAGCCACAGGACTGAACTATAGGAGTAATGCATAATAATTGCTTTATTCTGTAATACAGGAAAAGTCAGTTCAAGTCAACAAAACCCAATGCACACGGTATCAAGGTGCATCACTGCAACCGTAAGACTGAAAGAGGTTGGTGGCTGTTATTTGATGGTAGTTACTGGGACTGAAAAAAAGAAGTTTGGGTTTAATAATAATTTAAAACAAAAAAGGGCAAACTTGAGCTTTTTAGCTTAAAATGAATTTTAAAAAATAACACTTTACCATCAAAAGAAAAAAACCCATGTCTTATTCTTCCCTTCTCAACTCCCTTCCCTAACACTGATGGCATAATAATTGTTTTCAGAGTTATCCTAACTGCTGTATAATTTCATTAGTCAGTATTATTTCTCTGTCAACTGGCAATCACTTACTTACTCTGAGTAATGTACATGTACTCAAAAGAAAATGAGTCCATAGTAAGCTATATGAAGCTTTGACCCATAATGGGATGGGAAAGAGTGAATGGAGCTGTGATGCTGGGAGCATTATGAGGGATCTATGTAAAAAACACCTCACCTGAACCTTATGGAGTGCTGTAATTCTGGTCTCCTATAATTTTAAGTTTGTAAATTTAAGTTCCTAACATATCATTGTTAGCTCATTGTAAACAATGAGACGCCACTACCTGTGATTACATTTGATGGATTTCAATAAATTGTTTTCATGGGACAGGCTTGTGGTGCCACACTGTGCCACACTTGCCTTCTTGGAGGCAGAAGTTTTCACGAGTCTGTATCTTATTTCCTCATAATTTCCAATGAAAAAGCTAGCTTGACTCCACAGAATGAAAGCAGCAGAAATATTGTCAATGTATTCTTTACTGGAAAACTACAGGTTCAAAGAAAATGGCCTTCAGGAACTGCAGACAAGCTTACTGCCAGAAACTGAGTTGTGGCCCATGATCAGCTAGCACCCCTTCCCACACAAACTGGTGACAGGTTTTGAGGCTAGGATATGAAGACAAGGCAGCACCTGGGGCAGCTGCCCCATTGGGACATGATATAAAACTCAATGGACTCAACCCTTACGGGTCCCTTCCACCTCAAGATATATTCTGTGACCTTCAATACATCAGCAATGATGCACAGGTCATTATCATTATGTGAAATTTGAATTCCAAATTTAGTTTCTTAAATTTTAATGTAGGAGCCTAAATGTATACACCAATGCTTACAAATGCAATTGGATTTGGATTCAAAAAGTTCTTGTTTCCGTGACATTGCTGGTACTTTCTGTAACCATATTGGACTTAGTTCTTCTGCCTCTGCCCCACTCCCAAAGTTGGGCCAAGTCAGGATAAGTATGAGAACTACATCAGAATCTCCTGTACCTGCACCAACAGCAGCAGATTCATGTCTGGTAAGGGTGACTTTAACTTGAGTGCTTGCAGTAACTCCAATATAACACAGCGCGTCAAGTAGAATTTGTCCCTTTCCTGCAACAAAAAACACAGAATTGTGAATGTCCTGAAATTCACTGACAGCCGCTAGTAAACCATAAAGATACATTTTATCTAAGTTTGAGAATAACAAAGTTACAAAAGTGTACTGGTTTCTGCTGCCTTAAAAAAAAAGCCAACATCACTCATCATTTATATCATTCTACAGACATAATCGAACAGACATCAATAAAGGTGATTTTCCTTTTATGTTTTATCAGACATTATATCCAATATTTAATATTACACACATGAAATACAGATAGATTTTATAAAATAGTTATAAAGTCCAGGCATGCAAGCATAGCTTCCATTAAGTAATCCCATACAAAGAGAAAAGGGGAAAGCAGTAAGAAATGACACAGGAGAACAAAACTGGTATGGTATTTAACATTATTCTTTCACTGAACCTGTCAAAAACAGTCTACATTTCACCATATTCTTTTTCTGTTGTTATTCCCCCTTAAAAAATGAGTGCCTGCACTACAGCTGCTTGGACCATCTATTTCCACTCATTAGACTGGCAGTACTTTTCCACTTCCACAATAAAAACAGTCTTGGCTACAGCTGCTACAACAGAAACACTTTAAAATATAGGGGAAATCAGCCAGTGGAGATTAGAACACAGAAGTCTAAGAATAGAGTTGTAGGGCTGAGTCAGCAAGGAGGTACAAGAGATAAGATGGGCTTGTTGTACATCTTACTTTGTCATTCTCTGACTTTAGACGATAAGATAAAAACATAGAACAAATCTATAACCTGCTACTGACCACATCAACTCAAGAATTTTGATCAGCAGGAGCACCATGCTCTATTTCAGACAACCATTAGAGATGAAATAAATTGTCTAATAAGAATAGAGTATCTAAGTATGCTAGTACCCTTCATCTTGTAAATCTCATGCACGTGCCCGTTCACTTAAGTTAAATGTATGAAAATTTTTACTCAGTCAGGGCCTCAGTTTCTCCACAAAATCTGTACAATGTGACCATTTGTCTCTTCCTCAGAGAAGTTTTATGAGGTTAGTGAGAGGCAACTTGAAGGCCACCTCCAGCTGCACACAGGAGAAGATGAATAGCTGGAAGTGAGAGTAACCTTTGGTTGCAGCAGAGCGAGCAGTCACCAGGGCTTCTCTTAAGAGAACTGAGGTCACCACACCACCTATGTGGCATACTGTCAAACAAAGCTTGCAGCAACAGTGCATGTCTCCCACAGTACCCATATATCTTTGAAAGAAAACAGATTTTAAGTATCAGGCCTTGATCTGGGAGAAGGTGCCAAAACAACAGAATAGCATGTGTTTCATGGATGTTAGATGCCAGTCTGTGAATCGAGAGACCATACTTCAAGCTCCTGGTTTCCCCTTCAATTACATGGAGTGTGCAGACAGACAACACATTCAGATGACGGAATGGGTCCCACACTGCAGCCCTTGTCCTTGTCTGACTACATTGCTGCAGTCTAGGCAGCTAAACTCACAGGAAGCTAACACGCCAAAATCAGCTTGAGGGGACAAATACTCAAAAGTCACACATTCCCCATGCATGAGTGGTGCACTGATAAAAATTACACAATATAATAATATCCAGGAGAGGTCAGATGAGAACAAATGTCTTCAGTAACTTATCTCCAGCAAGGCCATAAGCAGAAGCAAAAGGAAGAATAAGAACAAGGCAAGCATGTATAATTTTACCAACTATTTTCAGCTCAGGGAACTTCAGAGCTCAGCATGGTTTCTGTATAATTCCTAACTATCAATATATTTCTCTTCCATGTAACTGTCCATTGACCTCTGGGACTCATGTTGACCTTTAGCACAAATGGTACTTGGTAAGGAGTCACAAACTGTCGAAGAATCACTTCCCTTTACTTGCTTTGATTAGTTCCTACAAACTTAATATGTTCTTTGCACTGGGAAGGAATGAAATTACCCATCCCTGTCTGGATCACTTGTGACCTTGCAGACCTCTCTCACATTCTCACCAGTTGTTGCGCTTTCAGATTGAAGAGTTCTGACTTAGTTGCTCTGTATGTGCAACTCACCTAACTATTTGATCGTTCTTGCTATCATTTCCTGAACTTTCTCTGATACTACAACATTCTGAGTGGGAACGGAGAACCAGAACAGTGCACAACACTCACAGTGTAAAAAGATCCTGATTACTTGTTAGAATTTCCCAGGAAGAGTGCCCCTTCCCAGCATCATATGCCTTCCCAGACTTGAGACACAGACACTGCACAGTGCCACACTCAAGTCAGTTGACAATTACTTCCCCCCAAAGAGTGGACAGAAGTTCCTATCAGTAACCCAGTACAGTAGCCTAAACACACTGAAAAAGAAGGAAAACATAATTCTTTCAAAAGCATTCAGCTGTTTTACATACCAACATCTATGCTATACAGGATATCAGGCCACAACAAGTTGCTTTGCCAGAACATTGGAAAGGAGGCATAGGTTTCATGAATCCCAGCTTTTCTTGGCTTTAAGGATAATACAACAGTTAACAACCTCTTTCTCAAAGAAGTCTCCTATCTCACAGTCTAAACTCTTAATGTTTCTTAAGCACATGCAATGCAGAGAGATTGAGCAAAATCAGGAAAAATGTTTTTTTGACATCTGACCTCTTGCTTCCTGCACTGTAAATCAGGAGTGATGACATGTAAGCCAATGGCCCAGAGTATCCTTCCTATCCAAGCCTAGTTATTCCTATCATCCTGCTGATGATAAATATGTATAAACCTAGTTTATATATACTTTTAGAACTTTATGTTCTGCCACAGGGCCATTGTTCCATAAAAGTAACACCCAGGGGAGTCACATGTATAAATTTGGCACCAGAAGTATCAAGAATACACTAACTACTTCAGCCTCTGTTCAGCCAAATTAACTCTGAAGAATGTCTACGCATCCCTATTTGCAACCTTCAAATTGTGACTTACCACATGTCAATCTATAGAACATGAAACTAATGAAGTTCTAGTAGTACCTCAGGGTCCAAACTTAGTAATAAGAGTAAATTTGGAGTGTTATGATATCCTCTAAGTGAGCCAGTATAAAGCAAAACATCTTTATTTTATCACCACTGCTACTACAGTAATTAAAAATACTGAAGATCTGCCACTTAACATTCTTCAAAAAATTCAATAGCAAAATCATGTGGCATTCTGTGTTTACTTGGTAAGGGACAACAGAATACTAGCAAAAGGTTAAGCTCAGCTGCAAGCTTCTGCAGCTGTAACAGATAAGAAAGCCAAAAAGTGTCCATTTAGGACCTTAAGACTCTTGAAAGGAAAACTAACGATAAGATTACTATCCACAGAAGAGATGCTACTCTCAACCAAAAGTTCCAAAGGCACTGAAAAAAACAAATTGCTGACCTAGAACAGAAACTCAGACAAGGAAATATCAGATTGACATGAGTCTTCAGGCTCCAAGACAAAAAACTCAGATATTCCTGCCACAGGGTATCAGGAAAATGTTGGAGTAAGGAAATATTTGGAGTGGTTGTACAGCACTGACCTCTACAAAGTGCATGTCAGAGTACCTTGCTCTTTGAAAAGACAAGAATCCTCCCCAGCTTAGCTGAAAGTTGGTGTTTTGTTCCAGTCACCACACTCAACGTTGCAAAACAAGCAATTACATTTGAATAGTTTCAATGCTCACAAATTATATTCATTCTGGAATTCACTTCTATGTGGTACTCTATCACAACACTCTTATTTACCTACAGTGATTTCCACTGTAGAGAAACAGACATCATAACCGATTTGGTGGTTTTTTATAACAGCAGTCATTAATTTGACACTTCTAAGGCAAAACTATGGTAAGCTTTCAGAAATAACAAAGATAATGTAGTGTGGAGTTCCACTAAATTAACTATTTTGTGGTGATACAATGCAGAACATTCACTAATGCTTCCATTTCTGGGTCATCGGGTTGCATTAAACTAAATCAAGAAGATTTTACCAAGCACTGTAATCCAAGCTTCCTGTGTGCAATTAAGTACTCACTATATTAATAGAACAACCAACCAGCAAGCATGCAAGAAACACGTGTGGGTTTTCTACAACTGTGGTTTTAATTACATTTTTGTGAAACTGCAGAGCCTGAGGAAAGTGAAAAATTTCCTGTAGTTCACAATTTGCTTTAGCAGATATATGAAACACTCTGATAAAGGCCACAAATGCAAAAGCAGTATCTTTGCTTCAGTTTTAAATGAGACTTTTCTGTTTCAAGAAAAAAAACACTATTGGACTTCAAGTTAACATTTTTCTCACTTTCCCTTGCCCAAACCCTTAACTATAGATCTAACTCAAAGTACTTCTAAAAGCTAGGCAATCTCTTCAGTATTCAATATTATTCCATTTCATAAACTCTTCTCTTTCAAATGAGACAAAAAGCTAGAACTTGCTTGCTGTCACTAAACATACTGTTAGTTTCTATTTAACGCTTCAAACCATTACATTTGGTAAAAATGTTTCTTATCTTCTTGTGGTGCAGTTTTTCTGTGAGAGTGGCATTGCTTTTATCATTTCTTCTTCATTGTTTGTCCAGTGATATTTTAAGTCCTAAGAAGACTCAAACAACGCATGTTCCAGTTGCACATTATCAAAACAGAAAATCATGTAGCTGCTTATGATAGAACGTTTCCTGAGGATTAATTACTGTTCTGACAAATGCATTGAGCTTGGAAAACTGTGCACTTAGTGGCTAAGGCAACATTTTTGTTCAGTACCTTGACAATCTACGTAATGGAGCATGTATGACCTTAGGTTCAATAGTTTTTTTGTTGTTCAACTTCTCACGGATAGCTACAACAATGAACCTGAGTAATAACCAAAGTGTTATTTGTACACCATAGCTTTCATCCAGGAATCTTACAAACTTTTTAAAAGTGTACACACACATTCTCTTTTCTACACAGCTACAGCCATACATGCCAAAGGAAAATACCTAATACACAATGAACAGGATCTAAGATGGAAAGCTCCTAATTTGGAGTCTTCCATCTTAGTTAGTTGTCTACTGCCTCCCCTCACAGCTGTGCTCTCAAAAGGCACTACCAGGAATACTTAAGATTTTACTCATAGTTATGTGGCTAAACTTGTGCACTAGGAAAGATATGACTGCACAGACATTTTAAGTGATGCATCAATACCAGGTATCTTCTCAACAGGAGAAAAAAATGCCCAAGTCCCAAAATCACATCAAAATACTTTTTTGAGCAACATCTGCAGCAGGTTGCCATCATCTGTGTCTTTACTGCGAATGTAAAACTCAGCATTATTAAAAGGCACTGAATCATGATCACTACTTGATAAACCAAACTACATTAAAACTGTTGACATGCCTGAAACTTGACACTGATTTCATCTTTACTTCCAAACTACTTGCAGGAAGCACAACTTTGTCCTGTTTTCACTTGTCCCTAAAGGAAGATACAATGTCATTGTTACCTTTGTGAAGGCTCGGTAGCACAAACCACACAGTTCCACCAGGTAGGCCAGAGTGAAGACAGCATTCTGAATTACAAAACTCAGTAATTTTGAAAAAGGTTCCAGAAGACTCTGCAATGACATGTGTTACAGAAATCAATAACTCATTGCCCAAAAAAGCAAAGAAGCATTCCAACTCTGAAACACCTGAATGGAACAGCATTATTTTTAGCTCAGAGGCTATCTGCCTGGGATTTACACTGTTTTGGTCAAACAGCTGTATTATATGCCTTCATGCTTCTGTCAGAAATTAGAAACAAAAAGTTATAAAATAGTTTCACTTGTGACACAGTGTTTAGAAGAGATTCTGTATAGTTTATGCAGGAAAACCTCACTGACTTCAGTGGAATTGTACTGAAAAACATCTAAGGAAGCTCATTACTCTTTTTTTAAAAAGAAAAAATAGATGAAGGAAAAAAAAAAGAGAACTTCAAATCTTTAAGAAGACATACATTCACACCCACACAAGAATGTAATTCTACCCCCACTTTACTGTAACCTAGATTCCAAAGCTCTTATCATTCTCCAAACAGTATTGGACTGCACAATTTTATGCTTATATATAACACTTTCCTAGCCAAGGGATAAGAACACGTTCATACAATAGCACAGGCTGGCTAAATCTGAGGCAACAGAATTCGGTCTTCTTGGAACTTACCCTGGTGGCACTAGTGGTAGGTATCTTCAACAAGCAAATCATGATTCTTAAACTAGAGTCTAAAGAACACTGAACATATTTGAAGGCAGAAAAGAAAAAGAAAAGAAGTTAGTACCTTTCTGTGCACATATCTTGCTTATAGTGGTAGCAGCTATGAATAAGTTATAGGAGAAGTCTGAAAAATGATCCCTGATGATTGATTTTTAGTTACTTTCTCTAAACTGGCTTATTCTTCAACACAATCATACCCAATCACACCCCTTCAGTGGTAACATACCACAGCATAGGTGTGCACCATCTACCTAATTTTATATTTCTGTGCTTGTCCTGGTCTCTGATATTTTCCCTCACATCTCAAGACACCTCACAACGCGTAACATTGGAATATACCCTGGCAGCAGCTGTTTCAGATTCCTTAAGCTGTTCCTTATGATGTAATCTTTATTTTGAATAAATCACACAGGTTACAGCACTGAATGGACTTTTCAGGATCAATCCATTGTCTTGCCTCACCCCTGCTGTAAACAACTAGAATATCAAAGTCTCCCCTATGACCCTAAAGAAGAGGACAGGAGATTGAAAGTTCAGGAGCAAGCAGCTGCTTTACTTGTATCACTAATAATACTTCCCATGAATAAAAGGCAAATCAGAGTAAACACTCCACCTAAAAGGTTCCGTGAATGGCGGATATGCAGTTGGAACCACTAAGATCCAATTGATTTCTTTTTATTTATTTCAATTATAAAAGATGCAGCAGACTGGGGGGACTAGTACACAGAGGGAATGGTTATTGCCTGTTTGACTTAGTAAGTGATGAAGGATAATGTCACAATTTACCAAAATCTGAAGAGGTTTCAAGATCTGACTACTACACAATAGAGCCAAGGAATTTAGTATCGTTCATGTAGCCGGGCAGTGACACCCAATTTAAAAGACAATGTTATCAGTCACAGATTTAGATTTTGGATCCCTCAGCCCATACTGAAAAACACTGCTTAGTATAGAAGAAATTACCACTGGGCTCATTCACACCATAGGAAATAGAGTAAGGGCATCAGAATTCCATGTTTACTGGAAAGACTCAAAAGTTTTTACTGTGCTTGCTGAAATGACATCTGGAAATACACACACCAGGAAATAAGATCCTGCTGTATGTCCTCTGAGCTCTCAGAAATCAGAGCCCAAAGCTTCTGGATTCAGTTTCCTTTACAATATTCTATTACAATCAGAACTACAACCTGGTCAGCCAAACAGGCTAGACCCAATTCCCAGTAGCCTCTGCTCTCTCTGCCTGACTGACTACTGTGTACTTTTAGCAAATTAATTAGGTGGTGCTGTTCTTCTTGAGAGTTTTATTTAGTTTTAACAGTAAAGACCAGATAGTTTTTCATTGTCTAAACACTGACTCCCTAAAATGCAGTATTCTCATCTAACAAAGACAGGGCATAGAAAGCAGATAGGAAAAATGCCAAGAAAGAAGTGAAAAGTACCCCGTTCAGAGTTGCTGTTGTTACCCACGGAAAACTTAATTAAAGGGATGGGTCAGAGATACAATAAATCACAGGAATAATTCACAAGAGCCCACTCTGATTGGTTATCCACAGTTTTCCCACTGTTTCAGTATATCCTGACCAATGGCAATATAGCTTGCTTCAGATGCCCATACATCATACCTTAAGAGGCAAAACACATGGGAGTTTAGTAAGGAAGGTCTGAAACTGATTACTAATTGTGGTCCAGAGGTTGCTGGGCGAATCCATCGGCAACGCTTCCATAAAGGTAGCGATGTTTTCCAAACAGCGTAGCATTGCACCCCCTGCTGGCAAATTCTTTTTGTTGTTTAAACCCTGGGAAACAAAGCGAGAATTGTGAACAGTCATACCCATGCAGAAGTGGTCCCTTACACAGTATTTGAAAGTGCTGAAGTTAATTTGTTGAGATCAAGTACTGTGTACATTTTCTATGATGCTCATGATAGTGTTGTGCTGGGAAGTTGAACTGTGTATGAGACAGCCTAGCAGTTCCTTAAGTGCTGGCCAAAAAATTTTGAGCCAAAATGTTGTAAGCAGGGTCCTAACTCAACCTGCTTAGACTGGCATGGCAGTAGAAAATGCAAAACTCAAACTATTCAGCAGCAGATTGCTCATGTTTTCCTTCAGACAGTTTTAAAGAAGATATGTTCATTAATGTTCAGTAGACCATGTATGCTTTTGTGGCTTCTGTCCTAGAGTGAGGCCTGAAGAGACATGAGCACTTTTAAAGTGATGTCAACATCTTGTATGAAGCAATTCCCATGTTCTTGGAAGAGCAGGACACATGTAAGTGTCTAGTTCTAGCAGGAGGAAAAATGGTACAGTAGAAATAAGCCAACTGCATAGAAGGCAGTCAGTCAAAGGCAGGCAATAGATTTTTGGAATACTTAAGAGAAACTGTCATCAGATAAAATGAAGAGGGAGAACTGAGATGTACGAGCAGAAAGGTTCCTGAAAACAAAAAACAGGAAGGAATGGGACACACTACTTGTAGTGAGAACAGCCTAATTATTTCCAAAGAGGACAAAACAAAAATTCACAGCATTTTTGATGAAACAAGTTTGAACTCAAATGAGGAAAAATGATCCTAATAATGCTAATAAAATTAGCATTATTAACATAGCCAATTGTCAACATACCTCTAACAGCTGGCTCAGAGCAGCAATGGAACTCAGCTCACTGAAGTCCATCAGAGACGTGGCTAAGGTCCGTAAAAAGCTTCCATCTGAAATTTGAATGACATTTTTGCACTGGCAGTTCATACAGAGGAAACCAAGGGTCAGAAATGCATTCAGGTATTGCACGTTACCTTTAATAATGCTCTGGAAGAGCTGAGGGAAGATGCCATTGGGAGCCAGCTGATGGAACACACAACGGAGGAACTGCTTGGCCACACCTGCAGCATTTCCAGGGATCATCATGCTGAAATGAAAGAAAAAGAAGAGAAGAAAAAAATTGCACTGCAGATGAAACACTTGTCAAAGCTGACTACATGGAGAAAATAAAGATGATGCTATTCTTTTTAATTATGGAAGTGTTCAGTTATGAGTGAGACAGTCAAAAACAGAACTGTCCTGATCCTGAAAAAAAGATGGTTGATTTTATGACTTCAGCTCAACTGAAGAGATAAAAAAGTTACATACACAAAGTATTTGCCTCAATAAATAGTTGTATTTTTCCTGATTCTCCACGTAGTTTTATTTGTGAGTCATCTGAATTTGAAACAATCCTGCTCTCACCTTGTGTATTTCAGTGACACAGAATAAGGTTCTTGGCTTTATCATAAAACACGTGAACAACAGGTAAACAAAAACATTACAATATCCATTTGCCTCTTGCAGTTTCCTTCAAGAGATGAAGTACTCCCTAATCACTCATGAATGAATGCTTTCATTTTAAAAGCCTAAGTATTACCTATTTACTCATAAACTGCACATCTTAACATGCTTTACAGCTTCTCAAAATGAATTTATCCTATTCAGCATCTGATTTACATAATGAGGCAACACTACCAGGGATTCTCCATGGCCAAGGATGATTCACTTGATTGGAGATAGTTTATCAAGACAAATACTGAACACAGAACCAGTTAGAAAAGCTGCACTGAAATTGCAAAGGCAAGACAGCATCTGAATCTGGTTTTTTCCAGATTTAACATATATGAATATGAGCTCCTGTTCATCTCCAGAAAACCAAGGATATTTGAAATAAGCTGAAAAGGCAGGTTTTTTCTTTTACTCAGAAATTTTAAATAACATTTTTTTAAAGTGAAACTTAGTTGATTTCAGGGTCAGGGAAGATGATGCTTTAGATTGATTGTTTCATTTTTGTCAAGGTATCCTTTGCTACCATACCTTTCTGCTTGATTAGAAAAACTGGTACTTGATGCCAACCTGGAATAAAAATAAAAAAATAAATTGAAGCTTATATGCTTTTTTTGTGTGTTTAATTTTTTAAGTAAGTCAATAAAGTACCATTTTAAATGAATAATAAGCAAGAATTTTAGAGAACATTTAAAATGTTACCATAAAGATCTTCTGAAGAGCACCTAAATTCAGAAAAATCATGTTTGCATGACGTAAACTCTATTCAGATTTGCAGTCTCACTAATGCTCAACTGCTCTAAAGACAAATCTTGCCTCCCTCTAGTAGCACAAAGATAATGAGGTAATGTTTTTGCCCTACAGCACATCATGGATAACTAATTTTTTTCAGAGGGAAAAAAAGTTTGCCAGAAGCTGCCTACTGACTGAATTGTTTCTGATTAATGCAGCAACACAGACTAAGCAAAAATTCTTTGCTTGGCAGTCTGAAGTGAGGCTTCTAGTTCCAGATTTTGGCACCTAAATAACTAGCCTAATTTCAAAAACACTAATTACCTACTAGCTCTTCCAAAGTAAATGAGAAATAGTGTGTTCTCAAAAATTAGGTCATTTATTTTAGTACCTAAATATAGACTTTAAAGCCAAATATGGGCATTCAGTGGTGAAAATACTGAACACAGTCTTAAAGTAAAATCACGGCACTTCAATATGCAGGACATGTAAATTAATAGAATCAGGGCTTACAATATCAAAGCAAAACACCTTTAATACCAAAAGCCACTAAAAAGCTGTACACTGTAAAGCCATTATGAAGATGGACACTGGAAGCATCTCTTATATACAAAATGCCACCAAATTCTTACTTTAATCTGCTGCAAATCAGTATTTCAGATGGTATAAGGTGATAAATCTAAGTGAATATTTCATAGAGCTACACTATTTTATATCTAATCTTCAATGCTTTTCTTCAATTCATGATCCTTTTATCCTGGACTTAGCTGTTGCTCATCCTTGGTCACCCCCTGTTCTGAAGACAGTTTAATCAACACAATAAAATCCAAAAAGTACCCTAAGGCAGCTCAGTCAAATGCAACAGCATGAACCAAAATTACAGTGATTTTAATGAATTATGCATGACAAACTGGAAACACAGCATACTTCCGACAATGCAATAATCTCAAACTTGATGGGGCAGGGAATTAAAGATCATGTTATTTTCATTTGTTCTAGCATAAATCAGAAGAACACATTAAGAGTTCCCAACTCCACTATTAAGAGGAATCCACACTAAAATACAACATATTATTTCTGGTGTGCAAAGCTAAATCTGGGCGAGAAAGGTCTGAAGCTACCGTCAAGCAATACAGACCTTTATTCTGGAATAATAACATGATACCTGTCTTCAAAAATCTGTTGAAGTACAGAAACACAACAATATAAAATCTTTTTTCTAAAATAAATCAAAGTCTAATGTTTTTCTCTCATTTTGAATGTGATAATGCAAGCATGGTTTTTGTGACAAACAAAACACTAGGTTTCTAACTTTGGAAAAACTTCACAAGACATGAACTACAGTGAACACCTGGGAACATCTGAAACTTCCTGAAATGTGCAGTTTGTATATATTTATCATTACTACTCTAAATATTTTATTGCACAAATGCCATGAACCCTCATCATCACCGCCACTTCGCAGACCACAAAGCAGAACAGGAAATGGATGTGTTCAAACCTGTACACGTTAGGAACAGAAGTTAAGCTTTTCACAGCTCCTCACTAACTCAAGTCTAAATCTAACTTTCAAACACAGCTTTAATGCTTAGAAAGCTAAATCTCACTGGAAAAGAAGTTAAATAAGAATCAGCAAGTCAAAAATCTTGATTCAGGAATCAGATCATAAATGCATGTCAGAGTCTTAGAAACAGTTCAATCTTTAATTGTCAGTAACTTGAATACAGAATTATTTTCCCTTCTGAAAATCACAATAGATGCCTATCTGTGCCTGTGGGTACCCAAATAACTTTTGAAAATCTTTTTGTGTGTTGTTTAGGTATTCCAAAAGACCTTGGACTTCCAAACTCCTTATTTCTTCTATGGATGAAAGTAGCTCCTTCTGTAAGAATAAAAATGCAAGAAGTCCAATTGATTTTCATTTCTGCTATTAGATGGGTATTTGGAGGTAGTGATATGGCAGTGCATGATGAAAGACAGAGCCAGGTATATATATGAGGCACTTGAATGCCTCTCTGCTTATATATACTACTTATTTTGCATATTTCAAAGTAATTCCTTTGTGGGGAGCCCAGAATTGGATCTAAAATTCGCCAGAAATTGCAACCAGCAGGAACATTTACCAGGAATATCCCATGTTGCACTGTCATCTGTTGCTCTAAAACAATCAGCTGTCTCACTCTAAAGATGCAGCATTTCTCCCCCAAAACACAGAAAAAGGTAGCCCACTTATCCTTTGATAATTCATTTTCCAAATTATTTACTCTCTATGGCTGTAGTACTGCTGTATTTACAAGAGTCACACAGAATGGCCAGCAGCCATCTAGATCAGAAACTTTGCCTCCATCAGAGTTAATTAGCAGTGCCAGCAGGGAACTGCAGCCTCACAATTAATGGAAATGGAGGACTTGAAGAACTGCTGTGTTTAAATGGAATTGGGAGGTAGTGGAGATGCAGGGCTGTGGAGAGCCATGCCCCTGCAGAAGCCACAGCCAAGCAATTTGAACTTCAGTCACCAAAAAGAACGTGGAGAAGGAGAGGTGTGCATCATTTCTGCATGTCTAGTGCTGCTCAGAAACTTATTCTGGAACACCCCATCACATCCATCCTGCCTCTGAGGCAAGAAGTTGGGGAAGTGGCTAAGACAGCAACCACACGTAAGTCAGTAGTAATGATACACTTTAATTATCCCATGCACACTGGGTAAAAGCAACAAGAGAAAAATAATGGACAGCAAATGTTCAAGACTTTCTCAGAGATGATTTCATGCAGCAGCTGGTTTGGAAGCCCTCATAAGGCGATGCAAATCTTTACCTAGCATACAAAATATGGTTGAAAAGCCTGAAGAGCGTCAGGTATGCTAATGAATGATCACACCTAGGAGTCAACAGTCCTCCAGGAGCAAAGTTCAGAACAGCTGACCACATTTGTGCACAACTTCTAAAGCAGGAACCACATAAAAGTGAAAAATTCTGTCAAAGCAGCAACAAGGGGGAGCCAAGAGAATTCAATTTTTGCAAGAAACACAGAAGCTGTTTAAGAGCATTACACTGGAAATGCAGGGCCAAAGTACTCCAGTTGTTAAGAAAGAAAGAGACTTCAAGAGAGCAGAAGAACATAAAGCAAGGGAGGTTATTAGAAAAAAGAAGGCTTCTTTCAAAAAGGTGAGGTCCTGTCTCAAATGAAAGTAGAAAAGACTATAAATTCTGACAAATAGGATGCAAAAACCACATGAAGGCTGGCCAAAAAACACCAGTTCAAGGAGCAACTAGCAGGAGCAATAAAAACTATCAGTAAATTTTTCTTCACATAAAAAAAGATGAAGAAGGATACTAATTGCTGCACCAACTGCTGTTCAGATAATAAACTGGGTAGTAAATAAAAAAGGGTACTGTAGAAAATCTGAATTTATTCTTTACATCACTCCTTACAGTGGGACAAGCTGAGGAGAGTCCTGAGCTGGAATTTCCCTTAGGAGAGTGAAAGGGGAGAACATCAAAGGAGCTGCCAAAAATTGAACTGACAGTGGAAGAAGTTACGTAAGAAATTTATAAAATGATGAGTAACAAAGACGCAAGACAGAACCAGGTGTTATTCACTTAAGAGTTCTAAAATACACACCTTTGTATACTGAAGTTTATATAAACCCAATTCCAGGCACAAAATTCTTTCAATTTCATTGGAGAGAGGAAAGTCCTGAATTTACCTTCCTACAGACTGCATGATGTCCAATAGCAGAGGAGCAGCCAAGTCTGGACTGAGGTGAATGAAGGTTGAGAGCACAACTATGGCCAGGCCTAGTGTTTCTTCATCATATTCTTCAAGAACAGCCCCACAGTCATGGCACCTGCAAGGAACAGTTTTCAAACCTGATGTTAACAGATTTAAAACAAAGCATTACCATACATAGATCTGTGTATACTTATGTCTTTTAGAAGTATTATTACTTAGTACATTCTATTCCACATTTATCTAGAAAGATAATGTAATTGTGATCTTTCTATAATTAGTAACAGTCCATAGCTTTCAAACATTAATAAAACTTCTCACCAGCTACACTGGCTGTTCCTTTAGTGACAAATGAAAGAGGGCCACAGGGCAGGACTTGTTTTGAGACCTTCATTGGTAATTGTATTCCAGCTCCCTCACTGTACTGGACTGCTTCAGTCTGCACTACCCAAGAGAAATCTGCAGCAGTGAAGACTGGCCCTCAGCTGTGTGAGCACAAGCCAATTTGTGTGGCTTGGGCTGAGTCCCGGCACTCTTCTATTTAGCACCATAGACACAAACAATGACGCTCACAGATGATCTTAAAGAGACGGAACAATTTCACATTGCCCTTCCTGTCAGTCATGAATTATGAATAACAAATTATACAATTAGAAAACAATGATCTGATTGGTTCCCACAGCAGTTACAGCTATTAAGAAATAAATGAAAAGACCTCTCAGGGGCACAGAACCTTAGATTTCAGAAAAGTCTCCTTTCCCAGGGCAGATTTGCTGCTGAGTCACTTATCCTTCCTGAAATGCTCAAAGACAACTGATGAAGGTCTGAATGGGCTCCAAAATGTCTAATTATAAAGGGGATGTCAGATTTGGGAGAGATGAGACAGGCTTTCACAACCTATGAAAAAGGCAAACCAATGTGGGAAATTGGCTCATCTCAGCTTAGTAGGAAGGCTTGCTTAATTTCATCTATCAGTTGCTAATGACTCCAGCAGATTGTGAGATTTTAACTTAATGGAATTGAACAGGCAATTTTCTTGCCTTTTTCACTGAACATAAAGAAAATATGCCAACAAAGTCATGGAAGTCAAGCTCAGCTGGTCTGTATGTTAATAGGCAGTGCTTGAGCTTTGGTGAAATGGCCAAGGGAAGTGCCACAGACCAGACTAACTTCTGGGATGCTTCACTTTGTAACAATAATGTCCACTAGCAGTCACAGCCTGTGCAATGGCCCTGTCTCTCTCCAGTGATCATCCCTGCATAGCTGTCTACTGGACTGAGCACACACAGGAACTTGTGGTTTCTCACCCTAAGTTTTGAACAAATCAAGGCATGGCTCCCTGCTGACTGCTTTACTTCTCTATTAAATGAGTACACTTCTGTTTAGCACTCCCTTTACAGGCATTTTAACCAAACAAGATAGGTTTGCAAAAGCTTTGAGGATGAGTGAGTATCAGCATTAAAAATGCTATGTAGATTACACATGACGACACATCGACAGCCACTGATTTCAACAGAAACCCAAAGGAATTTTTAAGTAGAACTCCTCTTTTTTTCCCTTAAGAAAAAAGAGGTTTCTGATGGATCACAAGGAACCCCTGATTTAAAATAAGATGGAAAGTGCTTCCCCTGCCCTCTGTGCACACACAATAGCCTGAGTCATCATTTCACCTGTGTGCAATCCAGGCCCCACTGAACTGAAAACACATCTTGCTAGCAGTGTTTAGAAAATATTTACCTTGGGGTAAAAAAAAAAAAAAAAAAATTAAAAAACTTGGCATAGAGATGAATGATAGAATGGACTCTGTATTTGCAAAAAGTATATCTATATTTTACTTGACATATTTGAAGTTCAACTAGTTCTTTGAAAGGAGAGAAAGAAAACCACTTACTTGTCAGTCATCAGAATGGGCTGGTCATCAGCAAATTCTTCTGGTGCAGGTACAAACATGCTGACTATACTGGGTGCTGACAGCAAACTAGATTTTGTAGCACCTTAAGGCAATTAGGGAAAAAAATTTAAAAAATGAAAGAATCATCAAACAGAAATCCAAAATGCTTGATGAGCAGACTTCTAAAGAATAGCCATAATGGTTCTACTGTGCCTAGAAATAAGAAATAAATTGTGTCTATAGAAAGACATGTAAGCACATTCCTTGCTTCTGCCAGATTATTCCAATTACCTAGAACTATCAACTAAAAATAGATAAATCCTTGGGGAAAAAAGATAACGTAAACCAAAAATTCCAGGAAATTGGATGCAATTGTATCTACCAGGGAGAGAGGATGATTCTACAGTTGCTATGAGACTGGACATCGGAATATTTGCAATATTCCCCCATACATTTTGGGAATTAACTTCCCATAGCTCTCAGTGATATGAAGAAGGAATTAAGTTCACATGTCTCAACACCAGATCATCAATCTATTCATATTATCCCTAACAGAGACACAGGATATAAATCAGAAAAGGACAGAGAGAAGAAATAATTCATAAGGAATTCAGAACATTGGAGGGCTGATCATTAGATATGCTTTCCACTGAAAGTCCTCAAAAGTATCTTTATTCTTCAAAGCTGAGTTGTTCAGCTGAGAGAACAGCCACTGTGATCATGCCAACATGGGCTGCCTTTGCCCTTGGCACTTTTTGTGCACCTAAATTCTGATAGATGCTTATTTTAGTAGGAGAAGTTATGTATTATGGAAGATTCATACTTTTGACTTCTCCAAGTTCTGCTGTCCTAAATTACAGTTTAAGAAATCCATTGCCAATTTTCTCTCTGGTTGCTTCAATCTGTAGATTCAGATTTAATGTTAACATTAGCCTGCTCTGATAATATTTAACTACAGAAACAGGAGGAAGCTTCTCTATGTAAGGTTTAGATGGAATTTATCATGACATAATACTGGTTACTGCAGGAAAAGCAAATTTAACATTGGCTCTCAGGCAAAATAAGCTAAGAAGCTCTCACAATTTCTGAACTCAAAGTAAGTGGAGTGAAACAAGAATAAGGCAGGTTTTAAACCATCGTTTTACTAAGCATGGAAGGAAACATTACTTTTATATCCATAGCTCAGGACTTTGTAGTTGCTCCCCAAGGTTTTATTGGATATGAGCAGACACTTTAGGAAAGCTAGGATACTCCAGTAATGTAGAACAACATACACAATGCAGGGCATAGGTATAGGTTTTGAAGCCAGGTTTTTCTTCCCCTCTCAGATGCATAAAGATCCCTCTGCCATGACTTGGGAAGTTTCACTTTCATGTTCTCTAGATGTAAGTCCCATTGCAGAACACAAATGCTAAAAGCATCATAATGCAAGTTACAATGTTGGAACGAGACTTAGCTGCTCAAAAATGTCCTCTCTTGTGCAGTGAACAGTAGGAAAAAAACACGATTTAGGCAAAGAAGGTCACTGCCCATTGCAGAGCTGTAAGGAGGTCTGGATGTATTTCAGCTCTGAGGGAGCCTTGCTTATACAGAAATGAGATTCAGCCACTCACTGCATACTTTCTGCAAGACAGTTGAGGGCTTTAATAGCTGAATAGAACACAAAATTCAGCACCATTTCGTATTAACCATGAAATCTTCCTAGCAGTCTTGGCAGAGGACCAGGTCAAACAGACACTGAACTGACCTCTGATTCTCAGTGGTGGTCCCTCCAAATCTGGGTTTAGGCAAACAGGGACATTGCACAGCCTCTTTCCATGCTGTATCTGCTCTGTGAATAAAGAAAGAACTTCAGTCTCCAGAACCATAAATCCAGCATCTGTCACAGTCACCAGCACTACAAGTCCCAAACAGTTAAAACAAGAGAAAGACAAATACAACTGCTATAGGAAAGCAAAAGCAAAGATAAGAGTTAATTTTTTAAGCATAGAAAGGAAGAGGGGGAAGGATTAAAGAAGTCCATACAGGAGAAAGGACACAGATAACCTAATAATAAAGAAGGCATTTTAGACTAGAGTCATTACACAGGAAAAGAAGTGCTAGCCATAAAGATTCAACAAGATATGGAATATATGAGCCAAAGAAAGAGAAAGAAACAAGTGTTTAGAAATAACAGGTCACTAGAAGTCAGATATAGTTTGCACTGACAGAAGCCAGGCACAAAATGATTTTATTTTACAGACAGAAAGCTTGGGAAAAGAGTGGTTTGAAACAAGAATGGAAGAGACACATAACACCTACCCAGGTAACAAAAAAATAAATTAATAAAGGATGTGTGGACCAAGCACATCATACACTTATGTGAGATGAGACTACTTCCTAGCTGGTACACATGAGTATAATTAGTCTTAAAATTGCAGTGTGACAATGAAATGACAAATGGTCACACAGAGAATTTGTCCTGGAAAAAAAAAACCAAAACACTGTCCAAACAAAATTTTTACTTTGATGCTAGTGTTTGAACAAGAGACTGAGAGATGCAAAGCTTTCCAGAAAAGAACAATTCATTTTGCCTCTCCATGCTTGAAGGCCTTTAGATGAAATTAATATTGGAGGGAGAAGTCATAGATGTTGTGAAGAAAGCTACTAGATTTGGAACAGGATTACTAGACAGAGTTCCTAAACAGTTTTGAGTATTGACCTGTTCATTTTGAATATATGCTAAGTACTTCCTGCAGAACAAAGGGAGTAACTTTTAAATCTCTAAAACCCTGCCTGAGAGACTAGGTGATCCAGCTAAGTCTCTTCAATAAATAAACTTACCTGCTGATAAGACAAAACCCCCATTGTTACCACTGACAAATTCTGACCTTTATGAGTTAAGGGTCTCATGCTGAGGATGCTATTCAGCAGACTGGAATAGAAAGGATAATCCTGAACTATGCACCGCATCTAGTGCCACTCTTCAGCTACACAATTTAGTTCAATGGAACTTGATGCTGAAGACTAAATTAAGCAAAAATTTCAACTCAGCTGTCCAGGGTTGGTGGTAAGACATTCATTCAGCATGCTACGTTCCATATAACATTTTAAGCATTCCTTTCTCTAGATGCATTTAGATCTGCTGATAAATTTCTGAGAAGCACCATTTTGTAATGTCACTAACATCAAAATGGGCACTAAAATATCTAGGATTTTTGATAAACCAGAATGAATTTATTGTTTAGGGACATCTGCTATGAATTTGGTATAACTGAGAGTGTTTCACAGCAGAAAAAAAAAATAAAATGAGTAATGAGTGAATTACGTGCTTAATTCAGTTTTCATTGCTTTGCATTCATCTTAAAAGGAGAAAAAGCAGTGAGTGAACAGAAACTTCAGGTGTTCGGGATGAGTTGGTAGAAACTTCTTTTAAGAGAAACAAAACTGGCTGATATAAGGCACAACTCTGTGGTGTACCAACACCATAGTAAACACACACACAAATAAATGATTCCATGCACCAGGGATGAAATCCTATACCTAATGAATTCAGCAGTGATACTTCTATTTCTTTCAGTGAGACCAAGAAATAATCTGAGTAATATGGACAATTAGAGGGACAACACTGTACCAGAGAGTCTACCTCCCAAATATGTAACTATTCCAACTCTTACTAAGTAATAATCTGGTACTCACTATAAAAATTCACTTTAGACTTGATATTGATCACTTAACTGCAATGGTAGAATAGAAATACTTTTTTTTTTTTAAGTGGTTTGTTACACAGTAATTGGTTTAGGAAATAGAAATAAAGAACAATAAATGCAGCTCACCAGTATCCCAAGTGCTGATATTGTGGGGAGCACTAGACTGGTGTTCCAGCTGCCTCTTCATTAGCTGGTTCATTGTCAGAGCTCCCAAAGAGCCTCTTTTCATTTGTCTGAACTGAGCTGCAAGTCAGAAATGCAAAAGGATTTCAGGAGCTCAGGCATTTAAAACTACTCTCATTTCCTGATCTTACAAGCCAGCATGACATAAATACTGAAAGGACAATGATGGCTTGCTCTAAGGATCTTGCTCAAGTCAATATGTACCTTTCATACAACTACACAGGGTAAAATTCTGGCCCCTGTGCCATCAGCCAGAAATGACTTGGATTCACTGTGTCAACTGTCAGCGCCTTTTTGCTTCCAAATATTATGAAAGCTCATCAAAAGATTTGTGAGTGTTAAAATACTACCCCAAAATTCCCATGCTGAGAGGCAATAAATGTACACTTGAGTCTCACTCACACAGAGTGTACCAAGGAAGGAAACTAAGTCTCCTCCCAGCAAAGTATGGAGGACTGCTGTGTCCATGCTGACCCCAGGAAAACAAAACTACTGCCACTGTGTACCACCAGCATCCTTCATGGGTGGCACAACCTGACCTTGCCATCGACATACCCACCCCTCAGGCACAACACCTGCACATTCTGCTGAAGTGTGAAGCCAGCAGCCTTTGAAGATGAAACCCTTCTGTAACTTCACTCCCATTTTTCTTATAGAGAGCTATCAAGCTCTCTATAATAAGCATTCAATTTTTATTCATCCAACTGCTTACTCCTTTAAAAAGATTGATTTATGAGATACGTGTCGCTGGATAATGCTCAAAGTAAAACCACAAGGGAGACTTAAGACTTTTCGTTCATATCAATGTGGTGCTTAGGAACATGATTTAGTGATGGACTCAGCAGTGTTAGGTTGGACTCAAGGATCTTAAAGCTCATTTCCAACCTAAATGATTCTACATATTTTCTCTGCTTAAATTGAGGAAGAAAGAGATCATACTCAACTCCTTTCTTACTTTTTTTCTCCATTCATAAAAAAAATTCAAATTGAACGAGCATAATACATTCACTTGGACAATTGAGCCTGAGCAATATACTTGCTATATACACTGAAACTAAAATCACTGTTCACTGTATGAAGACAGGGTTTTAAGGCCCTGCTTGAACAAGGCCTGTGAAACTGCTGGCACAAGTATCCAGGAAAGCTTTTAAAATGTTACCTTAAGTATAGGTTTAAGTGTTTTGTTCAACAGGCCCTTAGAGAAAGGGCAACAAAGTAAAATCTTCTCCAAATGATTATTTTCATCTGCTACTACATTCGACATCATAAAAAAGACCACTAGCTATCAGGTAGTTCCATTCTAAAATTCCAAACAGTAACCAGTTAAGCTGTGAAATTAAACACAGCATTTCACATTATTAACTGTGATAAAGAAGTATAGATAAGGGATAAACTGTGACTTTCAGAAAGCTCTGAAGGTTCGAGTGCCTTCTCCTAAACTTGTTCTACTCATTTTCTATCAGAGAGTTTAAAATTCAAAGCAGAGCACTCCCACAAAAACAAAACAAAACAAATACAGGCCTTGAGTAATAATAAACAAAATGAATACTTCAGTGAAAATCTGCACTGAAATTATTTCCTTAGATGAAGTATTTAAGTTTTTCTTCCTTTTCAGTTATATCCTTTCGAAGTGCATTTAAACTCAATTTTTGGCCCAAGTACAGCATTTCTGCAAAGCAGTCCTGGTATAACTGAATTGTAGAATTGAACCAGACCAAGAGACCATTCTATGTTTCCCTTTTAAAATTATATTGCTGCTGCCTTTCACAGCAAATTAAGAGAAAAATAGAATTTCCATTGTTTCCAGGGCAATGATTTCAAATAGATGCTTTATCACTTTATCAAGCATAGAATTTCCTGATAAAAGAACAGCAATTAATGTTAGAACTGACAGGACTGCTTGGAGTGCAGATGACTGTCAAAATAGAGAAAATGATCTCTTTGAATTTTCTTAGCAGCTTTTTGTGATTGCAATTAAAAAAGTTTCATGAATATTTCACATAATCAGGCTATTGTTGAGCAGGTTTGCATTTCCAGGATTATTTATCTGATTTCTCAATGACAGCAATAATTTCAAATATTGATAAGTTAAGGGATAAAACAAAACAAAACAAAACAAAACCCAAACCACCAGAGAGCTGCAAAAAAAAAATCTAAAACCCAAAAAATATCAGTTTCCAGCCTTTGAACAGTGATGGATGCAGGCTGATTGCTGTGGACCAGCATGTGACTTTTCATGCCTGTGACTGACTAGTGGCAAAGCAAGGTGTGCTGATTTCAGCTGGGGTAGAGTTAATTTTCTTCACCGTGGCTGTTACGGGGCTGTGTTTTGGATTTGTGCTGGAGACAGGGTTGATAACACAGAGATGTTTTTGTTATTGCTGAGCAGGGCTTACACAGAGCCAAGGCCTTTTCTGCCTTCCATGCTGCCACACTGGTGAGGAGACTGGGGGTGCATGGGAGGTCGGGAGGAGACACAGCCAGGACAGGTGACCCAAACTGACCAAAGGGATGTTCCAGACCATGTGGCATCATGCTCGGTATATAAAGTGGGTGAAAGAAGGAGGAAGGGGGGACACATTTGGAGTGATGGATTTCATCTTCCCAAGTAACCATTACCTGTGATGGGGCTCTGCTCTTCTGGAGATGGATGAACACCTGCCTGCCCATGGGAAGCAGTGAATTAATTCCTTGGTTTGCACTTTTTGCATGCATGGCTTTTGCTTTCCCTATTAAATTGTCTTTATCTCAACCCATGAGTTTTCCAGGTTTTACCCTTCCCATTCTCTCCCCTATCCTGCTGGTGGGGGAATGAGCAAGCAGCTGCCTGGGGCTTGGATGCTGGCTGGGGTTAGACCATGACAGGAGGGAAGTTTTCCTCGATCGCATTTTCTACAAGTAACCTAACAAGCATATTAGAAGATCAGTAACCTTCATACAGTGGCTGGCAAGTCTTTCATTTGTTATCTACTGATCTGATCAGTCCTCCCTTCCTGTGGAATTCTCTACTCAAAAAGAGAAGCCCAAAGGCAAAATCTTCCTGTTGCAGTCAATGATGTATGCTTTGTGTGGCCAGGCACTGGCTGCACAAGTAATGTTACCTATTTATTTTACAGAAGTGCCTTGTGCTCACAGTCCTGATCAGGGTTTATTATGCAAAGCAGTGTAAAGATACATAGTAGAAGATTAAAACCATTTCAGTCTAAATGTACAAGAGACACAGTGGAAGCATTCATATTCCTTTCTGCAGTTGGAAACTGAGGCACACAGAAAGAGGAAAGAAATATTTACATAGTAATGTAGGCTTAATATCATATAGGTACTATTCCCAGTTTCATATGTTGGCATTTACAGGAACTGCTAGCACTCAATCAAACCCCACAGAGATAGGTCTTAACTGGCAGCTCTTCAGCTGCTTTAGTAAGTGACATCTGTATCATTAGGTGGCCAACAAATGTACTCTATGAGATGCACATGACCTGAGATGCTTGTGGGAAAACTGGGGAGGTACTCAACTAGCATGTCTAAAGTAACATTCTTCCTTTAATAAGCCAGCCACCCCTTCCAATCAAACCAGCAGATGACAAATTTCAGAAACTAAAATTTAACATTCCTACACTATCTGAAATTGAAGTTCAGCAAGACAGTTGAGCTGATCTAGCAGTTCACTGGTATCAAAGGAAGTCATCTCCCCTCCCTTTTTTACTAGCCAGAGTTCTGCCCCACTGGCTTTCAGATGAGTTACCTAGATGGACACACCATTCTGAATTTTGTTAAGTGTTCTAAGGTACCTCCACCTTAACATCTTATCTTCGTGTGCTTTGTTAAGCCATGTGTCATGTCTACTGTAAACAACATAGTTCACTTTCAATTGAAATGGTCATGGGAGCCCCAGACAAAGAGCTACCACATTTCAGCAAGCAGCTGAGAAAGTAGCATTCAAGGCATTTTACAAAAAGTTCAAGAGATTTTTTTCCTAAGGTACAGAAAAAAATGTACCAAAGGCCATAGTAACAGCCCTGTGGACTCTCATCTTCTGCTTCTGTGCACTGACAGTTGACAATGCCTTCTCACAGGGGAAAATAAACACTCAGCTTTAGTGAATTACTGCTTTTAGCTGCTACCTACTTTAATTCAAGAAAACCACACTTGTCAGACTTGCCATGTCACAAGAGAAAACCTTTAGCTACTAACGGTTAAAATGCTGCTGACCATCAGAGATTTAACTGTTCTAACGATATCCAAAACAGCTGTACTTCCAAGAATCAAGGGGACTCAGAGGAAGGAATTTGCCATATATGATATGCATCTCATGCACAAATACAGTAACTTTGATTTAATCCTCAAACCAGTGATAAACTTACTTGATATGGAAGAGTGACTACTTGTCTCTGGGACACCTGCTTCAAGGGTTGGTGCAGATGATGACTCTCTTGGCATTTCCAGTGTTGAAAGTCCTTTGGCAGCAGGATCTGCATAGGAAAACTGTGCTTAAAACTCTCAGCATTTAAAATCAACAAGGTTTTTCATCTTCCTTCTCCCTGGACGCCCTTTTCACATCATTTCAGTCATCCATTCACCATCTGGCATTCCCAGTAGTTTTAAAAGGACTCAGTGTGTGTGTCATAAAAATTTTTATAGGGGCACAGGGATCTATTTCTTAAAATCAGTTTTTAAAGGAGACTTCTGCCTACGGTCTTTAGAGCTCGCAACTAATAAATGCACAGAGAGTTTGATATTGATGCCACTCAAGTGATTATTGGAACCACCAACATGGAAATAAGAGAGAGACCACTGATGTAAAGCTAGTTAAAGTGACAGCTTAGTATCTTTTAAAAGCCTTAAGTCCAACATGTCATCAGTTTTCATCCAAGAGGCTGTTGACCTAGCATTTAATCCTGAAGATTCACAGTTTAAAATTCTGCATTAAAAAGGTTCCACGTGGTGTTTCAGAACTGGGACAGCCCTTCCAAGCAGTTTCAAGGGTGACAGTGTTCATTAGTGCATGAAAACTGGCCCTTCTTAATGGTCAAAAAAGCACTGAGTCTAATTGCACAATTCTTTCAAGGCCACGCTTCTCTATGTGAAACGTTCAAAAGCACTCAGTTCTCTTTAATTTTTATAAAGCTCCAGTAGTTCTTCAGCTTATTAGAACCATAAATGGGACAACAGGCCTGAAACATAACGGGAACAGTGTAACTATGATTACATGGAACAATTTCACCTTGTAAATGTGGAATATCCTAAGAAGAAATTATACTGTGGCTCCTTCTGAAGTAATTAAGAAAAAGTGAGGTCAGGAATGCATAATATTCCCGCTCACTTCAACAGCAACAAAGAAATGAGGCCTGAAGGATTCTGTCCTTTTTTATTAATATGTTAAAAAGCCTGGTAAAATTCTAATAACTAAAAAATCCCAGGAAAAAAAAACCAGCCAAGAAATTAAAAAGGCAGCACCATACAGTTTTTCAAACGGATAGATCCAATTGGAATCTGAGGAATAGCTAAAACTCACTTTATCTCTACCTGAAAAACTTAGTAACAAAACTTTGCACTGAAATCACTGGAAAAAACTTAGGGTACACAGAGGATTGCCCATCTTTGAATTTTAAATCTTTAACAAACACAAGCAATGAAAACTTTGTGGGTACCCAGTACAAAGAGGGCTAAAAACAGGTTTTAGTGTATAAAAACCAAAATATATATGTATGTCTATGTCTAAATGCAAACTGTGGTTAATTCCAAGTGCTCTTACTTCTGAAGTCTACAGCCTGCTCAGCCTTGCACTTTGTGATCCATTCCGCTTTCCACTGCCTTATGCTGGCAAAAGAAATAAGGGCCAAAAATCACTACACTGAAAGAGAATCAGTGTAGCATGGACTAGATTAGCAGGATAAAAGGCACCGAAGTATGACCCTTTTTCTGACTCCTAGCATAAAGAGGACAGGGAGTTTCATTCCCTAACCTGGATATCAGAATGAGTATTTTCGTCACAGAACTCCACTTCCTTTTCAAATGGGCCCTTTACACATTCATCATACCTGACTGGTTAGCACATTCCTCGTGAGGAGCAAACACCTGAAAGCACTCAGCTAGCACATCAGGTGCTATAAATACCCATGTCTCTCTATAAATAAACACGTCTCCTTGCACCGGTCTGTTACTAAAACCTTCACGCAAAAATAAACCTTTTGATCGGGTGAGGGAGCTCACCTGCCTCCTTCTGCTCTCCCAGCTTGTCAAGGATGTTAAAGGAAATGTCCAAGTATTCTCTCTGAATAGCACTCACAGCAATCTTCCTCTGCTTCCTCTGGCGAGGAACAATCTGGATCTTAAATTCTGACTCCTCAGTCTCCTCTTCTTGTTTCTGTTCTGTGTTTTGTTCGGTGTCAGATTCTGTATTGGTATCAACTTTATCACTTTCTGTTTGCTTTTCAGAGTCTTCGGGGACTTTAATAAGGACTGTCTTTACATTTGGGCTTGGAATTGTTCCACTAGGTTTAATTTCCTCCACACTGAGCTCAGAGTTATCATCAAGGGACATTTCTGGAAGGGCAGATGATTTCTGCAGCAAGTCCCTTTTCTGTTTCAGTGTTAGTGAGTTTCCAGAGGACACGTCCTGAAATTCTTCTGACTTAACTAACTCTGAAGAGTCCTTCTGATCTTTGGGAGGAGTGGAAATGACCTCCTCTATTCCTGCTGAAGCCTTGTCGCTTGTATCCTTAGAACTAAAGTCTTTGGAGCAATCTTCAATGCTGAACTGTACCAGTGGAGTTGTGCTGAGACTGAGTGCAGACACATTGACAGGAGTTGAAGGAGATGAAACAGCGGTTTTGCCAGAGACCTCATCATTCAGTGGGTTTGTTGTTTCTTCTTCTTCATCACTCTCCACTATTCTAAGGGGAGGAAGTGGTTCAAAGACTAAAGAGTCACTGTCTGAAGTGGAGAGCACTGAATGTTTTTCAGGACCCGATGTTGAATCGGAGGACAAATCTATCAGATCTAAATCTTCCTTGGGACCAGCAGTTTTAGCTGGGGAGTCCACTTTCACTTCATAGGTTTCCATGCAGTTTAGCCTAACCTCTGGTATGACAGGTCTTTTTGTTTCCTGGAAACTCTCTGTATGAGGAAGACTTTCTTGTGTGTCTATATTTTCAGCTTTAGTAGAAGAATTCTGCCGAGACCGCCCATAATCGCTCTGCCTGTGTGTGGCGTAAGCAGCAGGGACAGGAGGCTTTTCTAAGTCACACCGGTCTATGCAGGACTTCCTGCGATGTTCGTCTAATGAGAACAACAGGGAGTCTGCATTCCCTATATCAAGAGATTTTTGTTTTAGAGAGCGCAGTTTTTTTTTCTGAATGCTTTCTTCTCTCACACAGCGTAGAATGCTGTCTTGTAAGGCCCCCATCTCTCTATATTCAGCCAGCTCTATTTCACCTGATCAAAACAGAAAAAGCTAATACTACCTCAGCTGGAGACTTTTGGCAGATACCTTCATCTTTATATCACAATTCGACATGAGTGACATTTTAAATACAAACCCAGTATTAGTCAAAATTACCCATATTTTGTTTTAACCTCAGAATCAAATTACACGGATTTTTACAACAAATACTAACAAAATCTGCTATTTGGGTAGTAGAGTTTATCTAAATGCTGTCCAAACTCTATTCATCCTGCACAGACGGTACCTTGAAGATAGAATGTTTAACCTTGTGCATTGAAAGAAGGTGGCACAGGCATGGAATTTCCACAGATACTTGGGATGGCTGCATGTAGTACATCTATGTATTATTCACTGCAGCAGAACAGGCTTAAAATGGATGCTTCTGATTCAAGAAGCAAGGGTAGTACTGGCAGTGAAGATATTGCAGCACAAGCCTGAGACCAGAGAATTTTTCCCTGGTGATCCCAGAACCCAGCAGAGTCCAGCAGCTATCACAGCACAGTCCTGCCTCCTCGCCCTAGGGAGGAGGGCAGTGAGCACAGCTGCGCCTGCTGGCACTGCCACTGCACTGGTATTTTGCTGTGTGAACACACTCATTGAGAACATTCTAAAAGATTATTACCATTGTTCTCATTATTGTTATGAATTACATATTTTCACGTAAAGGGGATATTCCTAATCATTAATATTCCCATATTTCAAAATACTCCACATATGAATCAACATAAAGAAAAAAACAGTGATAAAAGTTTAAGTGTTTGCTCTAGTCAGAATCACTCCCCCTCCCTGTGCAAAAACCTGAAAGAAAAAAAAAGCAGGTGGGTGGTAGTAGAAATCTCTTCAACTTTTTTTTAGTCTATTCATTCCAGACACTTAAATTTGAAATCAAAATAGTTCTCACTTTTTGAAAACCCCAAATGAATATTTTTGCCAATGGAAAATCTTAATATTTGCAGCAGCAACAACAAATTTGCTTACCATGGAGTCCCACCTTATTAACAAAATCAATTTCTGGAAAAAAATAATTTGAGTAAAAAATCTTCAGCCCAACGGTTGAAGAAAATTTTTTAAAATCCTCTTAAATGTTTTTTAATTCAGAAGAGCTTAATGTTTCAGAAAAAAATTTCTAATTTTAGATATTTTTATTCTGGAGTGCCTGAAATATAATTCATTCAGGGAAATGAGTGTTCTTAAGAGTCAGGCAGAGTATTATTAACTATAAATTAGGCAGTGCAACAAACTCTACAAAAAAAGGTGGTAGCTTGAAACTAAGAGTAGGAAATTGTATTTCTGCATGAGTTTATACCAACAAAACAATTCATACTTCTCTGAGCGTTCATCTCAACTGGTTGGTATTTCACCATTTTGCTGCCACCAATTCTCTTCAGTCTCGCAAAGAAAGTTTGAGACTCTTTATTGCAAGGTCCAGTTGGTGTATCATGAATATCAGATTCATCAAAAACACTGTCTTCCTCTGCTGGAGAAAAAAAAAACTTTATTACTCTTAAGAGAGTGCAATTTCTTGAATGAAAAGCTGTCTATGAAACAAAACCCCAGCTAGTGTTAATTAAACTTGAATTGAAAAAAAAGTTTTGCAAGAAAATTTGTATTCCAGGTTTAACTTCATCATTCTTGTTACATCTTGGGTTAAGGACAGAGACAAACGAAAAACGGGTTACAGTACAACAAAAACATTACAAAGCTTTTACCATTCTAAGTTGATCTTCTCTACTGATAATCATACAGATTCTTTAGATGGAAGAAATACACTAGATTGGGACACTGACTTGAGTAAACAACTTCTGTAATGCTCAGTGAGAAATGGTAAATTGAAGATGGAAATTACTACAAGAACTGCAAGGTAAGTAATGAACCAGCAAAATAAGAAAGTGAAAAAGGAAGAAATGGATAATCTTGGGAATCTGATAATGGTAACAGTAATAGAATAAGACCTAAGAGTATGAATTATGAAATTATTGATCTAAGTAGTAATAGTAAAACCTTATGTTCTGATTTGAGACCAGCCAGATGAAAATGGCAAAGAGAAAGAAAGATCCAAACCTATTTATCCATTGAAAAAAATGCTGTATCATCTATGTGAAACGGCTATTCAAAAAAAACAGAAATAAAAAAATAAAAAATCCATATCTATCATGTGGAATCATTCTGTAATTCTACATCCAGTAATTCATCTCCAAGGAAATAAGAAACACTACTGGGACAATAAAGAAAACAGAGCACTCAAAAGAAAAACAAAGTTTGCCTTGTTTATTCTACCAAGCAGCTATGGAGAGGAAATGCAGTTGGTGTCTGGGAGTGAAGGGGCAAGTAAGTCAGAGATCTAGAATGGACGAAAACTGAAGACTTAAATGAGACATAAATATCTTTAGCTTTGAAATTGCTGGAAAGTTGCTAGTGTATGTGAAGATAGGAAACTGCCACCAGGGCATCAGGGACAAGATACCTAATTGAAATGATGAATCCAGAAAAATCAAATTTGATAGTAAGAATTTCTACAAGAACTGGTTTGGTAAGTTAGAAGATCACTTTTAATGTCTTGTCCTATGTGTAACTTCTTCCCCTTGGCAGCAAATGTTTCTTGTCACAATATTTAGCATCAGTTCTACAGCAGTCAGTACACTTGATCCCCACAACACTCATGATCCCCACAGCAAAGTTCAGCAGAAAAATTAGGAATAAAGTTCAATAGTGGGGAAATCCATCTTTAGCACAGGAATTCTTGCTCCCTGATAACAAAATCCTCATCTGTTCACTATCTAAACACCACCTCTGATGATGAAAGCAACACACACACACCACCTGACCAGTGAATAAACAAGTCTATTTAGAAAAGGTGGAAAAGGCTTCAACTTTCCAAGTCTCTGTGGAATTACATTGGCTGCTTCTTGCAGGTGAAAGAAAACTTCCCTACCTCCTCCTTTTTCTGCAGCCCTTCCACAAAGGAGGAGAACAAGCCTATGGTTAAGTCAGTATTCACAGAGTAAAATTTGCCCATTTATGGTCATTTACCTCTGCAGCCCAAAGCCCTTCAGAACAGCTTAGGAAAGCAAGTAAATATTATTCTCCTTACTGTAAACATAAGGAAACAATGCTGAAGTGAGACACAAGGCCACCCAGAGAACCAGTATGGGACAAGCTGGGTACTTGGGCACCTCACTTCGTCTTTAAAACATCTCAGAATCAATCCAGAAAGTTAATGCACTTTATAAATGCATTATTAAGTCATTATGAATTAAGTCACTGTCTCACAGTGTCAACACAAAGACAAATTCATAGTAAGGCCACAGTTATCTTAACCCTCTTAACCCTCCACTAGCAATATAAAATGTCCAACTGAGTGAGGATATGCAATACATAGTTTAAATTCACGTTGAGGTTGCTTTAATTTGCTAGAGCAGAGTAATAGAGTGTTCAGGTAAACGAAATGTTGTGCTATTGTTTTACAGGGTATCTTTTCACAAGCAACAAGCAGCAAAAGAGGAAAAGGTACTGACACGAAAACATAAGAGTTTCTTGGATTTTTCCTCAGAAGAGTTTGCTGCATACTACGAAGACTATTTGAGAAGGAAGATGTAAACAGCAAATAAGCAGCTAAAAGGCAAAATAGCTGGAAGCAGCCTACAGAATATCAAAAGAACCTGTTAAACTTTGATCACTAACACTTATTATGTAACTAACCACACAAACCTAAGGAATTACACTCAGTGACACCATGGGACTAGAAGCCTCAGGCTTACACCAGTTCACATCACCACAGTACCTCTGCTACATCTAGCAAGCACATACAGAGCTAACAATCAGAGACAGAGTCTAAGAGTTGAACCTTACGTTCTTCTACCTTTAAACATCCACACAGATGCTTGCATTAACCTTTTCAACTTCAGTCCCTTTAAAGAGAAAAACTATAGACTGAATTCATAGTTTTCTCTTTTTAGTATCAAATATTTGCTACAATTTCATGTTATTACAAAGCAAAGTCAGAACGTGGTATCAGGCTGGTCGCACACCTCGTGTGTTAGCATGATCAGCTAGCACTGCCATAGAAAAGGCCAAGGACTATCCAGACATGGTGACTGAACCATTAAGTGTAAGATACACTCCCCTGAGAGATGTGAGACGACTGCTAACTCAGGGTGTGGAGCAGCTGAGAATGTCTTTTACTATACATGGCGATACTGGTCAGAGAAGTCAGACTTCAGACTCAATTCCAAGTATTACGTTCTAAATTTCAGACCATATTTACCCATTTTTGCAACATCTGCGAGATTCATTAATTAAACCAATGACTATCACACAAATTAGAGTGTTAAAAGTACCTTTCTCCTTTTCACTGTATCGGCTTATGTTACTGTTGTCACTATACAAAGGACCAGCAGTTGCATGGGGCTTGCAGCTGTGATACTGAGCGTTGAGGGTATTGACTGTGATGTGGATTAGGTGAAGTACAATCTTGCTGATTTCACAGTCTCTGTAGGGGTACTGTTCAGCAAAAGAGAAAAACTTCAGCTTAAAAACTAACTTTTCTCCTTGGATAAACATTCAGGCAGTAAAACAGAAAAATTACAATAATATTGTCAGCTGGATGCCCTTTGCCTTCCCTTGATTGTACATTTCCAAATACATCAAAAGAAGCAGGACTGTTGATAGCTTTGTACACAGACTCATTTTAATAAAATATTAAAAGTCCATATTAGTAACATTTAATGTCTGCATTTCCTTGTATGCCCTACATACCTGCTAGAAATTTGTTAAGCATATCAAAAGTATTCACAGCTCCATTTCAGTGCATAAATGCATTACATTTTAACAGCAATTCCTAAAAAGCTCACTTTTTATCACTCAGCTAAAGAATATAAACTGCTAAACTGACACATTCCTCCATTTAAAGTCACTACTGTTTTTTTAAAACTAATTCTAAGTCACTCAAAATACTCCTCATTGGAATTTCATACACCATTTTCCTGTTTTCAAATCCGTATTTTCCTTTCTCAGGTAAACACTTGAAAGATGATACAGACTGCAGAAGCACAGAGGAAGTCAGTTGAACAACTGAAATCCCAACTATTTCAGAGATTGAAATTAAATGCAGTGAGTAAGTATATCAAAGTGTCCTTTACAATTCCTTTCACTTGCCATACATTCAGGTGTTCCCTGTAATAAATTTCAAATTGAAGTGTAAATTTTTCTGTGGACAGTGTCTTGTTAAGACCACTCACCTTATAGAGAATAACAAGCAAAGCCTTTAACCACATCTGCCGAATGTGAGGTTTGAGGGACCACAGGGAGCAGCGAGGAGGCTGCTGAAAGTAATGCCTTAGCTGAGGACAAGTGCAATATTTCAACACCTGCACCACCAAGGGAAGAAGGTGTTTTCCCAGGTTGATGTTGTAGTCCATCACCTGAAAAGAACACAGGAGTTACCTCACTACACCAAAACCACTGATGTTGAAAAACAAAATAATTAATACAGTTGAGGTATTAGTTAAGTGAAAAGAAATTGATGGTTTTAAGGAAGTCTCACTACCATTTAGAAGCTTTCTGCCAGCTTGCCACCTTCCCATTTTAGCCAGACAGGCAGAATGAAACAAAAGAAAACGTGTTCTGAAAGCCTTTCATCCAGTACAGCTTAAATTTTAAGATACACTGTCAAGTTCATAAAATATATTATGCTGAAATAGCCTTGTATTATAGCACAAGTTGATCACGCTTCAATACACAAAAACATATCATGTATATCCCATATTTAACAGACAGAATGCAGTTGTGAGTTCTGAGGGTTGTGTATTTTTGTTATTTGGGGACTTTGTATTAACATTTTAACATTGTACTGGCAGTTTTCATTTTTTTTCTCAATAGGCTTGCAACATTAGGCATTGGGGTTTATTAAGGTCCAAGTTCTGGAATCAGGTAATGATGCTATGTTCCCACTCTCCACTTTACCAAAGGTAAGAGTGTCTGCTATGTTATGCAGGAAGTTTAGGCACACAAATCCTAAAGGATCCAAGAATAAAGCAAATGAAAAATATCTTGCTCTAAATAAAATGCTCATCAATGTTAAGTACTGGTGTTGCTGCAGACAGGTAGCTGTGATTACTGTTAGTCATATGCCTTTCCTCCACTATGGCCTTTGAAGAACATCATGCTGTTTGGGGCCAGTCCCAGTGCTTTGAATCCCAGGAGTGATTTCAAAGTGCAGTGAGGCCGTATATTCCCACTACACTGGCACAACTGTGTTTTCCATTGAAACTGCAATGCTATTTTTCATAATCTTCCTATCAGTCTTCCAACATGAGCTATTTTTAAAATCACACGTGCTGAAATCAGCAGTTAAACTAGATCATAACAAGGCTCCACAAAGCCCTTGTGTCTGATGCTGCCCTACCCTGGTTGACACCCGGGAAGGTGTGACAGCAGCCCAAGCCAACTCCAGCACAACCCCCAAGACCTAACATGCCCCTGCAGTTTCAATGGACTTAATGGATTTAATCAGCAGCTCTCTACATCTAAACAGACAGTCTGTACTTCTTTCGTTTCGTTTTTATTAGATCAAGCAGATGAGCCTAATTTACAAACACTAAACTCATGTCTCAAGTTCTCTTCGGAACAAGCTGACTAGAAGTTTTTCCCTGCAAAATTCTCCAGTTTGATGTGCAGCTGTCTCAAATACTTGTGTTGCATGTGTAGAGCTAAATAGAAGAATCCCATGTCTATCCATGTAGGGTGAGCCAGTCGAATACATGGTTTATAATCACCAAATTTGGTCCTACCCTGCAACGCCGTGTTCCCTCAGGGACTGATAAGCACGGTTAGGAAAAACTCATCCATACAAAGCAGACCGAGCGCTGCCTAACAGAGCACACACTGTAACGCAAACATGCCTGGCGCTGAGCAGAGCCATTTTTCAAGCTGCTGCAGGAAAATAAGGAACAAAGGAATAAAGGAATACAGGAATAAAGGCCGCGGGACAGGCGGAGCGGGACCCGCGCCAGGCCAACGCGCTGCGCAACATCGCCACCGCGCGGGCAAGCCCCGCCACTGCAGGGAAACCCGGGCCCTCGGGGCTCCGAAACTCTCCGACTTCACGGTGAAAAATACTAACAGACGTTCGACTTGTTACTTATTGAACTGTCCACTCGAACCAAGCCTGGAATCAAAATCAACGAACCAGCAAGCCAACGCAATCCCAATCTTTGTGGAGCTGATGGGGGAAAGCAAGTATTGATGGCTTGGGAAAGAAGAGTGACTGAAACAGGTCTCTGAAGGGCTCAGTACTAAACTTCCACTCTGTAAACACACCTTCGAATTGCAAATGGCGTTTCTCTTGCAGCAAAGGTGATTCCAAACACAAAGGAACCGTACAGCTAAGAAAAGAATTCTCCCAAATTACAAATTAAAATTTTGATGTCTGCTGCACAGAGAAAAACCCTGGCCTACTGAAGTTCTCAAACTCCTTTTGATGCCAGAGGAACCAGGATTTGGTTATAAAGCTTTTAAACACAAATGGTGAATTTGGCTCTCACAAGACATTTTAAAGGTGGAAGAGAAAGGCAGGGGCTGATATTTACAATTGCAGTAAGGAGTACTTCTGAAAATCAGGACAATTAAGATCACTGAAATTTGGGCTTCAAAACTTGGAAAACACATGGAAAAACGTGGAAGACGCTGCACTGTAATCCAAGCTGCTGCTTGCAGACTCTCAGTACAACTGTAACAGATCTGAATCTCCTTTTATACTCTTCAGTTTATGAAATGAAAGATGATTAACACAGAGTCATAGTGCTCTGGGACAATGGAACACAATGCATTTGCAGCTATCCAGTTTGCATTAACACCATCTATTTTGCCTCCTGAAATACAGATACCTGACATCTCCACAGCTGTGAAAGTTTATCCAACTATCAGCATGACATTTTACTTTGAAAAATCACTGACTCCAATGTATCACCCAGAAAATCCTGGGAAGAATTGCAGATACAGAAGAGACAAGGATAGTTTTGAGAAATGTTTGAAGGTTACAGCGGACATCTGAAATCAGAGCCCTCTTCTTCCCCTGAGGTACTCCTTTATGAGAGACTGTGATAAGGAAAAAAGCATTGAAGTGATGACGATGGTCCATTGCAAATAGGAATACTCTGCAAGTGCAAAACATTTTTCAGCCCAGTATCACCCACTACTCTATCAGTGGGAATTAATTGAGCCTTGGAAGAGCCTTGTGAGGTAGAAAATTATGGTCCTCTTTACAAGATGGAGAAAGAAGGCACAAGGCAAGGATGTGCTTGGTCATTTATCATACCAATATAGGCAAAAGTTCATGATGGCAATACCACTCCGTAGGAAAGGGAGAACAGAAAGTCCTGGTGCACTGTGAGGAAGAAAAATGAGCCTCCTGCAAAGTGAATAATGTTGAAGAGTTCACAGACCATTCACATAGGGAAACAAAATAAGAATACATGGGTCTCAGGTCTCCCTGAAGAAGGAAGGAAGAAATACTCCTTAGGAAAGTAAGGTATTCAAAGGTTAGAAGCAGTCTCTAATTTTTCATACAGTGGTAGTATTTGCATGCCTCCATGCACACAAAACCATCATCTCTTTGCCAGTGATGCAGCAACTTTAGACTATCAGTAGAACGAAATTCTTTGACCAGCTGAAGAGGTGAAGTTTTAAGTAGGACTACCTCATTCAACCATTATTTTGCTACAAAGAAGCCTGTGCTACCAACATTTCAACAACAGGTAATAATAAATAGCAGCAAAAAATACTAAGTGCCTTCACCTACTTGTGCTATTCCAGCAATAAAGGCATTAAAGCAGGTTGAAACACGCATTTTTTGGGGTGCAATCATGAAGCATCCTTCCTGCTGATCGTAGCCAAGCAGGACGTACAGATGGCGCTTGACTGTGTTGAAAGCTTTAGCGCTGCTGATGTCCGACTCCGCGCTGCTCTCATCCTTGGCCATGAACTTCATGAGCACTGTAATGAGCTGGTGGACAGTCTGGTGGTCAATCCCAGCATCCTCTGGCAGCAGGTCTTTTATTGTATTATCATTCTCTGGGGAAGGTTGTCCTATGGGCACAAGAGACATTGGTATCAGACACTGGAGAACACTGTAAACTCCGCAAATCCAAAAACAGGGTACAAAATACACAAGAATTTTTTTCCAGAGTTCACTGCACCATTTCTGCCCAAATACACACAGTGAAGTTGCAGGAGACAGGCATGCATTTCTGAGGACATTGTTCCTCTGTCGTCTCAGGCCCAACAGCACAGAAACACCTACTGTGTACACTCAGCTCCATTTCTCAGCTTTCCCATATTTAGTGGAGCACTTTATTTCCCATCCCAGTACATTTCTGCCAAATTGAACACCATTATTCTTCCACATCCATCAAATCCCACTGCCACCAGATTCTCATCTGGTATGGTTATCAGTCTTTCTTCAGTTAACATTAGTGGACATCAGTCTTCGCTAGAGGAAAATGTACAAAATGGCAAAGGTAGGAAATATGAAAAACTGTACCAAATAATAATTAACAAAGAATGAAGACTTCCCCTATTAGCACGAATCTGTATTTCTCCTAAATAACTTGTATTTTTACAAATAACTTGTAAATAAATAGTATTATTTTAATAATCTAATTTACCCATATTCTCAATGTGTTATGCTATTCTGACAAGGGACTCCTTTGCTGGTACAACTGCATCTCTCTTAGGTTCTTCACAAGAAAAACTGCAATGTCTGTAAGTTCTTTAAAATAATTTTGAAGTATGTTGCATTTTTATTGGTCGGTGAACAAAGGTTTGTTTGGCTGTTTTGTAAAGCATGGGAGATGGTTCTCATTTCTATGACAGGTGAAAATTAAAACTATGTGGGGGGGCAGGAATTTTCAGACTTACTTCTGTTAAGAATAACTTTTCCTTACTGGTCTTATCTGGGTAAGAAGAAATAATGAACTCCATGTTATCCAATATTTTTTGTTCCAGACAGTTTTCACTGGGATTTTTTACTTAAAAACCCACCTTCAAGATGAAAATTCTCTACCCAGGCCTTTGCAGGACCAAGATTTGCAGATGCAAAAAGAAAACAATGAATTCTGAAATAATTAGGATCAGAAATAAAGCAAAAACCATTTTCAGAAGCACATTCAAAATGCACACAGAAAATAATCTTAGCTTCATAGACATAAACTGAGAAATAATCTTATATTCTTATATTATATCACACCCAGGTTAAAATTTCCCATGGAATTATATCATAAAGACAATTTTCGTAAGGATGATATTCGACTGTTCTATTCAGCCCTATTTATTTTCATCTCTATAACATGTTGTGAGATTTTCAATAAACCAAAGAAGGAGATAAGACGAAATGAGTGAAAGGATCATTGGGCTCTAAATAATTCCTGGTTCTCCAAATAGAATTCAAAGAGGAATTAATCTGAAAAGATTAAACCATTTTATTTTCACTTGCTGAACAAAATAATTTAGAAGCTCAGTGATAAAATGTTCAATTTTGACAGTGTTTCATAATTCTAACACTAGCTAACAGATACTTCCCAGGACGTTTCCTGACATTTTACTTTTCCAGAAATATTACTACACTTTCTGATGCATTAAAGATCTCATTTCTCATACTTTACCCTCATGGAAAACTATACAGCAGGACAGAGTGAACAAAGCTTCACCCTGATTTGTTTGTCATAGCTCTACTAAAGATCAAGTTTATGGAATGCCAGTCACCCCATTTTTATTTCTGATGCAGGAACCTGCCGAAAACCAGCAACGGAGTTTTAAACTACTTGTTTAAAACTCCAAAAACTCTACAATCCAGTTTAGTCAATAGATGTTCAGAGTTTGGAAAACTTCTGCTCTCTGGAATGAGTCTCACGTTACATCAAGCCTGAACTAAACATTCATTTCATCAACACAAGATACAGGGTATCCTGTTACCACATGAGGCTGTTTAAATCCAAGCTAAGAATGCAAAACCAAGACAGCTCCATCTCTACAGTGGCTAAGATAACTTTTATCCCTTGAAATTTGTGCATTTGTATGTGCCTATATAAGGTATATTAGATACACACACATATCCTCCCCAACCCTCATCAAAACCTTCTCACATCACCAAACTCACATTTAATTTACAGTCTCCATGCCTGAATTCAATCTAGCCTTAGCTCCAAAGATTCATGTCTTTATTCATGTGCCCCTTATGTCAGACCCCTTTACCTTCAAATTACTCTATCACAATGTGACATAAAACATCAGGTCACAATTACATCATGCTTCATCATCCCAACTGTGATCCCTATCAATGAAACCCTCTCAGTGATTGTCCAGGATACTGCAGAGGAACAAATATATGATCCTGGTGTTTAATCCATACAGAATGCACACTGAATTCAGCTTGCATTTGCACTGTGCAAGGATGCCTGCTTTAGATCTAGAAAGGACAGATGAGCATGAAAACTGGTTCATTCAAGTGCTATGTATAAAATACATGTTTTTCTACAACAGATGTACATCCTCCGTTAGTCAGTCAGTTCCTCGGCCGAATCACATATGCTCAGTACTGCCAATGCAGTGTTAAAAACTGAAACAAAACTCAAAACAATTTTTGTTTTTACAAACACTTAAGCTTTTAAGAAGAAATAATAAATATTGGGCAGGAGAAAAGGGGCAGTAATTAGTCTTCTAGTTCCCAAATCATCTGTCATATTCTGAATCATATTATCAGAGTTTTCTTGAGATCAGTAGTTACTAGCTACATGAAACATTTTATATACACATTTTTAGTGGAAACTTTGGTTTAACCTTAGGTGATGAACTATCTGAGACTGGAAAGTAAAGTGTAGAAATACGAAAATACATCTAATAAAACCACATTGTCTAACAATGCCTACTGTGAGACTGACACTTCTTATGCAACAAATTCCTTAAGCCCAGTATATAGCAGGTGGTTGGTACCATAAAATGAAGAACAATCATCCACTGACATACCTGTTTATTGCATCATTATGTCACTTGTTCCCTCTGTGAGCCTGTGACAAGCCACACATGTTCTGTAAGGAACTGGTTGATTTCCAGCTCTCACTGGGCTAGCACAGCAGGCTATATCCTACTAACTCAGAAACTCCCTTATTTCATTTCACAGCTTAGTCAGCTCCCACAGTGACAAGGTATCTTCCTTCCAGCTGATCATCGAGTAAGTTGATATGTTTTGATTACGAATTTGCATCTGTTGGAAGTATTCCAAGTCTTAAAGAGGGAACATGAAAAGGTCTGAATCTGACATCTCTTCACTTTCAAACCATCAGTCTACACAGCACTCAGAGCAATAACTGTCAGTAGCCACAATTATTGAGAGATTGCTTGGACCCTGCTGTGCTGCCTATTCTACAGACACCAGACAGAAGGGGGACATCTTCATAAAATGTCAGTAAACACAAAATAAGGGACTTGAGACATCTATAAGCATGCAGAGGAGACATGTAATATACAGTACTGACAGGCAAAAGTATTCTGTCTGCAGTCTTTAAAACCTGAAGGACAAAGATCAGACTCAAAACAGATGACCCATGGGGCAAGTCTAGCAAATACTTGTGGGCAATGGAACACAGGAGGGTGAGGCACTGCTGGTATAGCTGACTGACTGAACAACCTCCTCCCAGTTCCAAAGTATTATTTACAACTGGAGGCAGCTTTCAGTACAGATTGAGAGCAAAGCTTCAATTTACACTTTTTGGAACCATGCTGAGATGCGATTCACTCTGCCATTCAGACATCTTCCATCTCATGTAAGTTTATCTCATGATTCAGCAAGAAAGTCAGTTAGAGCCTTCCTTTTCCTTTTCCATCAAAACACACCTCCCTTGTCAAACCCACCTGGTGTTTGCTCTGGTGTTCCTCCAAGTGCTGGTGCAGACTGCTCATGTCTAGTCAAGCTCACAGCTTTAAAAGAAAACAAGAGCAACTCTGTTTAATAAGGCAGCACTGACATCTTACACTTAGCATATATTCAGTGTTAGCACATTTATGTTCATTTACTCATGCACTGTTGACAGGCAGTGAGTGTAACTGCTTGAAACATGTCACTTGTGTGCCCTACAGACTTTGTGCACCATGTTCTATAGCTCTAATTTTCTCCATCATTTAATTTTGCTGGTACAAGAGTCATCACACAGGAGTCCTTGTGCAGCATCAGTAATTGGTAGTGAAGGATTACCTAAGAATCCCAAAATATTTGAGGTGGGGGGTGTTGGAAAGAAAATTACCTTTTAAGTTAATAGATCACTAGCACCCAGGTTCAAAAGTTTTATCAGTTCCTATTGTATGGGTTAGAGCAATGTGAGAGGTCCAATTTGAATATAAGGACTGATCTGTGTTTGCAAAACTCTCTAAATGAGAATGGCCAAGCCTTATTTCTGCTTGGAAAGGTATCTGCATGGCACTCCACACAATCCTATGGTTTTCCAGCACCTAGGTCCTCCTGTAGAAGCCAGCAGGAAGGATGTGTTGCATGGACATTGTCTGCTTAACAACAGAATTCCAAATATATTCAAAAACTCATTTGAGATATTAACAGCTGTTTTTAAGACATCTAGCATATGCTGCATGCACTGATTAATAATTATAATTAATAAATAAATCAGTAATAGAGGAGTTTTTCTGTAAACACTGTATCTGTTTAAGACAAAACTACTGCATATTAGCCACAAATAAAAGTTAAGACCTAGAAAAGACAAACTAGTCTTGGAGCATTTTATTCTGGCATTTTAAACAGACACATCAAGACACAATGTCTATGTTCTTTGTCAAACTCACTAACTTGTCATTATCCAAGTAATGCCCAAAGCAGTCAGAAACCTAAATTTGCTATCCCAGCTGGATAAATATTGACAATTCCAATGTGTACCCATCAACGGGATACGATCCTAAGGGAGAAGATAGAGGTGTGTCATGAAAACATAGATACTCAACGGATTTTGGTGGTTAAGGTTTCTGGAAGGGAGAGCGCTCTCTTGGACTCGGCGGGTCCCTTCACGCTGTCCCTCAGGGAGCGCACGCTCTTCTGACGGTTGCGTGCGAAACGAGCCCTCTTGATCTTCCACATTGCCGCATCACTGAGATTGGCCACATTTGTCCGGACAGCAGTGATAGCTTTGCAAATGCAAGGGACCAAGTTAGGATTCATTCCACAGCATGGGGAGGCCCTACTGCTGCCAAGTGCCAAATGCAACTGGGCCCCAGGTCCCACTCGAGCCAAGAAAAGTTTCATATGGGCCCAAGGGGTCCATCTGCAAGGCACTCATCTGCATGCTCTCATTTTAAAATCCATAAAACCCCAAAAGGCATAACGATGTTAAAAAAATCATGCTGTTACTTGACAAAAACAGATTCCTGAAACCCAGATCTGAATTTCAAGCTAAGAGAATATGAGGTGCCTCATATTTAAAAGGGCAGAACTGTCACAAGTATGGATCAGATTTAGTGCACTCATACCCAACCATGGCCTCTAGTTTTGCCCTACTAACCTCCTGTTATGCCTACTCCTACCATCCTGAATTTGAACTCAAAAAACCTGCGAGTGTTGATTATTGAGTGGTGTTATCAGCAGTATCACTGCATGTCTTAATGGGATCACCAATACTTTTCCATACTCATACCTATAGTGCACTGAAACCCTTTGAGTTTAATCATCTGAGTGACTGAAGTCAGTGAGCCCATCCTTTGCATCACCTGGGTTTTTGAAATGGCAAAGAGAAAGGTTAAAAAGAAATCTGAAAATTATCTTCTGCTTATCTTAAATCACTCTGAAATATTCCTATTTAAAGATATTGCCCTACACTTGCAGTCAGAGGTATTAGAAATTAGTGCCAAGATTCTGTCCTCAGGCCACAGCAGCAGGCCCCAGCATTGGGTCAAGCAACTCACACATGGGGAAGAAAACACCTTTGCAGTTCCACCCCTCCCCTGTGCAGCAGCAGCAGCACCCGGGCTTTTTTAGGCACTGGGCTCCATGCAAAAGTAGAAGGAAGCATTAGGCTGCTGAGGAAACATGCATTGTTCAAACAGCTGTCCCCATCTCCTTCAGGAAAATCAGATGGAAATAGATCTGAGGAAGTTTTCAATTATTCAGCATTCTAAAAAATTATGCATGAAGTAATTTTTAGTCCCTCCCTAGTGAAAGGAAGGAGATTTGGTTTCTCATCAAGAAACCAAGCATGAACAGGACAAACATTTAAAAACTTTTGTCACTGCAATAATAGTTAACTGAGCACTGGCTCTAGGAGTCCATGGATCTCTTATGCTGTGCCCCATACACTGGGGCTTTTTTGAGGGTCAAACAGCTCCTAGGGCTGACTTTGTACAGACCACCACGGGACAGGGCTGGGCATGATCTGGGACTTGGAGAATAGCAAACACGACAGCATTAGAATATCTATAGTACAACAAATGGGTTAATGTGGGTTGCAGGGGATCACAGAACCAGACCACAGTTCAACCAAGGCTGGTAATCACATCCAAATGAGAGCAAAACATGACACCCAAAGGTGCAACAGAATACAGCCTAATCCCTACTCAGGAAGTAAAAAATGCGCACTTCAATTTATTTTATTTTGGCCGGAAAGATTAGTTAATTTCAGAGAATTTATACATGTGAGACCTGCAAGTCTCTCAGACTCTTGCAGGCAACTACAATTCCAGAAGCTGACAAAAAGTGATCAGATTGATTTCAATTCTGCTTACTTGTTGGGAAAGGGAATTCTTTGTTGCAGTCCAGATGAAGCTGTGCCTCCAAAGACAGGGTCTCAAAGCGATTCACAAAGAACTCCCAGCTCAAAGCTGGGATATCTGCTTTTAGAAAATGAAGTAGCAAAAGCTTACTAAGAATTGTGGGCCTATCCTTGACAACCGTGTCAAACTGGAAATCAAGGCAGAGGCAGAGACCCTACAGAGGGAAACAAAAAAACAACACATAACTGAGATATGAGATCTTTTAAGGATTTTTTTAAAGCAAAGGGGGGGTCAAAGCTTCTAACTTCTCCTGTCAATTAGTACAGGATCAAGGTTTAGCTCCTTTCTTCTACCAAGTCCTTTAAATCAGATCTAATGCTACTGATATCAGTGGGAAAGTAAGGTAAATAAAGAGATAAATAAGCATCATATTTTGAATGTAGAATTTTCTAAGATTTTGAGTAATACAAAGGTACCAGCAGAGTTCTGTCCTACTGCATATTTGGTACACAGTATCAAAGTACTTTGCTCACACTCCCCATCCGAGAAAAAACCTTATGTTTAGGTAACTGAATCAAGCCCTTAATTACAAAAAGAATGAATCACTAAGCCTAAACAGAGGAAGAAAGATTACACTGTGAAGTGTATCAGAGGCACTTTGCCTCAAAATTCTTCTGTACATTGATTGCACTAGAATTTTGTCTGTAGTGTTAAGACTTTAGTTTGAGAAGAAAGCCCACACATTAAACATAAAAGTGCAGTATACTGGTCTCATTGAACCCAAGTTCACTAACAGTGTCACTGAACTCAAGGTCTCTGGAAAATATTTTTGAAAAAAACCGGAATTAAACTAGCAAATATTAATAGCTTTTCGTAGGCAGTAACCCCAAACGCTTTAAAATACAAACATTCTACTCTCCAGAGAACTAGAACTGAATTGTTCTATGAGATTTATTTTTTTCGGTCTTGCTTTTCTTGCTTCCATATCTGTTTACACTTAGTCATGTGAATCCTGACTGGCAGGGTCTCTCACATGCTTGAAGCTACATGCCTAAGTAAATCTTGGAAAGATCAAGACCATGTTTTGTTTTGCTCAAATATATTTTCTCACTGCGAGCTCAGCAGGGTGTCATAAGACTTAGAAATGTACTTTTTTTAATTGAAAAATATCAAATTATTTTCAAATAATAAAAAAAATATGTACAGTTTTCTACAACAGCAGTTCAAACACAATAGTAATCCTCTGCAGTCATCAAAGTATTTACTTGGTTGGACTTGATCTTAAAAATTAATTTTTCCAATGTAAACGGCTCCATGATTCTAAGTTGGTGGTAGGGCAGTATCATTTCCCTTGGCTATTCTGTGCATATGTCCAGCACCAAGACCAATAACACTTGCCTAAAGAGGTATTAGCAGTGACTGTGATGCTGTTCATCTGAACTCCAGGTTTCCCGTTGGAATGTATTTTTTCCCATGTAACGGGGAACCCACCTGTAAAGCTGGCCTCTTTATGGTGTCAAGTAATAGGCCAGCTCTTGTAGCCACTGCTGGATTGACATCTTCCACAGCAGTCAGGAAACAGCAGAATGCATGAGCCAAAGAGTACTTCAGTAGGTGGTTTTTTGTCACAGAGTGAATATCCAAAAATCTGCACAACACAGCCACTTTCTCCACTGTAGCAGTCATGCACCCAGACAAGAAAAGAGGCATATTATTTAGGCAATGGTTTATGCACTGATTAATATACATTTCCTAGAAATATGCACATCTGAGAAAGTAACAACAAAAAATTGCTGGAAAGAGTTGTAATTTGGATTTTTATTATCCAAAATGTTCTCCTCTATTTTACTGCACAGTTGTGCCATAGTTTCGCACCAAACTATCTCAAAAACTCTCCAAAGCAGCAAAAAGATCATCATCTATTATAGGTCTCCTCAGTTACAGCAGAGAAAGCTCTACCTCTTCAGAGAAGAAACAAAGAGAAAATAGAGTACATTTCTAAGGCCCACCTGCTTCAAATCTCATCTTCCAGTCTTTGCTGTTGAAATTGCTGTTTATGATTGTCCAGAAAATGTCAGCTCCGTGAGGAAGCGAAAGTGCATGAAGAAGAAGTGGGACTGCCAGGGAAGAAAGCTGAGAGAACTCAGACTTCACAACTCCCCACAAGCTGGAAGACAAAAGAGAGCAAGCCTGCTTATAAAGACACTCCCTTGATATCCTTTCTTTTAAATATAAAGAACCTTTCATGAAAATATTTATGAGCCATCCTGGGCATTTATGTGAATACTACGGAGTGGATTGTAGTAAAAACAGAGTAGGGAAACAGAGCGACTTGCAAATCTTCAACTACAGCGGTTTTTTTCTTGAAAATCCAGGTTCAAATATTCCTCACTTTGAAATACTTGACATTTTGAAAGAGTTTGGCTAATTCAAGATGACTGCCATGGAATACAAACTATGCTATGAATTAGGAGTTTCAGCATGACCAGCTACACCACATAAGCCACGTGAACTGTCTTGGCACCACAAATCATGTGCATCCACAAGTAACTAAGAAGTGAGATGTTCACAATTTGCTGGTATTTAGATTCAGGACAGATTCTCTAGGCTGCTAAAACCCTAAGTCTTGGGAGATCTTCAGTGAAATTGATACAGAGCAACTGTTAAGTGCTGACAAACACGCTCTATTTCAGAAGATCGTATGCTGATGTTTATTCAGCTATTGTTCTGCAAAGTCCCTTTCCCCAAAGAGAATCTTAAAACGCACAGATTTCAATCCAATTCACTCTAAGTGAACAAAATTCCTTTCCCTCATAAAAATAAGGTGAAATACTATTGTTCTCTCAGCTTTAATGCTAAGGCCCTATAAACTGTGTGCCTGCCTCCACAACATCCTTTATTTTATTTTGTAGAGTCCAGGAAGATATGTCAGTCTCAGGTAATGCTACTATTGAATATGAGAGACTCTGACTCATTGCAAAAGAGGTGGTTCACGATGGAGTAGCCATGATGGGCAATGCAGGGTACCTTGATTTCATTTACACCTTAATTAGCCCATGCAATGAACTCTTATACAGGTTTCTTGATCTTTCCACACATCCCTACCACTCTTGACAATTTTCCATTGTAAACTTGCAAATTCTTTGACACTAACAACAAAGGTATACCTGGAGAACCAATGAAGTATGAAGAGAAAATGCGCGATAAAAACCCACCTTGCAATCAGCATGTGATCTTGAATATAGGCAAGAAATTGTGGATGGTCTTTTCTTGCTATATACAGGCATTCCCCATGAAGACACAGGATCTTCAGACAATTCAGCATGTTAAAAAGAATGTCTGGTTCTTCAAACCTTGACATTTCCTGTGTAAACAGATGTTCTTCTCTCAGCACAATGACACCACTTCACCAACAATACAAACTACACTAACAAGTAATCCATGTTACCTGCAATATAGTGTATATGAGCTTCAAAGTAACTGGAAGTTGCTGATAACAAAACTTCCTTTCTGTGTCATTCTTTATCGCTGTTAAAAATGTAAGTTACAGACAATTTTAAAATTCTTTTTATCTGTGGATTCAAAATGAAACTAAAGAATGTAAAGGTGATGAGAGATAAATTAATTCTAGGCACATTAACTGTGCAGTCAGCAAAGTTAGCACAGCATGGAATTTGGCATGTAATATTTTTGCTACTTTATATGTTCAAAAAGCCAAGATTGCTTTTAACACTTTTTTGGGAGACAGTCACACTTGCCATCAACTTATTTACAGCCTATTTAATTAATATGTTGAAAGAATTAAATGCATGATAAAAAAAGTGACTGTGCACTGTTGGACTTGAAAGACTGCTCCAGAAAAACTCGTATTGTATATGAGTACAAGCATTTCTGTTAAAGCCTTACTGAAATAACCTTTTCAGCCTCTACCTACCAGCATTTTCTGTGGTCTCTGTATGATTTCCTGGGTTTTCTCCATGCTTTGGGACTGATTTGTCTTCCTCTTCTCCTTCAGTTCCTATAATAAACTCAGGTCTAGTATACAGAAGACTATCCTCGAGGTTATCTGTGGGCTCCTTTAAGAATATATAATAAGTTAAATTCATTTCTTGATGTTCTCTACATACATGAGGCCATATCCTGCTGTCTAAGCTACAAGTGGTGTGACAAACCGGGCTCAAATCAGGCAGACTTTGTTTAGGTCCATGTACATTTGTGCACTCAAATCACCTGGCATATCTAATATTTTGCAGCAGCAAGTGCATACTGACAAAAAGAGTGTGTTCCAGACATGGATTTAACAGAAACTGTATATCCATATCGGAGCTGAGGGGGATTCAATCAAAGGGCCAATACCTCAACAAGTTTGTCATCCTTGCCTGAAAGGAGTAACAGACAGGAGCAGGGTGTTTCCTGCACTACTGCAGAGTTACTGGCTTAAGGGCAGGACCTACCTCAACCCCTTTTACATTGAAAAATGTAAACTCCAGGCTGGAGTTACTTCTGCCTATGGCCAGGAGCTCAGCATTAAAGGTTCCCATTGTGACATCAATGTTGTAAATTGCAGTGTGAATTCTGGAAGTGCCCCAGTACCCAAAAGACTGCACTACTCACTGTTTTCTGGTTGAGATGAGAATCTGTACTGGAGGGGCGTGAGATGATTTTCCTAGCACAAGTTATTGAATACCACATGCAAAATACCTACTTCTATCATACACATCTAATTAAATTCTGCAAATTTGACACAAAAAAAGGCATCACTATTCCCTCCACTGAAGAAAAAAACTAGTAAAAATCTGCTACTAACATGCCACAGCAAATGAGCATCAGAATAAATGGAATGATGCCTTCTTGTCAACTATCACATGGAACAGTTACACATAATAGACATACAGCTTAAAATAAATTCATCACACCACCATCACCACAGGAAATACTCCAATTCTTCTGCAAAGCTACAGAGGACTTTAATGGTGACTAGCGACTGGAGAGTATGTATCTGTATTTGATAAAGTTGGATACTCAACCTGAAGTACATTCAGTTTCCCACAGTGCTCAGCATTTCAAACAGTCAAGCTCCAAGGCTTGCTTACTTGACAACTGATTCATTCAAAATCATTAATCATTTCAAAGCATCCACTCTTTGCTTTTAACAAAAGCTAAGTATTAACATTCCACATTTTATTTGAGACACAGTATGATTGGAGTGATGCACTTCCAAAGTGAAATAGCACGTCAATGTCCATGGGGGAAGAGTTCATAGTGGATGAATATTGCCATCTTCCCTGGGTTCTTTGAATCAATTCGAACTTAGGAAATTTTAGAGTTCAATGGCATTTTGCTTTAAACTCCCGAATCCTTCATGCCAAAAGTCAGTGCAGCTTTGCTCCCTTGAGCACAATGGAATGAGAATAGTGAAGGATTTTTTTAGCACACCAGTAATACAGACCCTTTCCTGCTCTGCTTACCACAAGCCTGATTTCTTCCTTTGGAGCAAGCTGCTCCAGCAGCTCAAAACCCAGCTGGTAACACAGAATGCTGGACTGGCACAGACCACATTCAACTGCTTTTTCATCTTTCTGACAGGTGTGAGAACCACCCCAGGGTGCCTGGAACACATTGTTTATGATGGATATTATATCTTTTGAGATGCTGTTCTCTAAGCCCAAAGTGACACCATCATCCTGGAGTTCCATCTGAAAGAAAGTGAAAAGAGTAAGGATTTACTATTCATTTAAAAGGCAGAGCACTACCTTTCTGCCTCTTCCTACATTTCTACTACTTTTATATTACAGTACTGGAAAGAATTTGAGATAAACTCAAATCTCAGAATTTTAACTTGTCAAGGGTGTTGATGCTCAAGCTCGAACAGCTAGAGTAAACAGACAATTTCAAGCACAGAATCCACTAATTTTACCTGGAGACTGTTATCCAAAACACTTGGATTCACAACGTACAAACCTAGCTATCCAAAAATTACATATCTAACCTAAGCTTATCAACAAGTCTCTGCCTCTAGTCTGTAAAAATAAATCTCCAAGGAAAAGTTCCTTTCACTAGTGTGAGGTTAGTATTTAACCTGAATGTGGAGGTATATAACTTCATAGAACACGAACCTACAATTTCTATAAACACAGATGACAGCTATACTGGGATTTAAATACCTTACACTTCATGCCAGGCCCTTAGCAGAAAGAGAATTAATATAGGATCGAAAGAATCAATGCCAAGCCCTTAGCAGAAAGAGAATCAATACAGGAGAGCAAAAAGTGACTACAGAACTTCAGAGTTCCTTCCATGTGGATGTTTTTCTTCAGCAAGTACCTGCTTCAGAATTAGATCAAACATCAGAATGAAGCAATTAAGATTCATTTCTTCATCTTCACACTCAAAATCAATAGTTTTTCCACTAGGGTGTCCAAAATTCTTGAAAGGGCTGTGAAAAGGACTACGTATTGGACTCCAAAATGGGCTCTGGAAGGGGCTTGGGAAAGGACTCAGCATGTTGTGCTGAACTCTGCGCCCAGGGTCAGAAGCAACGCTTACCTGAAAACATAAAAAAATCAACATGTACAAATGACTGTTAGACATTTAAGCAATCTCTTTCTATATGAAAATGCCAAAAATAGCAAGAACTCTTACAGCCTTGCCATTCCCTTCTGTAGATTTTTTGCAAAATACACACGTCCCTTAATGCCACTGAATAAGATACGATAGAAGTACAGGAACAATATTCTGTCCAGAAGTGTACATTCTCTCAAACTGAGCAGCTGACATCCATGATGTTATTCCCACCAAGGAGAATTTCAACATCATAAACCAAACTGAAAACTGGTGCAGGCAGTAAAGCAGCCATCAGGTTACAATGATCTGCTCCATAATCCATGGACACTGACTTTAATAGCGGGAGGCTAATAAAGGAGCCCATCTCAAAAAAACATTGTTAACTAAGGCTGTACCAAGGGCACAGGTAGCTGGAAATGAACTAGACAAAATGGCAATAAGCTGTGTATGTCTGCACTGATCTATGCCCACACCACAGCAGGCCATCTAAAACACCCTGAGAACATGTAGGCATTGCAGGGAGATACACACTTAGATGACACATGAGGTCTGTTTTCAGGCCAGCTATGGTCTGAAAGACCAGACAGTAAGTTTGTCCATTTTTTCTGCTTTGTTTAGAAGTGATCATGGGCTAGGTGTGGCAGTGCTCTCTGCAGAGCTACATCAGAAGACCGGCACATCACATGTAAGGAATCATCAACTGCCTAGATGCTGTAGTTCCTTAAATCTAAAGAATCAGGGCTTTCAAGCAATCTTGTTCTGGTGTCCTTGAAGCACTTCATCCAAACTACTGGAAAGTTAAGTCACATCAGACCAAGTATGTGTAGTGCCTACAGATTTGTACATGTTTTCTTCCAGACTATAAGCCTTTGACAGACAACTTTAGATCAAATTCTGCATCTCTTGTGTGTGGGACAAAAAATGCAGGGAACCAGAAATAAATTCTGCTCTCGCACCCTTTCAAAACTTACCCAGGCCCACCAAATTCATACCAGAATACAAAAGGTCATTCTGGATGACCAGTTTTCCATAACAACCTGTTGCTGATGGTTATTAATAGAAGGTGCAAAGAATAAAAAAGGTTGGAAAAGATATCAAGTTCCTACCTGTATTATCTTTACACTTTTATATGATAGAGTGATATTAACTGAAGTCATGCCAATTTTCTCTCATTTTCAAAATTTATAGTGTTTCCAATCAAACACTGCCATACTGAAAGATGATTTTTAATTCTTCACATGGGCTCTATTAGGAAGACTGTTATAAGCAAAAAAAATAAGCAGGATAAGTAACAGTTACCCTCCGAGTCGCAAGATTTCCCGCCAGTTCACTGACTCTTGATTTTCTCTGGTTCGCTAATTCTTTTACAGAATTAACTCCATCAGAAAACATGCTGATTAGTAACTGAAGAGGAACAACAATGTCCAGTTCAGACAACACCTGAGGAAAGACAATAAATAAGAAAGCATGAGTTTCAAGTTGGATCACAAACACTAGCTACTTTATATGCATTTTTATAACATGATCCTCAGTTCAGCAAGCTCTGTGAATTTAATTTTGGAATTCAATGAGGTGAGGTGCAAGCTCAGATTTCTGTTAGAATCAGGGCAAAAGAAAACAGGTATTTTCAAAATATTTGTTGGCATCCACTTGGTGCACCCTGAGATCAGTTTTATGCACAAACACCCAGGGATGTGAGGTTATTCCACAAAAATATTTCTGTAAAGCAGAAGTATTACCAAAATTTGAATGAATAACTATTTATTTATTATTACTTAAAACTGAATTCCTTTTTTTATTCTAAGAATCTGGTCAGAATGGCAGCCTACAGGTGTCAGCATAGTGACGGGACTGTTAATTGCACATCACTTAGAGAATATTCACAATCTATTATGGCGGATAAATATAAGCTCATTTGTACTAGTCATTAAGTGTTATTAATTCAAGAAAAATCTAAAAAAAAATCATGCTTTACTTGAAAACTCTGTATACATGAAAATTGAAATTACAGTCAGATAAATTGGTCTTTGCAGAGGCCTTAATTAAAATAACCCTCAGCAGAAGAAAAAGCAATAATGAAAAGCACAGGTATTATTCTGAGGTGCTGTGGAAAATTTTATACCCTTTTTGAATTCATTGCCCTCAGGTGACATGATTATCCCTGCAGCTTTTGATATGAACATTGGGTGAATGCCAGGTTTGTGGGCAAACATAGCACGAAAGGGCCAGAGCAGCAGAAAGCTTGGCGGGTACAGAGCTAGTCTAATCCAGCTCTTCATATGCAGGAACAACTACAGCTGTTTCTGGAGTCTCGAATTAATTTTGGAATCTACAGACCAATTTCTGTGGAGACTAAAACATAGTGCTGTAAGAAAGTCAGCCAACTGAATGGCCCTAAAGACTCAACTGACAAAGGGAAAAGAAATTCCCAGGCTTCCATTCTATTAAAGAATCACAAAATCATTCAGGTTGGAAAAGATCCCCAAGGTTACCGAGTGCAACCTTTGACTGATCCCCACCTTGTCAGCTAGGTTATTGATCATGAGATGTTAGCTACACTCAGAGTCTGTCTACCAACCACCCTTATATTGGAGCAAGGGGCAGAAGGGGTGCATCAACTTTGGAAAAGCAGATTCTTTTTCAAAATTATCAGCTGTTTCAGCATGACTTGTCGAGTGAGGACACTTACATGCAGCCAGAGCAATGCCTGCTCTTGCACAGAAGATGGATACCCTGTGAATCTACAGTTAATAAAGCCGAACATCTCCTCCAAGGAGAAAGGGAGAGGACAAAGCTCAGTGTCAAACATTTTGCTGAAAAACAGAAAAAACCATAGCATCACTGAGTTAGCATGGCATACACCGTGTGAGATAGAACAGAAAACTGGTAGAAAGCTAATCCTACTTGCAGCCTCACCCTCCACAGGAGCTGAGTTAGGCTGCTGCTACCACCAGTCCTGACTATATAAGGTCATGTCTGAATTTGGTGGTGTACCTTAAGAATTGACATCCCATGTGTCCAGTTTCATCTGATAGCAATATCTTTTCCAACATCCAATGCAAAAATCGGAAAATTACTCATCTCACTAGTCCATTATTCCAAGTTTGCACTAAAAGAAGTTTACAGCAATACCTACGACTATTAACTTACACTCAGTTTCAGAGCCCTGTCATCAGTTAAAAGGCAATGTGAAGTTTTACTGACAAAATCATACACCAGACATAAAATTACGATTCCGCCACCATTCTTATTCTGGTGTTTCCTTTGCTCAATAGGGGAAGATATTAGCTAAACAAATATCAATGCCAGCTCTACTAATGCCCATCATTTCTCATCAACTGGACAGGAGGAGAAAGATGGTCCTTCCAACATGCTACAGGAAGCCACTAAAAATGTGCCTCGCTCACACCAAAGAAGCATCCATGTAGTTGGCTCTTGATACAAAGATACCAGAAGCAATAAAAGAGAACTTTCCCAAAGCTTAAATCCTTCAGTCTAAATATAAGTTATAAAAACAAATCTGAAGCATTCACTCACTACTGCCTATTGCACACAAAGGCATTTTTATTAGTTGTCACCATCTTACCATGCTGAAACCCTCAACAAACACATGCAAAACCAGAATGATTCCACCACATGCCTACATACCTCAGCACTTCCCGGAACTCTTTCAGTTGGTTATCAGGCACTTCCGTCCTTATAGCTTCCAACCATTCCGGCATGATACATTCCCACACCGACTGGTTTATCACATTGTATGGAATCAAGCAAAGGATTCGATTCAGCCCTTCTTTTAACTGGGTTACAGCACTACACGATTTGTCCCAGTATCCACCAACCTGTGGGTATTTCCAAGGATTAGACTGATGAATAACATTTCTAGTCCCTGTAACTTGCTCAGCATCACAAATTTGCTCAGTGTGTTGCAGCCAGGAAATTTTAGGAGGTGATCATTAATACCTCCAAGGCAGAATTTAGAATTCGGCCATGGAGCTGCATTGTTTTTTCCTCTTTCATTTGACTCACAGTACACAAAAGCATTGTCCAAGACTTAAATGAAGTTTGCTTACTTCCAGGCTATCAATCAGTGTATTATTATTTACAGTTCTCAAAAAGGCACAGATTTATTTGGTCAAACTTGCACCATCAATTTTTTGCTCCGGGCAACTTGTTACCATGCTGGGTCTTTATTTTGAAAAACTTGGTCTGTATAAGGTGTTCTTTCATGGGTGTTTGTTTAGGGTTTTTTTGAAGAAAGGTTCTACGTGATGGAAGCAAAAAAATATGCTTCTAAGTACATAAGTAATTGGCATACAGAGATTAATTATTCTAACTGACCTCGGCTCACATCTGCTGTTCCTGACTAATGGCTCTAGAGATGCCTGCTGTTTTGGCAGCAATTAAGGGCAATCTCAGCCAACAAACTATTTTTCCTTCATTCATCACAGCTAATTTCATGGCTATTTGTCTTCATGTTCTAGTGAAGCCTTGCAAATCTGGCAAGTTTTTGGTCTAGTCTTAAGTATTGCAGTAGAGGGCAACAAAACTCAAAAGAGGGGCTGGATCCAAGAAAAAAATCTGTAAGAGATTACAGCATGAGGTTCAATCCTTCCTTTTCCCCTTAACCTCTAAACCATGGTCTCTTTTGTTAAGCTTCTAACATTCAAAACATCCATCCACCTCTTGAAGTGCCTCAGCTGACCTTGAATCCTCCCACAGCCAGGTGTATCTTACAGCAATGGTTCAGAGTAAAACACACATGCATGCTGGTCTGCACATGAACAGCAAATCCCATACATTAGGTCATGAAAAATCCATGGATGCACAGTTCATGCCTGATGATGTAATACATCACATGAAGTATTTATGGCCCTTCCAAGTCTAGCCACTTAATTTTAGGAAACAAGCCCAACATGTCCTCCGGGCATTTTACATGAGAGGCTCAGAAAAAGAATGTCTTACAAAAGCATGATTAGGTGGTGAGTTCTGCTTCATAACTAATGGACAGAAAGAATGACTCCTTCTAGAAAGGGCTGCACCAATGGTTGCACTTAGGCACCCTGGACAACCTTCCAGGTAAGTCTCTCTCTCCATCAGCAACAAGGCAAACCATGTCAGGCTGGTCTCTTAACTGAGTCACTCAAACTGGGTCTCTGAAGTTACAGAGCATTGGTATTCCCAGAATTCCCTTCACTTACAACTGTGTGATTTCATAAACCTTAATTCACAGGTGCAGAGATGAAGTATGCAAAGAGCAAAGAAACATCACTAAAGGACAGGCTAATATCTGGGAGTAGGCAAATGACACCCTTTAGCAAAGGCAAGTTTGGGTACTTCAGCAGCATAATGAAAAGGTGCAGCTATCAAAAACGTGTAGTATCTTCCAATACCTATAAAATTCTTTCAAACTGTCTTCACGTTAGTGTAAATAATGCCTACTTTCTAACACAGTAAAAGTAAAAAAGCTATGAAGAGAAAAAATTCCCAAATTCCACTGTTCCCTCTACCACTGAGATTTCTTTGTCTTGTCAGAGCTGGGAAAGAAAAGGTGTTTTTACTTAAGACCTTAATCTCTGTGGCAAATAAGGAAGCCTTCAGATAAATTATTCTTACCCTGGCAAACTCCATTGGCTTAGGAAGGAGGCACATAACCATGACATCAAACCGAACATCACAAACAGTCTTCAGCCACTTAGTAACAAACTGGGGCTTCAGCTTTTCAACCAGGCTACCAACTTCATCATCCATCATGTAAGCTGTAGAGTGAAACCACTGGAACACCATGCTAACCAGCCTTGCTAAACTCTCTGTGGGTGTATTCTCACTGGGAGTGCAAAGGCTCACCTGGAAGAGCAAAACACAAACCAACTTTCATTTCTAGAATTAAAGGTGGGAAATTTTTTGCCTACTATATTTTGCATATTCTCAGAGTTACAAGGATGCAGACTACATAGGAGACAAATGAGATGATCAGTTTTAAGTAGAGGTTGGTACAGGACAACTGACAAAACATTTAATAACCAGAAAATAACAATAAAAGGGAAAAGAAAACAGGTACTGATTTTTTTTGTTTACTTTCAACACTGAAAAAAATCAGTATAGAGTGCTTTGACAAACTTTTTGGTTTAAACTTTAAAATTACTTTTAATATCAGAAGGTACTGTGATACCTAGTAAAATACATGATATACATACACACGTATATATAAACATACAAGATAAAAAGACAAGTCAAATCAAGAACTTCAAAAATTCTGAAAGAGGATGCCTACTTAATGCAATGTGATCTTTATTTTGTAAAAAGATTCCAATCTTGAATTTTTGTCCTCATTTGGGGCATGAATATGAGTTTTAAGTCCTCAGAAATTCCCACATAACAATTAATATTCTTCTTCCCTTCTCCAAACTCTCTTTCTAAAATGATACCTGGACTGTACAGCTGTCACAAATCTGAGATCAAGCTTCTACCCCAGTTCACAGGCCAGCACACTGCTAAGGCCTTAATTACCTGCTGTTTGAGCTCTTGGTATCCTCTGGGGACAGGAGACAAAATTTCAAGTCAGGTTGCTGCACTGAATGCAAAGAATGGATGACAGGAGAATTTAGAAGCTCCTTTAACCACCTATCAGCTATTCATTGTCATTTCCTAGTGAAAACTGTACCCTCGGCACTTGGCAACCTGAAACTGGTGACCGCTGCCTCGCAGCAAGTGAACAAAGCAGAAATGCTCATGGCCTTATCTGGAGAAAGAAATGACAGCACTCCTTCACAGAAAAGACCAGAACTCATCTCACAAATGTTTTTCCGTCATGATTTTTCTTGAGATGAAGCAGCTATCAACCCTCTTGCCAATTCAAAGTACAGTCTTCTACTTCACTGCATGTTGAAGTTAAGGTGTTTTGCTTCCTTGTGCTTGTCTCAGTTGAGCATTAACTCAAAGGCAGTATCAGCTGGCAGCCTTTTTAATAGGAACTCTTGACCCCTATCCAGTTTCTGCATGAAAGATAGTCATTTCATGGAAGAAAACAGCAACCCAAGATTTCTCACAACCTGTGTGGTCATCTCTGCCAATATTCGCTACAGAGATCAAGAGATTTTACAAGAATAGAATGGAGACAATGAGTTCTTCCTCCCTACCACAGAAAGGTACACTTTGAATGTCAGGGATGAGGCATGTACAGTGAAACATAACCTGTTCTGTTCGCACTTCAATTCTATTTCCAGAAATGTAGACCTTCAGTCTTCATAAAACATCATTTGAAACAGAATAGATGCACATGGCACAATAAAAAAATTTAAAAGTAGTAGGTGCCGTTAATTCTAAAACAACATTAAACAACAAAACCCACAAGATGTCAGCAGAATATAAGTTTATTCACGTAGTCCCTTGAACCTGCAGAGAAGCTTTGTTGGCGCTATGGAATTCCACACCTACCACCCTGCCACCCAGAGATCCTATCTCTGTTTAGATAATGAATGAGGGGTCCTGCTATTTGCCCACCTGTCACTGGTGAGAGAGCCTTAGAAGAAAGGTGAATTGGAAAAAGGCTGAGAAGGAGAATTCTCCTTAAGGAGAATTGCAGAATGCAGTTTCTGAGGATCCATCAGACTGCAGCCTGGCCTACTCATGAAATAGCCAGCAGCAGTCCTGCTGTTTTGGAATAATCTCTGGTAGCTACTGTGAGTGGTAGAACCAGCAGGGCTTCATTCTGTCAGCCCACACCAGGTGAATGGAGTACACTGACTGACACAGCTTGATAAAGCTGACTGCGGGAAGGAACAGCACCCCACTAAGAATCCTCCAGCCTGTTCAGAGGTAAGAGAGAAAGCTCTGCTTCCAGAAAGTGATGTTGAAAGCTGGAAGGTGAAAACCAGATTTTTAGGGGATTGTCTTTTAAACTTAAAATAATGCCACTCACCAGAGGGTACTTATGAAGAGAAGCTGATGGCAAATAGAAAGTTAATTAAAAAACTGAGAGTGAATAACTCTGTTATACACTTTATAGAGGACTCAGAGGCAGTCAGCAGCTCCACCCAAACTAGCTATGAAATCTCCAAGTCTGACAGTTTCACAGGACAAGTTTTTTGCTTACAAATCAGAACAAGTCTCCAACTAAAGCCACAAAGTGAGGAAAATAAATAAAAAGGTAAAACTGAGACTTCAAAAAGTACAGAGGAGGGAATCAAGAAGAGTGAGAGAAGAAAGCAAGAATTTTTTACCAAGAACCATATTCCAAACTGGCTCAGGAGGCGTTGGTCGTGCTTGTCATCATCTTTATTATCAAAGTCTGTGTTGTCCAGGGAATGATGGGAAGAGGAGAGGCCCATCTGTCTCCTTCGGTTGAGTTCATGCTCCCTCTGCTCAGCATGAAACTCTGCTTCTTTCAGCAAGCTGAAAAACAAGCTTGTGGTCAGTGAATGCAGCTTTCCTGCAGTGGATACAGGTATTTAACCAAGAGTAACTAGATGTTAACCCATATGATGTCATCACTTTCCTGAAACTAAGTAACATCAAATTCTAGGATTCCAGGCTGACTTCCTCATCAGGACAACGCTCACAGCTGATCCATTCTCTGCTGAAGCAGCAGAAGTTCAGTGTCTCTGCTCTCAAATTATCCCGGTGAAACTAAAATCCATAAGACTTCCAGGCAACATTTACATGAAAGCCTGATGCTGCTTTGCATGCTGCTGGCTCGCCAGCTGCCCTTTTACCTGATGACAGCCTCCACAGTGCACACGAGCTCCTCGGCGCCGCACTCGCGGGTGTTGATGGGCGGCGGCGAGGTCTGGTACAGGTGGGTTTCGGCGGCCGCCCCGACCTCGCTGCTGTGGTGGTTGGAGTGGCACCTCTTGCAGTAGCGCACGGGCCTGTTGCCATGGCGGCCGCAGCAGCCCGCCGAGAAGCATGTGACAACTGCTCTTCTGACGTGGGAGCTGCAGTTCTGGAAAATAAAAAGGAGTTTATCAGGCCACAGGTGTCAGGGAGTGGAACCAAAAACAGGGATGAGAGTCAGCACAAGGGAGCAGGCTCAAGTGTTGGCAATTTCTGAAATCCCTTTGTAGAAGCACAACTGTGTGCAAACTCCTGATGCCAAACGTCACTGACCTTCAGAAAGATAAGTTCGGGACTAAATGCTGAGCCTGGACTTAAATGTCACAGTTGCTCTTCTTCTGAAACACACTAAACTGACATTTAAGTCATCAGCCTCAATCTCCTGACTTGGAGCAGTCTCTAAATTTTACAGTAGTTCTCTTAACTCCTGCTTATGCTTCAGAAGGTCTTTTTAAGTTACAGGTAGCAACAGGTAGATCCTTAGGAGTGCAAAACTGTGGTGCCACCATGCCACAGTTTATGCTATGTAAGGATCTCCCTTATCATAGGAAACTGTACAAGCCTCTGAAATATGCACCTCAAATTTCTGCTACCTGGCAATTCAGCCCAACAGAAAAGCTTTCTTTACCACATGAGAATTAAAATATGTTATATACTGTATTCCTTGCTATTAAAGTCTTATTAAAACACATTAGCTGGTATGTACTGCAAGCAGATTCTTTTTGTCAGCAATCTTTTCAGAGACAAGCACTGAAGATTTTCAGTCCACTAATTTTTTAAAATATACATTTTACAGTATGATTTTCGTCCAATTTAGGATTAATCCAAGACTTCAAGGAGATGAGAAGATATATAAACACTTAGATATAAAATTCATCTCTTGTTCTACCCTCTTCATAAGCAGAGTTATAGAATGCAAACAGAGCTCAACTGCATAATTGAAATGCTTTACTAATTGCCACTTCAACTAAAACCTACAACTCAAATCAACATCGGCAGTTTTAACAAAAAGAAACCTGCTGCTGCTGAATCATTTCCATCCACCAATAAATGCATTCATGGATAAATTGTGAAATTTTGGAATGGTACAAAGAAGAACACACTAGACAGTTATGGAATGACACTACACACAACATCAAATCATGCCCCATCACACAAATGGCTGAATCTTACCTTCTTCTGACATATAGCAGAAATTTCCGCTGTAAGGGGAAGGCATACAAAACATGAACACAAAATGACCATCTTCCTGATTTACTATGGCAGCCATGGGAAAATGGACATCCTGCAAGGAAGTCTCTGGGCTAAACTTGTGTTTCCAGATACCACTGAAACCCCTAAGCCTGCATAAATTAGGACACTGCACATTTAAGCCTATGGCTATTTCTACATTTAAATGCAGTAACAGCCTTGGTGCATCAAGTGTGGTGTGCTCTGCAACCCATCCACCTTCTGCTTCTGCTTCTGCCTCACAGACAGACTTTTAAAAGCACACCTTGTACACACTACTGTGGCATGCTGTAGGAGACACAGCTCTGATGGGCCTACACTGCTTGTGAAAGCTCTCAGCATAAAAGAGCAGTGAATATGGATGAACAGTGTAGAAGCAGCCACTATGTCTGTGGCCCATAATTTCAGAGTGAAATGTTTGCAGATGCAACCTGTATGCAGTAGCTATTTGATCTGTTGCCCTGGCAACATATGATTCAGTAAGTTTAAGTGGCTGATTAAAAAAAAGTGCTTCCCTTAAGTAAATAAAACATTCTTAATCTGGATAACGTTTCAACTAAAAGCAGACAGCAAAAAAATCTCAACTGCTTAAGAGTTTTCAGCTTTCAAAGCAAAGAGAGAAGCAGTGTCTTCGTTCTATCCCTGGGAGGGTTATTTTAGATAATATGCTGATTAGTCTGTCAACACACTTTGTCTACATTCTAGTAGATAATAAAATATCAGGTTTTCTCACTGGCCGAAGGGCAATGATTGGAGCAATGACTGGATCATCAAAAAATATTTTATGTTCTTTTCTGATACCCTTTTCAGTCTCGTGTTATAGATTTTCAGCAGCTTTAAGAGCTTTAGAATCAGACCCAGGTTACTGGAAGAACTAGCCCCAGTTTTTAGACACTGCTCTGGGACATAAACACTTTTTAAAAACTTGGCTCCAATTGTGAATGCTTCAAGATATGAAAATCTGTTCAACCATCTCTGTTTCCTCACACATTAAGAGTTGTATAGTATTTCAGATAGAGGATTAGTCAATTCTTCATAGTATTTTAAGGACATTAAGCAGCATTAAGTACAAACTACTTTAAAATTAAAAAAAAAATCCAACACTTTTGAACAGAATGCAGCAGTTCAAGTAATACAGTATGGAGAAATATCAGAAGCATAGCTTTATACAATTATGACTAGTTTGAACCTACCCTTAAATACCTCTTACCTTGTGGCAGAAGAACATCAATCAACCATTCACTATGATCCCTGTAAAAATTGTATATATAATTAGCTTTCTTTATACATCTATACAGACTTATTTTTGCACAGAGGACATTTAGATAAATCAATGTGGTAGGAGTGCCATTATCCTGAAGCTGCTTTTTTCAAATGTAGTTTTATAAACTGCAGACTGGTTTACATTACATCTCTTTGTTGTGCTGTCTTACTGTAAATTATCACTTTGCTGATGTTGGTGATCGTGTTCAAGGCTTTCAAAAATTACTTTTCCAACCTAAATTTATCAAATTAAAAGAGAGTGCGCTCTGAAAGTCTGACAGCTAAGAGATGATAGTGAAAAATAATAGATGAACGTAGAAAAAAACCCAAAGTACCAGTACTGTTTTCTGTGAGTGTCCTTAGAAGCTATGCTTCTACCAAATGCAATTACCTTTTCCTGCAGCTTTAAATCAATGATGACTTAAAAACCTAAGGTGAGATGTAATTGCTTTTCCCACAGCTGGTGTGATCTAAAGTTGTCTTAAACCGAGCAGAAAAACACTCCTTTGGGTTCTGAACTACCTGCAACCTTGTCCCTCTGAAGTAATGACTGGCACTGAATGTAAATCTTACGTATTACTGTCAGATTTTGCATGCTAATGCAAACCAAAATAGCAATTTAAAGGTAAAAAAGACAACCAAAAATAAAAACAAAATGAGGTTATTTTATCTCAGGGTATATTCCTTCCAAGTAGTGGCCAAGCCTGGATCAATTTATTTGATCTCTTCTGCTTCACAGTACATCTTAGAGACTAATCTGAAATACCTGCTACAAAAAAGCAGCAAAAGCTCTGTAAAAGAGCTTTCACTGTAATGTTCTGTTTTTAATGACAACTAATGGATGAGGACGAAATATGTTTCTTAAGCAAAAGCCTGTACATTAATGAGGTTTCCCTATCATAGTCAGTGCATCCCACAGCATCTATTCTTTCAGAGATCTCAAATTAAAAACTGTTTAAGCTAGGTGCAAATGCTGATCATGTGGGGTAAATATCTGTAATCCTTATTCATATTTAGAGCCGGTGTGCTCCATATAGTTCAACAGGTTCACCTATATAAATTATATGCTAATCATAGTGCAATAAAGCAAAACTCCAGAGTTATGAACTCTGGAGTCTGACAATATTTATCGTTTTCCAGCTCTTGGTTTACCTACCCTGCAATTCTTTGGCTGCATTCTTCACAAAGATATAGGGGAGGTGGCTTATCACCCAAAGCCACAGACAGGGACGGGTCAATGCACATCTGAAATGTGGAGAAGGAAAAGGATTAACACTTCTGTTCATTGAAGCTGGCTGAAAAAGTTCAACATGTTAATGCTAAGACAAAATATAACACAGCTTTGTTATGTGTTAAGAGCATTTAGTATTTTGAAAGAAAACACTCAGCATGTGGCATACACGATCTTAAACTATTTCCAACAAAGACAGGGATGTAAGTGAAAATCAGAGCCTGTAAAAAATAGGACATATTTCAGTACCAGTATTATCATTTTCTGAAAGACATTTTGTTATACACTGACATCATATATTCACTGTACACTTCCACTTTTTTTTTCCCCAAAGAGATAGCACTTAGAGGATCCATTGCTTAGGACAAGTTAATGTAAAGGTCTAGACTTTTCTCTCGCAATAATGCCTCTTACAGCAAAATCTAATTTTCAGTCATCACTGTTTTTAAGTATAGAGCACAACTGCCGTGACAGATCAAAGACTCACGGTTCCCTTGGCAACACAGGTCCAGACTTTGTCCTGCATTAGCTTTTATCCTTTCACATAAGTCAATTATAGAAAACAGCTACAGTTAACATCCAGTTCCACACACATTTGTTCAAGTGTTTTGTACTACTAAGGAAACAACAGTAGTATGCATACACTATATGTTAACCACTATGATCAAAATGTTATTACTCCATTTGAATGCAAGAGTTTATAAATAAAGACAAATACCTCTTTGAATGTTTCTCATCTTTGTTAACCAACTCTTCTATTCAAGACAAATCAGGCTGCATTTTTCTGAGTGATGACTGATCAAAACTGCTTCTGTCAAAATTAGGCTAACAGATCATTCAAAAATATTCAGGTATTTAAGCTGCAAAGCTTGGAACTGTACTTTTTTATATTTTGCTCTACCGTGTTATTAGACTGAATCTAGAGATCACTACAACATGAAGGAACAGCTTTCAGCACTTTTCCTGTGAGAGAGGGATAATTGAGAATGATTGGAGTGGGCAGGAAGGTGGTCCCTTGCAGGACTTTTGAGCTAAGTGTCATCATTATGTCCTATCACAGCCTGTGGAAAAGGCTCACTGAAGAACTGTTTGACTAAAGAAATTATATTAGTATTCTAATTGATGCCAGGAAAACTGGTTGTACCTACGTATTTAACTAGATACAAATCAATTAATCAGTACACCTAACTGTACAATGCTCTGGACTTGGGCTGCTGTTCTTGCCTCCGCTATCAAATTGTTCCGTGAGCCTGGTCAAATTCTTTTCATTTTTATTATGTGTGTGAACAGTAAAAACGCAATTTACCTCCCTCAAAGAGGGCTGCAGGAAAGGTAAGTAAAGCTTTATTGCTATTTGCTTTAGGACACATTCCAAGCAAAGGATGATAACCAGAGTAGGTGCATTGTATGAGCTCAATCAAGATACCAAGGTGAACACATACCTATGTGACTAAAATAATGTTTCCTGTATACAGTAATATTTGTGCACATATTTATACACATACATGTGTTCAGGAAAACATTTACATGGATTAGCCAGGAGCCATCTTAGAATTTTATAAAGTGCTCTACAACCATCACCATGTTTAATTTCAAGATTTGTCCTGCAGTAGCCGCAGGAAGAAACTCATCTTGCTTTAGGCAGCTGAAGAACATATTCACAAAGGTCTGGCCCCCTTGCTCTCAACAGGCTTTGCTGTCCCCTTAGCACCTGCTTTTGGTGACCTGCACACAACCACAGCATAGGGCTGGGGCCCAAGTGCAACCTCCCCCACCCAGACAGCTGGGTTTGGCCCCTGCAGTAACAGCAGTACCTTCACAGCTGGTTTGTTAATCGCATTATGGCATTCGATGTGCTGGCAATGAATAGGATTCCAGGCTGCAAAACCAAAACACAGCTGATTAATAAATGAGAAAAGATATTTATATTCTTTGTGTCTAGTGGTCTCAATTGAGAACAAGATCCTCTTGTACTAAGTACTATACAAATATGAGTATGATACAAATAGCCATTCCTCAAGAAGCTTAATAATTACAATAAACAACCTTGAACATACAGGCCTCCTGACTTATTTACAATATAATTAAATGAACCATGGATTCAGCAAGAAAATGGAAAAAGTAAGACACAGACACTCCTGCTGCAGACCCTTCTTGATCTCACCAACATCTTGAAATAATTAACTATCTTTCCACTCCAGGAGCAAGATGGTAGGAGTAACTGAGTAAATTCAGTTACATTCCCAGGCAAAATGAAAACACGACTATGACACAGGAAAATGAGTCCAGTGACAGAAGGAGCCTTAGCTGTGTAATGACAAGAAGTAAACAACAAAGGGGTGCTCAAATGGCATCACCTGGGTGCTCTACAAGATGTCACCAGGTCTAAATGCCACGCAACTGCAGATAATATTCATCCTATTCTGGGGTATATTAACAAAAAACTTCTATATAAGAATGAAACCCCAGTCTATCCAGTGCTAGCAACAGTTCAAAAATAATACTATCCTGCTTAGTTTACAGACCTCCTTGCATGGAAGAAGTGATGCAGAACAGTATATGAAGAATTTTATTTTTTTTTCTAAAAAGTCAAGAAAATGTATCAACCCTTCAATGGAAAGCTTTAGAACAGATCAGACAAACTTCTGTCAGAAACATTCAGGTTGTACTTGAGTTGGTCTAGGGGCCTTCTGAGGTTTCTTCCAACCCTTCATTTTCACAATTTAAAATGTCATATTCTGGTCCAGAAATTTTAAAAGTGAACAAAACATATGCCATATGACAGACATTATTTGGAACAGGTTGAGACAGACAAGCAGGACAAGCAAGTCATGAGTTGTTGCTGGACAGTCGCCCCTGTAGCAGCACTATCCCAACAGTATCTCTGGGGAGTCCGGTAGACAGAGGACTTTGTACCATCCACCTACTCCAGCTGCATTCCTGACTTTGTCTCCCATTTTCATCCTATAACCAACCTTGAGAATTTATCCATTATACTAACTGCACCTGACTTTTTTAAACAGTAACAGCCAGATAGGAAGTCCTAGCAACAGCAGCAGTGTAAGCAGCTGGCACAACAAAAGCAAACAAAGCAATAATTGAAAGGAACATAAACCAGAACTGTTGTGAGGCCCACGCAGCAGTTTCACAGACCATTTGTTACAAACACGACATTTATTTCATCTCTTTTTCTGGTTTAGTTAATATTGGGAGTAAGACAACGTATTTACTAGCCACAATCTGAGTTTTCATTTTTCATAACATCTTTTGAAAATGCAGATAAATGGCTATTGCATGTAGTTATGAAAGTACAATTTATCAAACAAAAGAAGTCAAAATACATCACAGAACTGTAAAAATGTGACTTTTACATTTCTCATCATTCCTTTATTTTGGCCTATACAAAACCAGCTGCACTGACCTGTGTACTGCAGTCCTCTGTACTCACTAATCGCCCCAGGGGGTTTTAAATTGGGCCAATAGTGAAATAACATTTGCACCGCTGGAGGTTTAACTTGAGATGGTCCATAGGCTATCACATATAGCAAATCCTAAGGAAAGACATGTACAAAACGTTTATTTTTACAAGGTAACAAACCGCAATTCAATATACTGTACTGCCGTTCAAAAGATAGCTGAACACACAAAACTAACACATTTCATGCCCTCACAAACCTCCTTTTTATGCTCTTGGAGACAGATTAGATGACCAACTTCAATGCTTCTGAGTTTGATCAGAGCATGCAACAGCAACCACCCACCCCACAGTGCACTAACAGAGCAAAATGAATTCTCTGTCTTGCTGCAGAGCAAAGAGGTGAGATGCAGATAAATAACCAGATTCAGAGCAGATTCAGACAACAACAATACTCACAAATAGTTTTTGCAAAAGTCCAGTCCCACATGAACTGAGAAGCCTGCTCATTATTAAAATTGCCACTCATTGGAGCCACAACCACATAGTACTTAGGAAACAGAGCTCTGTTCTACAAAGCATGGAACTGCCTCCGTAAACTAAAAACTAGAGGGACCTTCCTGTCCACAATCCAGAGGGAGGATTGGATATAAAGACCATTTACAAATTCTTGGCATACAGTTGGTTCAATTTTCAAGCCATCTGGTTTTTGTTACTACCCAAGCACAGTCATTTCCACAAAGTATATATGATCATAAACTTACTTTCCATACTTCTTGCTTATATTTCATGAGGCATTCCAGTAATTGGCAGTGATACACTGAGAGAGAAAAGACAGTATAGACTTAATACAGAAATGGAAACTCAAGTTAGAGAAGTGATGGAATCAGCTGATTGGCTTTGCTTTGTTCATCTAAAACTATGCCTCATTCAAATATTTTTTATTTTAAAGGGCTTGCTAAAGAATCATTGCCCCAAGAGTCATCACAAAATATAAGGAAACTGAATATTAGTAACTTGTTTCTGTCAAGAAATGCAGGAAGATGATTACCATGAGGGTAACAGGTTTTTGCACAGCCGTGGAGATCTTTTTCAAACACATCTAGTTGAAAAATACCTGCTGATTCACTAAAACTTTGTCCTCTCCCACAATGTAAAGGGGTATCTTATCATTCATCTTGAGGCAGCAATGGAAATCATATGTAACAATCTATTATTCCCACATATACCAAAGGCTATAGGAGCCACTCCGCATCAAACAAACATGAGAGCCAAGTGAACTACTTTACATGTCTGACTACCCAAAAACCCCAGGGAAGCATTTTTCTCTGATGGTTTGAACACAGAAATCACAAAAACAAAACCAGAACATTTAATGAAAAAAAACTTGACTTCTGCATGCATGTTTTTTAAATGGTGTTCTGCTTTTATTTACCTGTGTGAAGCGCATTAGCATGATGTGACACTCCTCATACACACAATGCAGTGTGGGGTTCCTCCACACACACACCCTCTACCCATCCACATAAGACAGGAGATAGGTGACAGGTGACTATCATGCAGTGTAACAGCTCACTGGGGTTAAATATTGTTTCGATTTGGTTATGTGATCCCAGTGGTTTAACAGGGACTGCATCACTTTTGTTTAGATACTCATAATTACATTTAACTTCTTTATAGTTCCATTAAGCCTGCAGCCAGCATTACCTGTCTTCTTTAGAAAGATAGTACCAGTTGTGATTTTGGTGGTATTTGAATCATCGTAGAACACAGTTACTATGAATTACTGTAAACAAGGTAAGTGGTATTTCTCTCCAACACTGATATTATATATAACACTATATTCTGATATCAACCATGAGTAGATCAGAGTCTCCAATCCTGGGCCAAACCCTGTTTCTTCACCACAAAGAGATCTCTTATCTACATAATGATTACTTTCAGTATGATGTTCAGAAATCCAAGTTTTGACTAAAATAACTCATTTTACATCCTGTTCTGGATAATGACACAGGTTTTTCCCATCACCAAAACTTCTCTGATTGCCTTGGACAATACTTCCTGACTGCTAGTTTCAGAAAAAAATGATACTATGTTTCATGTTTACACATACCTGGGTTTGATGTGTACTGCATTGCAATCATCAGCATTGATGATGCAGACAGATTGACATGTGCTGGAACACCTTCTCGTTTTGAAGATCCCACTTAAAAGAAAGAAAAAAATTAATACATTTTCTATTTTAATAGGAAAATCAGGTGAGAATAGCATGTAACTGATTTCAACTCATGCAGATAAAACTCCTAAGGTACCATGTCATGAAAACAAAAAAAAAAAAAAAAAAAAAAAAAAAGACAAAAAAACCCTAAAAAACTAGAAACACCCTGTATTGGGGGGTGAAACACCCTTTCTGGTGGAAAAGAAAGACGGCTAGGTATTGATTCACAGAGCACGCACCTGGTATGCCAGATCAGTGTGACTTCATCCCCAAAACTGCATTAGCCAGTTGCCTTCTCAGGCCCTCTCCTTCAGAACCCACAGACTGGTCAAAATAACATCACTTGTATACCAAGTGCACCTAGGCCTTGGATTGTGGGAAGGGTAAAGAGGAATTGGAGGGTAAGGAACCAAGAACAAATGGAAAGCCTGCTGTTGAGGCATACTGAGGAAGGGTTGGGGCTGGTGGTAGCTGCTGGTGTATGGCAGAGATTATTTCTCAGGGAGCATCTGGTAAGAGCTCAAGTTACAGTGACATACCAGAAACATTAGTCCCATTGCTATGTGAACTGTGCTGAGATAGTGATGAACAGCAGCACTGAAGTGTACCTTTTACCTCACACAGAATGTGGCTGGAGCTCCTCCTGGCTTCCTATGAAGCAGGTTACTATTAAATGGTATACTTGGAAAAACCCTGCAGAACTTCCACATGGCAACATGGCTTTGAAGGCAAGCTCCTACACAGAGATGTCACATGTATCTTTCCATCCTCACAGCCCTCTCCCAAGCCTGGCTGCCAGGACCCAAATACCAAGCATTTGGGATAGAAGCACAGAACTGTAGCTACCAGCTCAGTGAGCTGTTTTCATCCCTCCCATCTGGCTCTCCAACTGCTTAGGCAATCAGTTGCATCCTCCCTTTCGGTTTGAATCAGAACTAAACACTAAGGGAAGGAAAGGTTCTGCACTTGCCTTGCAAAGGAGCATATAATTCCCAGCAGGGAAAGACAAAGAGACTAATTAAAAGAACACTCAAATCAAAATGAAGGAGGGAAGAGAAAATGGAGAATTTCTCCCTGACTGTTCTCCACATGTCCCAACATTACTATGGCTCTCTTCATTGCACTTCATTCATTTATTTTTGTATCTTATCCACACAAATAAGAGCCCCCAAATTATTACAGAAAGGTGTATTTGTATGGATTTAAATTGAAAAATACTTGGCAGCTCTAACTGGGCAATTAAACATGGCCATCAGCAAAAAAGTAGGACACAGTACTAGATCAGTAAATTTAAAAAGCAGCAGACTGGTTTCATACAGAAATCACACCAAAACTGATAGAGAAGAAAGGCAGCATGATAAATGCAAATGCAAAGATGCAATCTCTGTCAAGGGCAGTTAGGGAACAGTATCTATTTAAGTGAACCAAGGATTTGACTCAACCAGTTATTCTGAGGTACAGTTCTACAGATCTGAGGACAGACAGGATATGTCACCACCTTCAGCTGTTCTTTATCAGGTAAAGGCAGGGGGAAAAGAAGTTGTTTAATGCAACATTCTGCTCTTAACCCAAAGAGGACGTGTTGCACATATGTATGAAATAGATCTTAGCAATTTTCATTTGCATACTGTCATTAGACCTGTCAAAGTTAATAGAGAAAACCTCATTACAATGTATTAAAAAGGACTATTTTACATGGGAAAACTGAGGTACAGGAGAGTTAGGGGATTTTTCCAAGATCATAGACTGGTCAAATCAGAAAATACAGGTGATAAATTTGCATTAAATATTAATCTCAAAACACTGGACCATGCTTCTTTTAGCATCTTCTGCATGCTTAAATGACATCACTCTTGATCTCTGTGCAAAAGTTGTTCATGGTTTTCCAAAAGGTCAGGAATATAGAGATAAGGAGGAGTCATTCTCACAAAATCACAGAATGGGTAATGTTAAAAGGGACCTCTGGTGATCATCTTGGCCAATCCCTCTGCTCAAAGAAAGGCAACTAGAGCAGGTATCCAGGGCAAATTGTGTTTTGAGCATCTGCTAGGATGGAGAATCTGCAACTGCTCTGGCAAACTGTTCCAGTGTTTGGTCACACACAGTAAGAGGCTTGTTGGCTAAAACTGACTTTATATTGACCCTAATGATTCTGTCTGCAGAAAATGCTTACATTTCTCATTACTACTGAAGTCCTGACAAGCTTTTTGTCAGGTACATAGACAAGCATTCAGAACACACCCCAAGATCCACATTGTGCAGGGACTATGAAATTAAGTAATCATGCGACATCCTCAGGGAGGGGAAGTAAAAGAAAGAAAGGGAAAAAAAGGCAGGAACCCTCAGATTCAGTTCTAAGTCTTATGGATAGCAGCATTACAGGCACAGCTATTTAGTACAGAACTTAGGGAGAAAGTGCTGAGACAGAGAGGGAGAAAAGTCAGAAATTCATCAAAACACCATTACATTGAGAAAAATCATACTTGTACATTCAGATATAGTCCAGATGCAAAGATTACACATGTTGCTATTGTATCTATTACTTCAGCAGCAGTTTGACCATTGATTCTGTATTCAAAACTCCCACTGCCGGCACTGAAAGTTCTATGAGCCTGAAAACAGTGATTTCTTAAATAAACGTCATGCTTTAAATGAAGGAAGAATTCACACGAAAACACAGCATAATAAATAAATAGAAATTATAGAACTATTTCCCTAGGAAAATAAGTCACATGACATTATTTTATGCATGTAAGTAGATTGATGGTCCATTACCATTCCATGACAGATCAAATTTTGACTTGTACAGTCTGATACTACTATGTGCCAAGACAAAACAATACTAGAATGAATTCTACTTACATATAGCCATAGGCAGAAAAGATGTGCTGAGATACTCTATAATATCCTTGTGCAGAAATGGAGGAAAGGTAGCTAATGTTGAAATCATTGTATAGGGTAAAGTACTCAAAATATCATCATTGAGAAAAGGAAGTAAGCATGTAGTAGTATAAAAAATTGATTGCCCAAGATCTGTTGAATAAAATGAAAGAAATATAGAATCATTACAGTGAAAAAGTAATTATGACTATGTACTTTTTTGTTTACAAAACTAAAAAATAAAATTATATTTAAATTCAAGCTTTCCTCTCAAAGTAGCTGGGGAAGATGATCATTGCAGACAAGTGACTTCACCCATTTTTAAGGCCCTCTTAAATAGAGGGAGACAGTGGTTGAACACTACTCAGAAGAGTTTGAAGGGAATATGAATACTATAGCCAATAAAATAATTGGTTAAAGTCAATGTTGATTTTAATCATAAAGTGATTAATGTACGATGGGTTGAATTTAAGCAGAGATGTTACGAGAATCAGAATTTGAAATGCACATTGTATGGAAGGCCAGATTTTGCAAAAAGCATTCTAGTCTTTATCAGTCATATTAAAATAAGAGTTTTATTTTAATAACCCTCAAGAGTTCTACAAAGTACCTCACATATACTGACTAGAGGAAGCATCACTATCTTTCAAATCACATGTGATTAAACTACAGATCTTGATTTCCTGGGAAACCTTTGAGGCCAGAGTTTAAAAGGAAAAGAATATTTATCAAGATTTTCTATACTTTTTCTAATCAGTCATGTTGTAACTCTTTGGAAAGGACACTTAATAACAGTGCAACATTTTAAGATCCAAAGGGAAGGGATAGTTTATTGTGTATCTGGGCACTGTGGAATCTTTATAGTCTCTCCCAAATGAGGAATTGAGCTGGTGCCCATAACCTCTGACAAAGGTTACAGCACTCAAGGAACCCCAGGTCTGAACCTGAATGATGATCCAAAGACATCAGAAGGCCTTTCTCCTGCATGAGAGGGATTAATTTTGTTAATTACTCCCCAGCCTTAAGTATGTTACACAGGCCTTCAGTCTCACCTGTACAACTGGTGTGATTTAAAACTGTCTCTGTAAAGCCAGAGAGATCTGTAGCTGTAAACACCCTGGGTCATAGCAAAAACTAAAATTAGTGCTCCATTTCAGTGGTTCTGGCCAGCCTTCTATGCAAGGGTCTAACCAGACCCTCAATGCTACAGTGCTTCTCTCTTGCAATACGTATTTACCACCTAAACACAGTCTTTTATAACCTGATTGGGCCTAAGCTCAGAATTGCCTAGCACAGCAGTTGTACTTACCCAAACAACACTGATTGTTCTGACAAAAAAAATATATATTTATTTTAGTCAATTACTAAGCTGAGGAAGAAATAAATAACAAGTTGTGCTGCAAAATTTAATTCTCCACACACAAAACCATACAAAACAGCAAGTGATCTCCCCTTGCCCCAAGCATGAGTCAACCAAATTATTCCTGGCACATATTAATCTAAAATGCTCTTAAAAACCTGCAAGACAGTTCACTTCTTCTCCTGTCAAGTCATCCTAATGCTTAATAATCTTTATCATATAAAGATCTTCTTTATAATAAAAATTTCCATTGCTGCCATTTAAGTGTATAACTTCTTATCCTGATCAACTACAACCACAAATAGACTGGTTTAGTTTATTTCTCCTCCCAGCAACCTCTACGTATTTTCATATGGTAATCACATCTCCCATTTTTCTCTAAGCTAGATAAACTAAATTTTTTACTGGTTTCTCTCACTCTTCACATTTTCTATACCTCACATCGTTCTTGGTTTTTTCCTGGACTCTTCACAAATAGTACCTGTTTTTCTTGAAGCTAGACAGACAAATCTGAAAATTTTACTCCAGCTGAGGCCTTGCTAGGGCTGTTAGAATAATAAACATAATGCTTTGGGTGTCTCATACATACAAAAAAAATGTTTACAACATTGCTAGAATAATATTTATATATTAGTGACTTATGGTCTTGTTAACACCCAGAGCTCTCTGTGGTACAGCTTCCAAGCCAGAATTTCCTCCTTCTCCTTTGATTTTCTCACTTAAGCCTAGTATTTTACATTTCTCCTTTGGAGATGTTTCAAAACAGAATGCAACTTGCCACAATTACTTGAATCACATATCTTTCACACAAAGCACATGCTAGTAACCATCTTGATAACACCTGCAAATCCAAGTGCTTTCTCAACTCTATCAGCTAAGTAAAAAAATTAAAATACTTAATAACACTAGACCCAGCACAGACTCCTGTAAGATTTCCCATTGGTACACCCTTCCAGCTGCCAAGCCATTCCTAGAGTGTTTTCCTCAGGTGGGGCCCATGTCCCAGGTTGTCTATTAGGATGTAAAATGACACAGCAACAAAAATGTGACTAGGGACAGGAAAACCATGCAAGGAGAGCCATTGTGTTGCCTTAAGAAAAAAATTATGTCTGCCCAATGTTATTTGTTCTTTACAGGTCTCCATTGACTGTTAATTATCACCATGTTATCTATTTAGGAAAAGACCGTTTTGATAATTGTCTCCACCATTTCTAAGAACTGAAGTCAACAAGTTTATAACGTGCTATGGGCCCTGCTTTTCCAAGATCCTACCATTTCCTAGTGCAGCAGTCTTTGAGTCAAACACACTGTTGTCAGCGCAAAGGAAATTCATCACTTAACAGAAAAAACGTTACTCCTGAAGAATTTCAACAGTGTTATCAGATAGGCAACCACCTTCCAATACTGAACTATGCAAGTAATACATCATGATACCACACTGGAAATTAATATTTGGCTAATACATAGAGAGAATACTGGGCTACTGAATCCCAGTATGGAAAGCCTAACAGATTAACAAGCCAGACAGATGCAGAGCAGAACTTGAGTGAAAACAACACAAATACAACACAGTCACAAAAAAAAGCTTGCAGCTAATTTAAAACATAAGGCAATATTGTTTTTCTCTGAGTCAGACAGAGATGCTGCTATCGTTTGTACGCAGGAGTATTTTAAAGCCATCTCAAAGCACATTTACCATGTTTTTTTCTTCAATTAGATATATACTATATTATGTGTAGGGATGGACCTTCACCAGAACACTCAATCTGTGTATTTTTATAGGCCATATACACATTTGCAAGCTTTGTGCATTTTTAAGAGACCCACCCCAAAAAGACAGTCTGAAGTTATTCCAGCAGATTCAAGTTAAAAATCTGGGTAGTTTTACAGCCATCTAATTTTTGTTACATACCATTGTGTTTCCATTACATACCACCAGCACATCACTAAAAATCAGACAACCTCAGAATTCAAACCCAAATCCACATTTAGAAAAAAAAAAAGTCCTTTATTTAAGAAAGTCGAACCAAACACTTGGATATAAATGCATCCCAGGAGATTCAAAATCCAGATCCAGGTCAGTTTAGGCCCATCTCTTCTACTGCATATATGTACCACTCATGGATTCACAGCACTGGAATCATTCAAGGGCCTGCTTACCATGTTGCCCATGTTGTAGCAAGGGAACTAGATCCAGCAGTGTCACCAGTGTCACGTAAAGTCCTTGATAGTCCAAAGATGGGTAGTCTGATAACTGAGCATCACGACTTTGCTGGCCACGTTCAGATGGAGCATCTCGCAGGACGCTGTAAAGGAGGGAGCGAGTAACAGTAGGGTTGATGGAACTGACCTGTGGTCTTAGAGATGGGGTGAGTGGGAATGGCACAGGAAAAAGACACATGGTCATGGGCACTGTCAAATTGGAGGCATCTTGATTCTCCTTCTTCCCTGTGCGGGACAAAATGCTGTTGGGGGGACAAAGAAAAAAAAGAGACAACAAAGACACAAAGAACAGCACATTACATTGAAATGACACTATAAAACAAATAATAAAAGACCAGATACATCCCACATAAGATGCAATCACTACCAAAACCAGCATGTCTACAAATCTAGCAACTATTTTCTTTCATGCTTCACGATAAGAGAATTAAAAATTGACATCTAGGAAAATTTCATTGCATCTCATGTGTTATCTGGTTCATAAGGAGCAAAAATATAAAAATGCATGTTTCAGTGCCCTACCCATGTTTCACAGTTAAGAAAAATTCTGAGAATTAAAAGTGTTTAGCTGTGTCAAAATAGGCTGGTATTTTGCTCTGAGATTCTGAGGATTTTCAGAGATTTATTTTTTCCCCCCTATAATCTTTTGAGCCAACTGACTGAAAACATGCAAAATATAGGTGTGGCACTTGCAGAAACATGTTTTAGCAAAGAATAAACATGTGTGTTTGTTAAGATAGTCTTAAAAATCACATGTTTATTGCATTAAAATAATGTCTGTATGTATTTTATGATACTGTTTCATGACCACTCACTCAGTATCATTTGAGATAATGAAGTTTAAACAGGCACATGGATTTAGAAATAATATAATATTTCTAAAATGTTAACTAAACTACATTTGGAAAAGTCATAAAATAATATATAGTAGATGGTGTTTAGCATATGTTTGTGAGCTAATGATAATGGTTGTTTATGTGTGTTTTTAATTTTGCCCATGTTTAGGGAGGAAACATTTTGCTTTATGAATACAAACACTCCTTGGGTAAATAGTTACCTTCAAAAATCTAAGGGCTAAGCAAGCAAGACCAATTATGTAACTGCAGATCAGACAGTATGTTACCATACACTCCTGCTGTTACTTACGTTATTATTCAACAAAACTCACTATAAACTAAAGGAGAGATAATTTCAAAAAATAAAAGAATTTAGCGGGAATCAAAATAGAGTCTATACGTCAACCAGCTTGTTATGTAGTTTTAAGAATGTTGCAAACATGGTTGTAAACATGGTAATCTAATTTATTTAAAAAAATAAACCCCACTATTTTAAATAGAAATAAATTGTCACTTAAGCAGTGTTATATTTTAGTTATCAAGCAATTATAGGGTTAGTTCATAATCTCCATATGTGCCTATAAAATATAATACACCTTTTAAATATATTAACCCACACACAATGCTTTTTTTTTTTCCTTTTTAAAGCACATTTTTGCACCTCTCAGTCATTGGGATTTCCAAAAGCATTTCTTGTTGGTTTAACTCTGTTCCCAAAGTCAGTGTTAAAGGTTATAAAAGACAAGTCAGTAGCACTAAGATTTCCACTGACTCATGAAGAGCAGAATTACGCCATGAGAGAGCACTTCTGGAAACCTCTCTTCTCTTTAACAGTACAGAAATCCCTATCATATAATCACCTCAGCAAATCTTACCTCCAAGTCAATTCAACAGTTTACACAAGTTAGCCAAACTCTTGCTAAGGTGCTTATAAGACAAGGTTTCATTCATTTGCCACATACATAAAACACTTTTACAAAAACAGTTCTTTGCCAAGTGGCTACTATCACATCACCTTGCAGTCAGAGATGACAGACACAGTCTGTCTTAAGAAACTACTTTTTTTTCTTTTTTTTTATTGTGCCTCATATATTTGGCAGATTATTTTGGTTTCTGTTACCCAATGTCCAGTAAAAGAAACGTGATCACTGTCACAGTGGTGTTTATGAAATTGTATCAGAAGATCACCTAAGATCTAGTTTGACTTTAAAAACAAATTATCAGAGTGCTGATTCCTTTTAATTTGCTTGATGTTCATTTGCCATATTTTGCAGCTTATGTTTAGAGATACGAAGGTACTAAACTATATTCCCTTCTTGTCTACCAACAGATAATACCAATTATGCATCTCTTTACTTGCCAAAACATCACTTCAAGTGCACTCATTTCCAGAAAGGATATTAATCCTTTCTTTTTACACTGAGCTACGGGCCCATCTCTGCATTAGATGCCAAAGCACGTTTATTGTATCTTGATCAGGGCATCCTTCGGTTTAACAGTAATTAGACTAGATCTAAATTCCAGCTGTAGCCACACCAAATTTATTAAAAAACAAAACAAAGAAAACCCAAAATTTCATGTCCAGGCTTTTGCCTGACACATGTCTTTTAAAAGCAGTAAACAGAAGAGGCAAAACTGAAAAGTTAGGAAGTCCCTTAAGACCAAGATACAACGACTGCAATTTGCTTCTGTTTCAATTCAAACCAAGTGCTGAGAATTTGGAGTATCTGCAAATCGTAACTCCATACTGAACTTACTCCATACTGAACTTGCTCTGCAATAAGGGGCAAAGCTACCAAGCCTTGTTTCAAGATGTGTATATCTTTGCTGCAAATCTATCCCAAAATTATTGCCTTCCTGGAAGGGTTTCCTAAAATGTGTACAAGTGAATTACATCTCACCAAGGCAGCAAAACAAGCCTGACCATTAATTAGCCACCAAGGCATTTATAACTATGCCTCACATAAAGTATTTTACTTAGAAATACATATGGAGAATTTTCTTCAGGAAAATGTGAAAGAATAAGCTTTTCTGTGAGATGTTTATTAAGCCTTAGATCATTCCTCAAATGAGGGAGAAATCACTGAAAATGAGTAGGGCATGAAACAAATTCATGCTGTAATGTAAAGAAATGCTTTTCCCAAGGAGAAAATTAAAGAAGAACTAAATGAATCAATGTGCTATGCATTGTGTATGGTGATTTTATGTGATGTTTGTTATAGAAATAAGGAATTTATTTTTTTCAGCCATTCCACATCTGTTCCCCCCACCCCTGAGCTTGCAATTTATAGAGGCTGCATACAGAGCAAAGGAGCAAATTAATCTCTTGTGCAATCCATCTTTAGCCAGCAAAATGACACCACATATGAATGTAATTCAAAACAGTGGGCACATCCCACTGAAAAGAACACAGTCAACGTGTCCTTAACATGGAAAGGTAAAAGTGTAATAAACAGTAAAATCTACTTCTATAAAACCCAATCATTATGTGGAATTTCTCTGACTATTCCTCCATTATTTCCATGACTATACATGTTCATCAAGAATTGTTTGTCCTAAAACATTCAGCTGCAAGGAAAGCAGACAAACTGGGAAGTATTTTTAAAGTTATTTTAAAATAGTAGATGGTGACAACCAACCTAAAACCTCCAGACATCAACGGGCATTTTTGTCACGGTTGTATCAGCATTCTCTTAGCAGCCCAAATTCATTACATATGCTCTGTGTTAAGCTAGAAAGATTATTCTCCACCATGTACTTCTATGATTGATGTTAAACCTTGTACAATGGAGTCTCAGTGTAGGAGGCAGAAAGGAGACTCAGCATGCGAAATATTCAAAGAAATTTTTGAACACGCTCTTCAGAAAGGTTTTTAACCAGTCTGTTTAGTTTTAGGGTAAATCTTGCAGAGATCTGCACACAGTGGGTGGGAGTTTCCTTCTTTCCATCTGCCACACTAAATACAGGGTGTGTTGTTTTGCTTTTTTATCCATCTTCTTTCTTAGTATCAGCAAGCGTATAAACTTATCATTCAACAATAGCACTCAGCCTTTGACCCACGGTTTAAACTCCCCAGTTACAGGGGTTTAGAATATGAATTTGACCTTGATGAGTATCAGAACTCAGTCCACTTAAATTTAGACCCAAGTCCAGGCATTAATTTCTCATACCCTTTTAGTTCTGAGGCTGATCAGATCCCAGATCACGAAGGACAAAGCCATTTGTGTAGGTCTGTGTATCAGATATGAGTATCACTTCTGCCCCATGACGTTCAGCAGTATCAACAAGAGGATTTTGGTTCAGTCCCATTCTGAACATGAAATAAAAGAAATGGAGTTGCTCCATTGTGCAATTGCTGCCCTGATTTCTGATCTGATCTCTCATAGTTGCTAAGTATAAAGCTTTTTCAGGAAGTCCAGGAACATCACTGCTCCTGGAGTGTGAAGAATTTATCACACAGGACATGTCAGCTGTACTGTTTAGAAACACAAAGACCACAGAGTGCTATAAAGATGCTTTCTTTAAGCAGCACATTCTAAATCTATCCTGACCCAGTGAATCTCTGACCAAAAAGAAACACAGCTCATTACAGCACTTGGTAGTTACAGCTGAAGGAGAAAATGTTCAGAATCAAGTCCAACTTTCTTGCTTTAACAGCTTAAAGGCTCACAGTATTTAAGCAAAAGCTGCCTTGTCGTAAAGAATCTTACTTAAATGCAATTTAAGTGTTGTGCAAATAATCCATCATAACAGCCTGATGTGGGAACAGAGACACATTTCAGAGGTATCTATAGTGACTCTTTGAACATATTTTCCCACTGCTCAATACAATGAGACCAAATTTAATTTACTAATCTTCAAACAAGATGTCCTACTGGCTGCTGTAAATTTCTTCAACAGTCTAAATGAGGAGGGAAACAGATCTGCTCTTGAAATTTTCAAATCAAACAGGAGATTTTCAAGTTTGCTGTGAACAGGTGTTCCACTAAAAATTATTTCTGTCTATATGTCTCTCCTTCTTATAAACAGGGTCAAGAAAATTTTGATGCATCCCAGGCTCTTTGACAGTTAGAATGAACTGTTCTCATTCTCTCAAGTTTAAATTCTTGCTTCTCAACTTGTATATATCATAGGAATATATGTAAAAATATATGAGTAAATTGTATTTTGTTAATGTTTCCTCCTCAAATAAGGCAAATAGCTTTATTTCCAAACTACCTTCTGACAGCAAGGACAATCTTTCCAGGTATAAATCAGGCAGCTATGCACAAAAATGCAATTTTAACTGCATTTTTCTGGATGTGAAAACTAGTGCCAGCCAAAACCAGCAGATAAAAATCCCCTCTTCATGGTCAAAACTCATTTAAAAACAATTTGGAAATATGAATCCACTAGGCAGCACTGTGAAATGTACATTACTCCTAATAAAGTCTCACATTTTTTCCTATCTTTTTTAGCCAGACAAGAGGTAGTATTTTCTGTTCATAATGTATTCTGCATTCATGTGGTACTTAGTACTACATATTATTACTAATATTAGACTAAGTCAAAAACCTCGGGTCAGAACAATCCTGATGTGTTGTTGCCACGCAAATCCAGACCTGTAAACAAACTTTGTGTCTACTCCTATTGTTCTAAGGGACTGAACCAGAACCCAAAACAGCTGAACTACGGCACAATAAGAACCTAGTTCTGCTCATCTGGCTTGTCACTCTGGGATTCTGAGGCACCAGGACTGTCAAGGAGGCCATGATGATACACATCTAAAACTCCACAGGTCACAAACTCCTTTCCTCACAAGTTCAGCATGTCTGTGTGTTCAGCTTAGTCTTAGGAGGGCCAAGCAAATGCATAATCAACCAAGTTTATTCTAGAATCAGCCACTCAATAAGGGGCTTAACTGGGCAAATTGGGCAACAGCCACTGAAGAGATTCGTTCATACCATCTTTTTCTTAAATTATGCTCTGACTCTTTTTGGCTGACCACTGACCCATTAAATCTGGAAACCAATTAAAAGCCAATCAATATCCCCTACAATTCTTTAGCTCCTTTTTCTTCAAGAGCTTTAGTCAAAACTTACCTCAATAACGTCTGAGAAAAGTATTTCAGAGTATTTGCAATGTCAGTTCCAGAGGGCACAGGGTATATGTTGTGGAGAACCCGGTTGTGGTATTCTTGAAGGTAACGGATTTTGGAAGCAACTACATAAAAGACAAAAAGACAAACACAGAAACTTTCATTTAGGTTTTTTGCAGACTTTGACAGTCATGTCTGTTTCTTCCATTTCCCTTTTTTTTAAATTTAAGTGTTAAACTCAACAAACAGAAAAACCTCTCTGTTCCTTCTGTTCTGACTGAATAAATTGTAAAAGAGTGCCAGGGAGAACACATGGAAGTGAATTTCTGCATCTGTATTAGGCAAACTTAGTGCTAGCAAATTAAAAAATACATATTACCACTCTGTACTTCTTCCATGTCTCCAAGCATCTCAAGATTCATTTATAATGAATGAGTCATTGGATCACAGGAGGTTCATGTGAGACAGATAAGTATTTCTACAGCCAAAGCAGAGATATAAGCTAAGAGAGAGAGACCTGATGTGATTTACTATAGGTCATACATTTACTCTATGCAATGAACTAAGATACAAAAAGAGCAAAGTGTCTGCTGTTTATTTGTCTTAGGAAGTGTGATCAAGCAGATGAGGGGATTTCAAAGAGCAGTAGGAAGTGCACACCTTCACTGAAACCATTTTTTGTTGTATTACAAAGAACAGTGTGTTACTTTCTAATGGGATCCTTGTTCAGTACTGGGAAAAAAATGATCACCCACCCTAGCTGCATTGCCTTACATTGCCTATACAGCACAAGACAGTCTCATGTAGAGACACCTACACACACTCAGCACTCTGTGCTCCACTCAGATTAATCAACTCTGCTGAGAGACAGTGCATTGGCGGTGACAGAGGGCTGCTCAGCTGCGCTGGACTGCAGACACAGCCTCATGAAAGCACAGCTGCCTGGGAACTCTTCGTCATGGTAAAAGTGCACCAAGACTGTAACAAGCAACTAAAAGGGGAGATGCCTCTGAATTCTTCCAGCCCTTAAGCATATGGATTATAACAGTGTTTCACTACACCAAGATACACCTTGCTCCCCTACAGGGCTCCTTCAGTGTGGCAGATAAATCATGCTTCCTAAACAATCAATTAGTCAACACTTTGTTTTATTCTCATGGTCAAATGGCATTTATTGAGGCATGAATACCATTAAGTCCTCCACTGAGCAGAAAGGTACAAACTGCCCGAGACATCACTATGCCTCTCACTGCTGAGATATCTGAACAGTTCATGAACATTCTGATTTTTTCCTGCACCACTGGCAAGTCAAATGAGAAGGGGTGACGTATCCATATTAGAGAAAAAGACTGATGAACAGACACCAAGAGCAAAATGTCTGCAAATACTGTTGGAAGCTCAGCTTAAGACATCGAAAGCCATTTTGCCAGTATAGGTAACAGTACAAACTGGACTTTCCCATCCAGGAAACAAAAGATTCAGTGAGTAGTCAGCCACACAACAAAGGAGGTTTGACAATTTCAAGTCAATTATCCATAAAATGAGGAACTCTCAAATAATCATCAAATGAAGAATACTGTTTTCTTGAATTCATGACAAGAAGTCCAACTTTGCAGCACCCAATCAAGGTCATTCTTTAACTCATTTCCTGCTGTAAGGACTGCACTCCCCAGTTCCTTCAGCAAGTGAAGCTTCTACAGACAAAAGTCTCCCTCATGATATTACCTGGCTTCATCACAAGGAGAAAGCCCATCATGTGACTGAAGGGCTGGGGTCTATGTGAAAACAGCAAGCAAAAATGCAACTAGGGACACTGCTATAACGCATATGCAAAAGTAATACACTAAAAATGCATAAGCATCTTTAGTTATATTTCCTCATCTTTAAGTCTTTTACCTCACAAATTTATTTTAAGGTGACATTAATAAACAACTAAAAATCAATCACTACTTTTCCCCCTTCCCCTCGAACAACTGAGAAGAGAAGTTTCATCACATGGACTCAGATCGCCTCAGGATAGCAGGGAGCAAGATCAGAGCCTTTCAGGCCACCACGTAGGGCTGTGGCACATAAAGTGTGCTTTGCAGGAGGTTATCCCATGTGAGAGCAGCCAAAATTAGCTTCCTACACAGCCCCCAAACCACTGGGGCAGTAACATCTGGGCAGGATGTGTTTCACTCCACATGACAGAGACTGACTTGAGCAGTCCAAGACTGTTTTTCCCCTTCCCATCTCACACTTCATTCTTTCTGCCCACCAGTCTCAGTTTTAGTCCCAGATTTGCAGGCCCTCTCATCAGATTATTTAAAAGGTAGACATTTGCTTTAACTGTCAAAAAAACTATTCCAGTTTAGTTTCTAGATTAAGAAAGCAATGACTTCATAAACGTTATTTTATTGTGATGTTACTTTCTCTTGTCAGGGGGAAAAAATGAAACCAAGTATACTTGTAAAGGACACAGACTCCGTGTCACAGTACCCAACCAAGACCAATTCGCAGCAAGGTGCACAGATTACTGTGGCTGCCATGGCTTGCTGTCAGATATCTGTAAAGCAAATGGACGAACAAAATGCCAAAGACGATTACAGAATTCAGATCTAGATGTATTTCAGAGAGCTGTGTGCCTCCCTACAGTTACTAACTTTCAAAACAGAGCACAGGGGTATCTAGAACCCCTTAGAATCACTTTATTTTAAATAAAGATGGAAATCCATTTATTTCTATTTATTGGCATTGTTGTGCAATTGCATCAGGCAAAATATCAACTGAGAAAACTTATTTATAGGGCCTAAATATTAACACTAGCTTTAGGCTAAAGGTTTCAGCCTCACTTCTCAGTTCTGCTTCCCAAAACTCAATCCATTTCAGCACAGCCTCACAGAACACAAAGAAAATTCTGAAGGAAAGCCCCAGAGCAAAAACTTTGCCAGCTTTTGAGTTACAGCAAGTGTGTGAATGACCCAGTTTCCTGAGTTTCTGAGTACCCAGAGACACACTTCAAAAAGTGACGTCACCCTGTGGAAGTACTTGGCCACTGTCACAGGGTCATCACAAAAAACAAATAGGTATTTCTCTAGGATCTACACAGACTTCACTAAACTCCTCAGCCCTTGTGCAAGCATTGACTGAACCAAGAGTGAAACCATTAGGAGTCCTCAAAGCTTTGGCTTTGGCGGCTCCACTGCTCTGAAGGGGAACAGAGCAGGCATCAGGCATTCCCAGGACATTACTTACCACAACTAAATACCAATTACTGCTATTTAAGGTGAAAAAGAATTCATTTTCTTTGAATACAACAGAACACATCAGGCATGCTGCAAAGAGTCAAATGATGAAAGTCACTGTTGATATGTCTAGTATGGGATACACGATGTGTGTGGTCACAAAAAACGGAAGCTTCTCCAGTCGACTTCCCAGACTGACACCATTTTACCTGTTGTTCATACAACCTGCCCAAGAGCCGTGGTATTCATGTTTAGACCAGCACATCTTCTGCTCTGTTCAGTGTGATTCCTCAGCCATAGTGTTTCACTGGTAAACTGAGATTCATTATGACTTGTGACTTGAGTCCTTCCCAAGACATTCTGGTTCTTCCCTGTCACTCAGTGAGGGCAGAAGTAACAACAGCAACAGCTGGGGTTTCACTGGTAGTGATGAATGCACACCAACACATCCTTGTCAGAATCCATTGCTCAAGAATTGCAGGTAAGGGAATCTTGAAGTTATGTAGAGATAAAGACATTTGATAATGCCATAAGAACTAGTCAGGGATGTAGCCTTGATAAACAAAATACATTCAGCAGGTTAGAACGCAAAGGATATGTCCATTAACCAAATACTCTTCCTGGAGTATCATGAAAAGGAACATTAGGAGGCAGAAAGGTCTGAAATCTGGACCCCAAGTAAATCTTAAAATAGAGAGTAATAGGGGCATGGCAGGCCTCGATGCAGTGTCTTGAAAAGTACACAGGGATGAAAAGGAAAAACAGCCAAGGATAAAATAGGAAAGAGAAGCTCAGACAGAACAGACCAAAAGCATTAGGAATGGAGGAACAGAGAAAGCAGAAGAGGAAGAAAATGCCATAGGCAGTGCTGGGACAAAAAGCAGCACAAATTCTTCTGCATGGCAGTGTGAAGGAAGTGTAATTAATGTATAAGTATCACATGAAAGAAGAAACAGTCACAGAATCCAGGTGGAAGGTGGGAAAGGCAGCAACAACAGAACGCTACAGATCCAAACATTGCACAATTCAGGGCTTCTGCACAGTCAGAACATTGTGTCTCTATTTATGAGGCTAGAACTGCACCTCTACAGCAATAAATTAACATCTGCATAATATTTTTAAAGCAAGATCATTCATCATTATAAATAAGCAGTAAACCCTACAGGAAAAAAAAATACACGTATTCTTTTTGTTAGATCAGTTCAGCATAGACATATATAAACACAAGGATCCTCCTCAGTGACCTGGAGGAAGAAGAGAGCAAGTCTCAGCATGTGAAGTGTCAAATCACATCACGTCATCATGACAAACATCAATCCAATCTCCTGATCACAGACTGCCTGTTCATAACCATGACACTGTATCAGGCAAGAAAGTAGCTTTGACATGGATGATGAGCTCGACTACCCCGAGTATTTTCTTTTCAGCCTCCCATCAGGGCTCTTGCAGACACACCAGGTGTCATGAACAAGAGTGGGGAGCACTTCCATGGCCCAAATGCAGGTATCCCAACCACCATGTCATCTCACCATGCTCCGATCAGATCTAGCCAACATGGTGGTTAGAACACCCGTGACCAAGCGGACGCACGCTGGCCGCGGGCAGGGGGATGCCAGCACCTGGGGGAATCCTGCTACGACACCGGGCACTGGGGAAGGCAGCCTGTGAGCAAGACACAAACACCCAGCCTACATGCATCCTAAAGGTGAGCGGCACGGGCAAGAACGACAGCACGACTCTTGTCGCTCTGTCTCACTGCAAGACCACCGGCAAGGTGGCAACGCATGCGTCACCTCTGCTCTCGCAGGTGGCTGCATCCTTCGGGACGGGGCGCAGCGCTGGCAGACGGGGCAGGCTGGACGGCTC
>VZRS01011151.1:185895-215150 GCA_013398055.1 Ifrita kowaldi
AAGCCGGCGGTCTCAATATTAACTCTCACCCCCGATCCTTCATTTCCCCGGTCGCGTCCCCGGTTCTGCCTTTGCCGCCGCCGCCCCGAGCGAGCCGCCCGGCCAGCGAGGGGCTCCGGGGGCTGCGGCCACCCAGCACCGGAGGCAGCTCCGACAGAAAGAGCCAGAACGCCGGCAGCCCCCTCCCCCTGCACCGCCTGCTCGCGGCCGCCGCAGANCGTACTCCGTGTGATCCTTGGCATAGAACAGGACGGTTGTTCCCTTGAGTACTTGTCCCCTCGACCCCTGGGCTCCAGCTGTGTACCCCAGGCGGGCGGGCAGTCAGGCGCCTTTGCCCGGGTTTCCCCACCTGTTTCCATAGTGCGCCAAGCACCTCGGGACCGCCATGGCTTTCCAGAAGAGACAAGGGCTGCGCTCAGCCCCGACTGTGTCCCTCTGTCACCAGATCCCAGCCATGCTGACCGCCCCAGGACGAAGGTGGGATGAAAAGACCTTTGTCCAACTGCGGTGGGAGTACAGTAATAACAATAAAATTCATTTGCTCCAAGAGAAATAATTTCACCGCTGTGTGTCCTGTCAGCTTCCCCAGCCTCCTGACTTGTCCTTACCAGGTCTCAGAAATGAAAAGTTAGCTATGAGTTTCTTCTCCGAAACCTTCCAAACCAGTTTTTCAGATCCTCACACCTCTGAAAAAGCTATGTGGAAGCAGCAGTATTTCATCAGCCAGGGCATGGGAGTCTTGATGTTTACACACAAGAAAAGTCCATTGCAACATACTCTCCTCAAAATTCTGGGCTGTGTAAGATGAGTAGGCCTGTAGCAGTCAAAGAGAACTGTGCTGTGGAGGTGGAGGAAAATAGGTATGTTTTGTTATTCATCATACAAGGCAGTGCCTCCAAATTACTGCTGCCCTGGTTTGAGGACAATGCACATTTGGTGCCAGGAGCCATGGTGAAGGGGCAGATGCTGTTCACTGGCATTCAACTGGTTGGCTTTTTTTCTGAAAGCAATTTTCTAAAAATACTGCATGGGCAATGTTTCTTCAACACTTAATTAGGTACAAAACAGAGCTGTTACTGGAAGCCATAGTTCTTTCCACACTCCCTGCTGCTTGCGAGCCCCAAAGAGAGCAAAGCCAACTTATACTACTGTTTTCTCTTTTACATTCAAATATTTGAGAGTAAACATTTTTCTTTTATTAGAAGCTTTATTTAATGAAGTGCCCAGAGAGGTCATGTGGTGCTACAAACCCTGCTTCCCCCAACCCTATGTCTCACAACATGAAGCATAAGTGATGAAAATTGGCTTTCAGTGAAACATAAGTGATGACAAATGGCTTTCAGACTTCATTGAAATAAGATATTGAAGACAGGTTTCATCTTTGAATTTCTGTCTGTTGGTGCAACAAATCAATCTGAACTGCTTTATTGCTCATTACAGAACAATAGGGAACTCTGCACTGAGGGGAACTGAGCTTCCATCAGTATCTTTAAAATACACCAAGTGTTCACATACCAGAGTGGTGAGCTTATTAAAAACACTCAGGTTGATAAAGCAGGAGTACACTGAGAAAATATTAATTCCATTTCTCATGTAAAATTTCTTCTTTAGTTTAAGTGCCTGAAAATTGCAGCTATGCCTGCATTTACTGAACAAGGTCCTACACAGTTCAGCATGTAGTTCAGGTACATGGTAAACAATTTGTTGCTTATGAGACCTTCTGCATTGTCTAAACAATGTCTAAGCCCTAAATAAATCCCATACAAGTCATCTGTTGTTCAGTCAAACAACTTAATAGTTGCCTAGTTTGTTAATTCAAATATAGAGACTCACACTTTAAATTGTGAACAAATGTCATTAAGGAGCAAATATAGGAATATGGTACCCTGGGAATTAATTTCTCAAGTCTCTGGGCTGAACCAAAGGCATAATTTCTCAGCAAGATCCTCATGAATGTGCCTAATAAAATGGGTACAGTGCTCCACTGGAAACCTTTTTAAGCAGCTAAGGTTTATGTCCATATGTTTTTTGCCTCTGCACACACTCAGTTAAGAGAACACATAAAAGCTGCAGGCATCTTAAAGCCCACAAATCATCAATGAAAGAACATATTTTTAACATTAAATGAATGGGGAGTGGAAAATTTACATACCAACTGATGAAAACCAAAAGAATAAATGCTACTTCCTGAGTTTATGAGCGGAAATTTCATAGAATCATGGAATCTCCATGATTTCCAAGGCTGGAAAGAATCTCTGGAGCTTGTCTACTCCAACTTCCCTGCTCAAAGCAAGGTCAGCTAGAGCAAATTGCTCAGGGCCATGTGCAGTCAGGTTTCAAATATCTGCAAGGATGAAGACCCCACAAATTCTCTAAGCAACCTGTTCAAAGGTTTGACCATCCTCACAGCAGAAAGTTTTTTCTTCTGTTTAAGTGGAAAATCTTGTATTTCAGTTTGTGCCAATTGCCTGTGGTCCTGTCACTGAGCTCCACTGAGAAAAGTCTGGTTCCATCTCCTTAGTCCCTGTCCTAAGGTATTTGTACACATTGACAAGACCCACTCCCCACGCCAAACCTTCTGACTTTGGGGCTAAACAGTCCCAGTTCTCTCAGCATCTGTTATGTGACAGCTGCTCCAGTCTCCTCATCACTTAGCCCTTCCCTTGACTTACTCCAGTATATTCATGTCTTTCTTGTACTGGTGAGTCCAGAACCAGACACAGCACTCCAGTTGGGTCTAACCAGTGCCAAATAGAGGAGTATAAACACCTCCCTTGACCAGCTGGCCATGCTCTTCCTACTGCAGCCCAGGATCCTGTTGGCCTTCTTGCCATGAAGGCTCACTGCTGCCTCACAGTCAGCTTGGTGTCTGCCAGGACCCCCGTGTCACTCTTTGCAGAGCTGCTTTTCAGCTGCTCAGCCCCAGCCTGTACTGGTGCTTAGTTATTCCCTCTGATGTGCATGGCTTGGATTTTCACCTGTTGAACTTCATGAGACTCCTGTTGGCCCATGTCTCCAAGCTCTCAAGACACATTTGAATGGCAGCACAACCATCAACTTCTGGTGTATCAACTGCTTCTCAAAGTTTTGTATCATCTGCAGTGGGTGTCCCATCATCTGGGTTACTGGCACAGACATGAAACAGCACTGGCCCAGGGTTTCAGTGGGACTTTTTGCCCCTGATCACAGCCCTTTGAGCCTGGCAGTTTGTCTGGCCACTTTTCAATTCACATCATTGTCAGCTTGCCTAGTCCATATTTCATCAGTTTGTCTTTGCCAATGATATGGGAGGCATTGAGGAAAGTCTTGCTAAAGATAAACTTTCACTGCCTTCTCCTCATAGACTGAGTTGGTAATTTTGTTGCAGAAGGCTATCAGATGGTCAAGCATGATTTTCCCTTTGTAAATGCACAGTGACTCCTCCAAATAACCTTCCTGTCCTTAATGTGTTTGGAAGTGGTTTACAGGATTATTTGCTCCATCATCTTCCCATGGATCAGGTGAAGATAAATGACCTATAATTTCCTGGATACCTGTGCTTGTCCTTCTTGAAAATAGGAGTGACATTTGCTTTCTTCTGTTTCTCAGCACTCTTCCAGTTGCTTTGGCCTTTTTAAAGATAATAAAAATCAGTCTTAAAGTGTCATTGGCCAACTCCCTCAGCACTTGTGTGTGCATCCTGTCATGTCCCATGGACTTGTGTATGTCTGGTTGGTTTGAAATGTGGCTTTTGCAGGATAAGGTAGATAAGGTTTGGAAGGGATATGGAGCATATTGTTCCTGTGCATTGTGCTGGTTTTTAACTAAATTTTGCCTGCCTAAGAATGTGCATTGTACACATTGTACACAGTTACAACGTAATTCAAGAATAAATTAATGGAATAGCGTCTAAGGAGAAAAGAAGTCATCAAGAGCAGAAGTCACTATTTATGTGACTGTTGTCACTTTGAATTACATTTTCAAGTATTCAGCTCCAAAAAGACAAAATCTAGTATTGTTCCTTTTTTTTTAATCTCCAAGCATTAACAAATCTACTTTTAGAAAGGTAATCCTTTCTGAAAAATACAAATCCTAAGCCGTCCTACCTTGAATCATGTACAGAAAATTTATTAAACTGTTTATAAATTGAAGTGAATGTATGCATGTATACAAATAAATCAGTGTATCAGTTTGCAGGGATATATATCTGCACATCTGTATCCAGACGTGTGCACCGTTACCAACTCTCAAAACATTCTCACGGTGTTTTCCTTAAAGGCTCAGCTTCCAGAGTCATGTAATTACAGGGTCTTTCTTTGAATTTTAAATAAAAGTTAGTGCTTTCCTGACATATTCAAAGACTCCAATGCAATATAAACAATGTTTGAAACAAATGAGGACTTCAATGCCTAAATAAGAGGCAAGGACCTAAGTGCTTTGTAAGTTTTATCAAAACACAAAACAAAATCATCAAACTTCCAATTTCATTTATTTTAAGTCAATGCCTCAATTTTTTGAAACTTCCTCACCATTTTTGGCAAGAGATTATCAATAACTGCATTCTGATAGGGATATTAAAAACTGCAGTAGAGGTGGGAACATGTCTGAAATGTCTCAAATTCTTGCTCTAATCACTACAAGCCTATCTGAATTGAAGGCTGTGGCATGGAGGGAGGCAAGGGAGAGCAGAATCTGCTTGATGAGCCAATGGTAATTCCAATGAGGAAAGCCAAACACAGAGTGAACGCTATCAGGAGAAGGCAAGTGTCTCTGGCCCTCAGGATTTTTCAGTCCTCATGGTGCTTTCTGGATACTTGCAAGACTAAACTAATGCCAGTGAAAGGGTCTTGGTATGGAACTGGAGCCCCTGAACAGCTCCTGCATAGGGACCAACCTCTCTGTAAGATTCAAACAGCAGATGGAGTCCCTCAGGCTCAGATGAGTGTATTTGACAGCGATAGTTATACCATATTAAATTAAATTTGTCTCTAAATCTTTGCTCTATGTAAGCATTAATCCTCATGAATGAATGTAAAATATATAATCACTTGAGGAAAAAGTCTGTCTGGGATTAAACTGCACAGTTAGGCTCAACTCAGATAGGCTACAGCATGTATCCTGGTTGACACAGGATGATTTGTGGAGCAGTTCCTTAGGGCTCTGACACCTGGGTTAGCCAGCATGAGCCAAGAGACAGTGAACAGGGAAAGCACTTCTTCTTGCTCATAGAAAATCATGTCTGCACAAAAGTAACACAATATTACTGACAGCTTGTATAGTCTTGTGCAGGGAAATAATTTCTTCTGAGCTGAAGATATCCAATCTTGGCCTCTGTGCTGAGACTTAAAAATGCAAGGAAAACTTCCTTTAGTGGTACTATCACACAGCACTGTGTACAGAAAAAAAACATCAACCAGACCTTCCTCCTGTGGGAGGACAGGAAAGTAACTATTCTGAGAAGGAGGGTGTAGGGTATAGTAGGAGAGAAATTTGGACAGGGTAGAGAATTAGAAAAGAATAGAGAACAAGTTGGCAGTAATGGCAGAAGTGATTGTGATGTGACCAGAAGTTTGGCTGAAGCCACCGACCCATATCAGTTATGCCATCTGGCATGTGACAAATTCATTTCAGTCATCACTGGCTTGGGCTGCTTTAAAGTGAGAGACGGAGCAGTAAAGGGCTCTGTGGTTCATTGCTAGTACTGTGTTTTCAACAGGGTAGGCAGCCTGTGATGTTGATATTTGTTCTTTCTTTCCCCAATTTAGAATAATTAAGACTTCAGGAAAACAAAACGTCATTAAGAAATACAGTGGTTATTTGATTGTACTTACAAAACTGTAATTTTCCTCTTATTCTGATAATTACATCAACTCAGTCTGTGGATGTTTGCTTTATTATTACATTTGTCAGTATCTGTCACTGTAAAAATCTCTGATAAATGCCCTCAATTTCTCTTCTAGAGTAATGTCATTAGCCTCTAAGTGAACAAAATACTTAATTTGTTGCCATAGCAGTGGAGTTCGAGAAATACATGGTGACCTGCATAAAGAATTAGCACAAATTTGATAAGCATGTACTAGGACTATCATAAAATCAGAGATTGGATATACTGCTATAAGAGGCAGTCTTTGTGACACCTACCATGCCAATTTTGGGAAAATCAGCACCACCCTGGGTGAATTATATCTCCCCCGCAAAAGGCTGGGTTTTTTCTTACCTTTAATATCAGACTTGTGCAGAATTGACTATACCACCTACCTACATGGCTAAAATAAAAGCACATTGTAGTGGTAGTAATGCTTTAGGAATCAGAATGACAAGTGTCAAAATACTGCCTTCTTAAACCTATCACAGCATCATGGCCCAAAGGCAAAGAAATTAACAGAGAAATCAAGAAAAGCAGATAATTACTTTGCTTTAGTATTTCTACACTCAAGTAAAAACATTTGTAAAATGTCTCTGCTGGGCAAAAACAGTTACAGAGAGCAAAAGAAGGCTCTTGTGAGACTTTCCACAAGGAAGTGAGGAGAAGGCATGCAACGCTCGATGCTGCTGAGGTCCTCGGTGTTGTACCATGCTGGTGACCCATGGCAGGGTCAAGACCCTGGCTCAATTAAACAATTTAACTTAATTTAATTTTAATTTAACAGTTAAAACTGACTGACCTGCATTTGAAGGCTGCCTTCCTTAGGAGCCACTGAGCTGTATAGTCCCTCCTCCAAATTGGCTTGCTCCACATAGGAATCCAGGAGCTACATAAGATGAAATGAAGGGTGGACTATCAGAGACTGGAACCTTAGAAACAGAAAGTGAACAAAATTGATGGAACTGGGACACTCCTAACACAGCCTGTAGGAAAGCTGCTGCACTTCACATGGGAATGTATTTTCCTCATCTGCAGATCCTTACAAATTGTCCTATCTATTGCAAATTCAGGCCTACTGACAATTGCATAGTATTCCCCAACTACTTTTTGCAGACCCAGAGTGTTTATGGACCATAAGGTGAATACTGTTGGGCCTCTTAATTTAAGTGTAAGCTCATCCAGAACATCCATTCTTAAGAAGAGACAACAGAGTGGCTGAAAGACACTTCTACTTACTCAGAACTATGAGTATTTCACCTTAATTGTACACTGCAGCACATAGGTATAATCACAAAGCATGTAAATATTACAAAGTTTAGTTCAATACAAGATCTTCTCTTATCTGGAATGGCTGCTACTTGTGTTCCCAAGAACAGGTTTCAGCCACTTACCCTTAGGAATATATGTGTTACCTGTGCTACTACCTCCGGTCAGCTTAAAGCCAGCTTTGACCCATCAGCAAGAAATGCAAACCATTGATGTAGATATACCATGAGAAGAATAGCAGGGAACCATCCTCCAGCTCTCTGTTTTCACCTCCTTACCCTGCTGCCTTATCTTGGGCAAGCATTTCATGTTTGGGGCTCCCCATCTGTAGAGTTACAGGAGGGAGTCTCTTGCCTTTCTTTGCAAGAGACTCCACTGATACCCACTCACAAAACTCAGCATCACTCAGGCAGCCCCGAGTGGTACAAGGCAGGCTGCAGGTAGGGTCATTGCTGCTGAAATGAAACACCCACCAACCATTTTGACCAAACACCTTGGGGAGCTGTAGGAAGCCTGAGGAGAAAACTGCTGTTGGAGGTAGAGCCCTGGGCACTACTGGCTGCATTTATCAGCCCAGTTCTGGCTGAACTGTGGCTGATTCAGACTAATAAATAAACACCCTTGCACTTAGTGAAGTGTATAAGCTCACTCATACCACACTAACAGCAATAAAGGTGCCTGCAATGACCTGGCTTCTCTTCTTTTCATATTGATTTTCTATGTGCCACATTCCCCAGAGCTTCCAGTCCCAGGGTTAACGATCCATTTGCAATCAGTAAAGAGGGCTACATGAAGACTGGAGCATTTTTAAATGCCTGTAAAATGTAATCAATAGTACTTTTAGGAAAAAAATGCCTGAAGTGGACTGGAAATCTGAAAAAAAAGTATTTGCAAAAAACCCTTAAATTTTAAGTAGCTCTTCAGGTAAGTAGTTTCTAAAAATTATCACTGCTTCAATATAAACATCACTGTATACCTGTAGTCCCAGATATTAAACACCAAGTGACTTTTTTGCCACATTTCATCCAATGCAATTTTCAGTGCTTCACTCCCATCCCCCGAGTATGTATTATAACCAGGCAATCTTATTACTCATTGCCATAATTCAAGAGGACAAGTACAACAGCTGAAATGTAATATCTTACTGATTTATTTAAGCATTACTAGGTGAGAGAAGGATGATGAAATCAGATACAGGACAAGCAGATACACTGAAATGTTCAAACCTGATTTTTACAACAAATTCTGCAAAATAGCCTTACAATTCCAAAGGATGCACTCACAGTGTGCAGGAGCAAAGCTTCAGATTGCTTGTCCAAGTGCCTTTCAGTTACTGGCATTGTTTTTCTTCTGGATACCAGGACTGCAGGCACATATCCAACACTCATTCAAATCTATGGGAAACTTTCCACATACACAACTGGGCTTTCACATCAGACTGTTCAACTAAGGGACAAAGCCATCATTTCTTGGAAAAAAATAAACAAGTATGACTTTCTTTAAACACTCAGGATGAATGTCTCCACTCTCACTCTGAAAACCTCAGTCATGGTTAAAAGGCTGAAGGGATCCCACGACAATTTATTTGTAAATCATACTTGAGAAGTACAGCAAGATTATACACTTTCACACACTCACAGCCCTACTTTCAGAATCTGTTTTGATATTAGATATTACAAATGACTTAATGGAATTATAAATTATATTCTGCTAATAATTAAGCATCACAACTAATCCTTAAACATCACAAAAGCTTCATATTCTGGGGTTTTTTTGCAAGACAGACATGAAATCATTAGAAGACATTCCTTTATTACACGTTATATGGCATAAAAATATTATTTATTGTACTTTTCTCAAATTTAGTCTAGACTTCAAAGTATTTATCATATTAATTGCAAATAGCAATCACACAAAAATCTCTCAAAGGTCACAAATCTTAATCTAAAAATTGAAAATAAACTGCAGTATCTGACAAACATGACCTGCAGAAAAGCATTCATTCTGCTGGAAGAGTAAATTGGGTGGGGGAACACACCAAAAAAACACATGTAAAGATTAAAGAGAAACTCTCAAGAAAATCATCTTAAATTCTCACAGTTTTAGTCTGAGATGACTATAAAATTTTTTTTCTGTATTTTTTTTCCCATTTATTTACTTCAAAGTTTTGATGGCACCTGAATGAGCTGGTGCAGACAGGACACAGGAACAATGTCAAAACCATGGATGAAACACAAAGAGTAAACTCATTTTTGTTACCTCACCAACCAGGGATCACCAAAGCAGCAGACAGAAGAGGCACACAAGCGGGAACATAGGCACTGCAAAGCTTGCTCCATGGTGCAGGATCAGCAAACCTGCTATTTTTTCCTGTATTTCAGAGATTCACACAAGTATAATTTACCACTGTGCTTTAATCTTGCCCACAGGAGGGCAGGATTCTCAAGCATGTTTGATAGGGTGCCTCTAAGGCTGCCACGGGCCTGTGTTTCCTAGACACAGATGTTCTACTTGTCTAAAACACAAGGTCAAACAACAATTAGTATGATATATGTGTTCTTCAACAGTCAGACCACAAGTCACTTGAGCGTGCCTACAGTCCTCCTCATCAATCCTGCATTTCTCACAGTACCTGATGACAGATTTAGACTGGTCCAATGCAGCAGGTGATGGCAGACTAGACCTGACACTATTTTGTATTGCTACACCATTGTATCTCTGGGTCCAATTCTACAGTATCTGCAAAAGCTTTCTGGGACCTGGCCCATGTGATGGGTGATAGTGTGTGAACTGGAACTTTCAAGTAGTTTATTGCAGCCTTCAGATCTTAATTTTGAAGGGATTTGTTTCCTATTTCTTTTTATAGCTTGAAAGGTGGCACAGGAACCATCCAGCTGGTCCAAGAACTGCCAGTGAAAATGCTGAGAATCCAATGATTGTCTCCTAAATTAAAGGAAATAAGGTTAAATAAAGCTAAACAAATAGAAATGCTCTCAGAATAAGCTGTCTATTGCCAAGCAAATTATGTGGTATTATTGAACTTCTGCAGCTATAATTCCAGAGATGTGACAAATTCTAAAGAAAAAATAATCCACAGAGGATTATTTTACATGTTTGAACTAGAAGCACTAGCGAGCTATGGCAGTCAGAAAGAAAAGTATCACAGTCCATTCCATGCACCACCATGCTTATACAAGACACATTTAAAAGAGTAAAAGGCACACTAAAAGACATTAGGCAACTGTCTTATTTTCCTACCGATCCAGTACATTTTGTGCCTATTTCTTGAGCTTTTTATAAATAAAATCTTTATAGAAACGGTATTATTTGCTTAATAGCTACAGTACCACAGCTAACAACTATTCAAATAAAAGAGTTTTGGGTTTTTACTAACACTGGGAGTTGATACAATAGGGCAGAGAGTTGCTGCTTAATTTAGTTAAATAAATTTACTTTGTCTTCTATAATCACATACTGGAATACTTGTGCCAGGGACTATAATCAAAGCTTATAAAAGGCACTCCACAGAAACAGATTTTGTGACATATCTCTGTAGGATGCTACAACATTCTCTTCCTCTCAGGCACAAATTTCCCTTCTAGGAAGTAGGAGGAAACAAACTTCTTTGTGGAGTGGAGGGAGTTCCTGGGGAGAGCTGGCTTCTAGTTAGGATGAAGAAAACAAATATTTACTATATGAAAAAGAACAGCAAGAGATAGCCCTTCCAAGAAGATGGACTTGCACGAGAGAAAAAAAAAGTGAAGTCTCAAAGACAGAACTCACCAGCAGTCCCACTTTGTCCTCAGGTGGGGAGCTGTGGATCCAACGGCTGCTCCAGCTGGCAGACCTGAAGCAGAAGAGTCGGGATCCACAATACATTATAGGGCCCATTATTTTAGCCCGGTGAGGAGAGAGCACAGCTGGGATTTCCTGACCAACAAGTGACTACTGCTACCAGGAATATTTCAGTCCTTTGCTATTTTCTATTGCTCAAAGCCTGTAGAATGCTGAGTTCTCTTCAGTGAAGACTGCTTGACAGTCAGGTCCCTTCGTTTTTAAGATGGGTGCAAGAAGCACCAACACCTGTCCTCAGCAGCAGGAGCGTGTGTTTGTGGCTGCTGGCTGGGAGAGGAGCACCTGGGGATGTTGCAGCCACCTCCCACGGGCTCATTGAGTAATGCTGCTAAGCCCAGGGCATGGGAGGAGTCTGTCTCGGCTGCTGCTGATTCTGTGAGCAAAATGGAGAAAGCTGTCTGTCCTCCCATCTACCAGAACCTTAAAAGTCTTTTTTCCCCTATATTGATATGCATATGTCTCTCCACACAAATTGTTTGCACCCCAATTATACACTCTCTGGAACTCCTGTTTGCAGGTCACTTACTGCCTTCATTCAAGAAACTGACCCATAAATGACCAGTACCTTGAATAAAATACTTCCCTGCTCCTACTACAGAGAACACTCCTTCCTGCACATCCTACCCAAAACATCATTAATCCAGGTGTACAGTGACACTGTGAGGCTTCCCTGCTGGGAGAGCAGCTGCCCACAGCAGGGAAATGTCAAGTCACCTGCCTGGGTTCAGCATCAAAGCAAAATGTGTGACAGAGTAACAGACAAAGGCAGAAAAATGTTATCAGCATTTCTTGTAGGAGATTATTTAAGGACAGAAGTAGCTGGGCAGGCACAGAGATGGACATGTCTGCTCCTCTGCATGCAGAGCTGGATGGATGCTGGAGAGCTACAGTGCCGTGGCACTAAGCCCAAGCTTAGGAGCTGTTAGCCCAGGAGCCAATTAAGGCTCAGGTGCAAATTAAGCAACTCATCTTGCAGACTGGGGCTGGTTTATAGCTCGTCAGCTTTCAGCCATAGCAATCAGACATCTGACACTGTGCATATCTGTTTAAAATGTGTTACTTGTGCACTCAGAGATGGAGAGGCAGGGAAGTAAATAATCTTCCCCTCAGCTACGGACTGTGCCATTTCCAGTATGGACATTTTCGAGAGATGAGTTCTGTGCTCATTACATGCAGACATGAAGATTTTTACTCAACTGCAGCAAACAGGCAATTTATTAGATTCCCTACTCATTTCTAAATACATTTTATTAATTTTTGCTGTGCTTTCTCCTGCCTTTAATTATCAAATCCTGAATCAGATAGCTATTGCATCCTTCTCTAGGCTTCTCATTAGAGTACACCCTTGAAGCTCATTTCCAAGACAGCCTGCAACACAGTGATGATAGGGAGAGCCTCAGCTTGAGGGTTTTTGACAATGTGCAGAATATGTTAGCAAGGTGTGAAGAGCAAAGAGTTAGAAGTCTACACAAACAAGTGGAGATCAGTGGTTAAACAGACATATCTGGCAGGTTATTTGCCAGAGCTGTGGTTTTGTTATCTTGGCAAATTTAATTGCTCAGTTTTACGGAGGATGAGACAAGTTTTGGGGTTTTTTCCCCTATGAATTCTCCTCAAACACTAAATATACTACCTGTCTGTAACAAATACAGAATTTATCCAGAAATAAATATGTCTGAGAGATGTGTCTAAATTAACTAGAAAACAAAAGACTGATTTTTGTTCATCAGCTGAGGCAATAGCAGTTAAGCACACAGTGGATAACCCTAAGCAACCAAACTTCCTGAGACAGACCCTCTAACAGCAAGAGATTGTCCTAGATATATGATGTTTTAAAATAATAGGGTTTGAGTTCTTCTACTTGTTTTCAGGTATTTGCTTTTGTGTTTCATGCTCTCTACATTAACTTTCTTTTTCTCTACAGTTGTGAGGATTGGAAACTTCATAAATTTATACTGAGATTCTCCTTTCTACCTCCTGCTCAGACTGCACTAGCATTAATTCCTGTATTAAAAAGAAATCAAACTCTGTCCTACAATGGCAACAGTGCCTCTCATTAATCTTGCCATACTTGGTACTTATTTTTCAGCTTTCTGAACATTGATGCCTTTTCCTGGTCTTAAAATCAAGGGGCAAACATGGTTAGAAGGGAAAAACTGATTTTACCTTAGTATTTATTTTAAGGATGCATTTATTTTAGGTGCACTACGTCCAGGTCGAATGCACCTCAATGCACACCGCAATGCCCCCCCAAAAGATCTCGTATATCATTATAGGTTTTACTAATTAGCATATCTATCAAAGATTCCCCAATGAGAGGCTTGAATGAGGCCCCCTGCACAAAGAACCTTCCCATGGATGGGTCATTCTATCTTAGTTTACAAAATGTGTTCTGGAGAGGACCTTGGGGTCTGGGGCACACTGATCCCTAACTACAAAACCTCTAAAATGTTTAGTCTCCTAGCTTGACAAACAAGTCCAAGAATGTAGGCTAAAGCACTAAGAATACAGAAGTTGTAAAAAGGTATAACAGGGGTATAAAAGAAAAGGCAAAAAATCATCATGTCATCACATTCACTAGAAAATTAGATATATTCTTATTTTTCTATCAAATCTTCCATGGAGATGAAAGGGTTAAAAATTAAGCTTGGCGAGGAGAGAGGAAAATAAGTTTCTTTTAGAATTGTTTTCGCTCCAAGACCAATCTTGCACCTGCGAGATATTTCTCTCAGCGTGAGAAAATTCAACTTTCAGTTGTTTTCTGTCTACTAAAGAAGAGCTTTCTCACCCAGATAACAAAGTGTTGTTAACAAACATACCAGCATTCCTCAGACAGGCTGGAGGCCTCTTCATAAGGGGGAAGAGAGATAAGAAGTTTGGAGATTGTAAAACACAGCCTGGGGAAGATTTGTGCATGCCCAAGACCCCTTTTTTTCTGGACTCAGGCCTAGCCACATTTTGCCCTTGCTAAAATGAGCTTAGCAGCATATGTGTCTCCACTTGTTTGTGGAATCCTCCAGCCAGTGAGATGGTGGCATAAATCTACTTTTTGCACTTCAGCTGTGTGTTGTGGTCATCTTGGTGTTACCTGCATGTATTTGGTTCATGCACGTTTCACTAACTGAGCTGTAAATCCAACCCACTCTTCCCCATTGCCATAGTCCTCAGCTCAGAACAGTGCTGCACCCTGGCATTGACAGCCTGACCATGGATTTTCACATAGCAGGGAACAATATTTGTCAAAGTGCCCCCCAAAAGGCTCAGCTGTTCTTGGCTCAGCACTGGCCCTTTTGTTCCTCACTCAGTCTCATTCAGTGCCTGGGGATGCTCAGCCTGCTCCAGCCTCCTCTATGCTAGCATTGCCAACCCTCCAGACAGTACTTATACACCACTGGTGAACACTAGCAGTTTTCTCACATTAAATTTAGATTTGAAAAGCCTTTTGCTGTTCCTGCGTTTGTTATTGGTCCCTTCAGAATGGGAGGAAGACTTCAAAGCTCTCCTGGCACAGCTTATCCAGCAGCTTTCTTATTCTTGGCTACCATAAAAACACAGTCTGTATTTTTCCCAACGTACCTGATCCCACGGGGTGGTTCTTTGCTCGTTCATTCCTTCAGAGCCCTGCTTCTAAGAGTATTTGCTCTTTAGACTGCTATCAGTGGAATAATTTGATTTTGAATTGCTGGGGTCCCTTGTTCATTTAGCTAGGTACCATCTCCTCACACCTTAGCTGAGAGGGCAGGTTCCTAGGGCAGGTTCTCTGGCCACTGGTACAGTGATACAGGTAATAACATTCCCATTAGTGCCAGAGCAAAGCACTTTCAATTAACATACAGAGACAGCACTGACCCCCTGATTTTGTAGCTCATTCTCTCCCTCATCTGCTCCTGGGGGAAGATTGTAGGTAACAGTGTAAGGCTGTTTCAGCAGTTTGATTTCTGCGTGAGGCTTCTTGTTTATTTTATTTTAAAAGGTGAGTCCACTGTGCAGAAAGTTAATGCTGGGTCATATTTTCCATGGTCCTTGGTTTCAGAATAGCATCTGAGGGAACCAAGCCTGCCAAGAATTGTTAATCCTCCCTGGACATAAACACTGAAATCCTTATTTTAAAGAGAATAGAACATACAGAACTAAACACATGTTGAAACTTCTCTGGAAAATTATCACTCATTATCACTAATCTTCAAATCTACAGTCCTGATAAAATGACTCCAATTACATTATTGGAGAGAGTATTTTTAATGCTTGGGGGTTTTGTGGTTTTTTTTTTTCCCCGGTCTATCTATAATAATACTCCCACAAATAAATCTCTTGATGTTATCTTTGAAAGACTATTTGTGATTGTCTTTGCTTTTTCACAGAAGGAAACATTTCAGTAGGAATGAACAAGTTTCTGAACTATCACTGTCATAAAAGATGAAAGATGCATCAAGATACAGAGGAATTCAAAACAGGAATTTTACAGAAATATAAATTTTGGACAATTGTTGTGATAGTGCTATTTAACCTGTAGAACTATGGTGAAATGTAAGTATCTAATTTGAAAATAAAGTAACCATAGTTAACTTTAATTTTTTTGAATGCCAGGGCTTATTTTCTTTTAATGAGAAATTTTTAACATCGTAACTTGCCTCCATAAGTTTCATATTTGGAAGAAAATAAATCTTATTTCTACTACTTGGACACATTTTTTAAAACTGCCTTTGATAAAATTAAATACATTTGATATTTATGAATGTGGCTGATATCAGTAATATTTTTCCATAAATTTCAGATCAATAATAATCATAGTAGAATACAGAGGATTTGGTGGTGATTCTACTGTGAGCTGCTTCTTTAGAAACAGAACAACACGCTTTGCCATAGACACAATCTAGATGTGTTAAAACATAAATTTATTACCTTTTCTTTCTGAACCTTAGTGGAACACTTGTTCAAGCTGCACTGGAAGAAAAGGCTGGAAGTGGGTTGGTTTTTTTTTAATGCAACAATGGGACTTGGCCAAAGTGAATCCACCCCCAAGCAGGGTAACCTGGGTGTCCCCGAGCGGCGACCTGGGCGTTTCTGTCTCTCCAGGGCGCACACCGCCACCTGGGGACGGCAGAGCTCAGCCCCGCTCCCATTTCGAAGAGAAAAAGCTCATTCCCTTGAGTGAAGTTTCTCCTGAATTTCTAGAAAGTATCAGAGAGAAGAACCAAATGCTGGAATCAGATGCTGCGTGTTAATAATCCGGAATACATATTGCTCAAGAGCATTGCCCAAGCAGGCTTAATAACACTGAAGTCATCACTATGTTTTGAATAAACAAACAATTTACAAGCTAATTATAGATAGCATTTTGCCTTGAGCATTTACTGAGTATTTGATATTTTACAGGTTGTTTCTGAGCAGAAGAAAAATTGAAAGCAGGTATTTCTTTAACATAATCCTTCTTCTAAGAAAAACAGATGATTAATTCTTGTGTTCCTGAACACAGACGTAACAGACTTCTTGTTCATAATTCTACAGCTGTTTTGATTCTAAAGAAAAAAAAATATTAATAGTGTCCTTCCTCTCAGCTCCTGTCTCCAGTGAATTCATCCCCCAGGCTTTATTGAGGTATCTAAATTCCTTCTATCATCGTTTTTTATTTCTTCAGCTGTATAGATCCTCCCTTTCTACCAATGTGCACCTAAAATCTGAATCTATCATGCAGTCTGCCTTCTACTGACTTTAAGAGTGGCTGTGGTCCTAACAAAGACAGCTTGGTTAAGCAGCTTAAACATTTGATGGGATGAATCAATGCCTGACTGCTCTCAGGCACAGAAAATCAAAACAAGGTTTTCACAATTGATGTAGGCTCTCTGCATGGATCTATCAATATCCATACTAATCAATGAGAATGGGTATTTCTAAACACTTATGAATTTCCTGGAAAGAATGGCTGGTACATTATATTACTGCAAGTATTGCTTCAACATTTAATAACCCTGCTCTGCATAGCACGTATAAAAAAAGAAGAAAGTATATTCTTGAATTTATCACGTATTACATTAAGCACAATAGACGTAACATCACTGACATCAGAAAACAACGGATCTAAGTGCAAAGACATATAAATACTGAGGAGGAATACAAGCAAAGAGGAAAGGAGAGAGAGGGGAGCAGTGAGGAAGGTTGTGAGGGACCTTGAGATCAGAACCTGCTTCTTCAGTTCCTATTCTCAAATCCATTTAATTTTAGAAATATCAGTAGTGGCAAATGGAGAAGTCAATCTCTATTGGTGTCTGTCAGAGGTCATTGTTAGAGGTTCAACTTAGGCACTGAGGTACTGCAGAAACTGGGAAGCTGCTCTTGCTTTCAGAACCTGATTGCCAATTTGTGTAACAGTTTAGAATAACTCCATGACCAGTTGTCAGAAACTCATTCTCCATCCCAACTTGTATTTACAGCATACAAAGGCTGAAGAGCAATTGGGTTCAGCCCTGTTGCTGTGAGACTGTACAAGGGGAGAAAGCAGTGAATCATTCAGTTTATCATCATAAAATCCCCCCTTTTGATTTACTGCCTGAACAGAGCACGTAAGAGATAATGGAGAGAACTTTGTAAGTGAATAGGTAAAGCCCAATTAAATGTTCATGTGCTTTGGTCAAGAGCACAGCACTTCAAAAGGGCAACATGCTCCTAGGTTTTGATTAACTGCATTAACAAGGAAAACTACACAATATGGAACTCACTCAACTGAGTTCAGATTCTCTCCTCCTGAAGTCTAGGTAAGTAATACCAATGACACCAGAGAACTCAGAGCAGGTTTGATATGCTATTGCATAAAGCTTATTAAGAAGGGCACCAGGTGACATTTTGTCATTTACTTCAAATTCAGTTAGATCAAAAATAGCAAAAATGAATGACCTGAGAAAAAAAAAATCTGTAACACATGACTACATCAATTTATGTTGGAATAAAGCATATTCAAAAGCAAAACTTTTATTAAACTATGGTAATTTTTCTATTGCTATTCTAATAAATAGCAAGATTTAAATTTAATTTCTTCTGGCTTTTCATCGTGTCTTTATTTGTTTTTAAATAGCAAGATAATCTTTTGTGCATGCTTTGTGTGCAGTTTAAACCTCTGACAGCTTTGCATCTTCAACGCCCATTTCACACTGTAGGTGGCACTAATTCATTGTGCAACACCAAGCAGGCTCAGTTACCTACAGCTGGTTGGGTGTACGACGAGTTTGCTCTGGTTTTGCTCTCCTGAAGGATAAGATTTTTATCCACTTAACCAAGTAGCATGAAAAACAACTTAAAACTTGCTTGAAACCTGGGACAAAATATATTCTCTGCTGTGCTTTTGGCTGATGTATGCAGTATACAACATTTTTGTTCTGTAAGCTCAAACAGCAGTTAATGGTGTAAGAGCTGGAATACAGGGATTACTTAACATGACTAGGCTAAGATTTCTCCCACAATTCTGGCACAGCGAAATGTGGAATGAAAGCTGAAAGTCTGAGCCTCTGAACAGTCCAGTGCTGTATGACTGGCTGCTCCTGGGTGTGCTGGGGGGGTAGCAGGCAGTCTGACCCACCAGACCCTGAAAGGGGCTTCCTGGGAAGTGCAGGGACAGTAAGGAGGATGCTGCTTTCTGCTTCAGATTCTGTTTCACATTCAGTACAAAGCAACTGCTTTGAGAAAAGCTGAGCATTTTGCAGTGTCTTCCAACAGGTATTTCTCTGTCTGGTAAAGACCCAAACTGGCTGCTGCCCTTATTTGCAATCACAAAAATAATCAATATATTGCTAACACTGGTAGAAGCAATGAAATGCAGAATTCCTTTGAAAGCTATTTGACTTTCCTAAAGGGCCTTTATGACAATTTGAAGATTTATCCTACATTCACCAGTCAGTGATAGTGTTTCTATCAATTTTAGTGGGACAATGTCAGCTTTTTGCCCTTTTCCTTGAGACACCAAAATTTCAGTACTTTACCTTGACCAGTATTTAGTTTTTCTCTTCTGTTTAAATGTAGATGAGATTTTTTTTTCTGTTTGCTTTTTTTTTTTTTTTTGTTTTGTGGGGGTTTTTTTGGTTTTTTGTTTGGTTGGTTTTTTTTGGTTTTTTTTGTAGAGAGCAGTAAGAGAGCTAAGTACTATTTATATTTTCCCCTTGGAACCTGATGAATAAGCAAATCATAGTTGGGAGTCCCAGCTGGTATAAACTGGCACTGTACAACTGAGGACAGTGGCACTGGGCCAACCCAGACAGAGGGAGGAGACAACCCATGGAATGACTGTTCAACACACTGGATTTTGGACAAGACAATAAAACATTTATCCCAGTAGCAGATTGTTATCAGCTGGAGGCTTGCAAAAGCAGCCAGTCAGTACCCCCATTCATCCAATTTGCATAAATGTACTGTGCCTACTTTTAAAATTACCAGAGGTATTGTATCTTTCTTATCAGGTGTCAAGAACACATACCTTTTGGCTTTTTCTTCTGTTGTGGGTAGGTATCACAAAGTAATTGCCATGTTCAGCTCTGGAGGATACTGTAATCCTGGGTCCAGTCCAGAGCCAGGTCATCTGTTTCTGTTGCTGGTCTTTGACATTTTTGTTTTCTGCCTGCAACACTCATTTTACCTCCAAAGTTTGCTTGCAGAGAATTACAGACTGAAAGTGAATACTACCTTAGGAATCTAAGGGCACATCTCTGGTGTGCAGCAAAGAAATGCCCAAAACCTTGCTAAATACCTGTACTACTCTTGGAATTAGGTTAATATCCCCAAGCAGTGATGTAACAGCTTGGCTGCATGAGTTCTGTTGCTCCAAGGAAAGACTTGCTCACTGTACCTAATCCTGGATTGGTGTCTCCAGAGCACAGGTGTAATTCAGCAGGGTAGGGACTGCCAGTAGATGTTGTGTCACAAGGCTGGATGCTATCCATATGGCAACATACAAACTACTGTAGGAGCTATGCCTGAGCCTAAACAGGTCAAAGAAAACATCTCTTTAGAAAGTGAAGTAGGAGGAGAATCAGCCACCAAGGGGAAAAATTATCAGGATCTGACATTAATTCAATTTTTTTTCCAGTATCATAAAAGGAATTGGTGGACTTACTGTCCCAAGAAAGCCTCAGAGGCCTATCTTTACCCTAAAATACCACTTTCACAGCCAGATTATGCTTTGACATCCTCAGACAGCTGCAAAGGTCTACAGAAGCAGAACTGGTCTTACCAAGGTAATACCTTCTGGCACATTAGCTCCTTTATTTTGAAAGGGCAGAGCTTGAGGCAAAAATAAACATCCATGTGGTGGGAAAAGTGGTGAGTAATGAGGTGAACACCATATGCAGCACAGCAAACAGCAGCAGCTTATCATTGCTTATAAGATTCATAGCAGAAATTAATTTTAAGGAGGGATTTGAAAAAACCTTTCACACAGATCTCCTCCCATGTACATGGGATGGCCTGAGGCAGAGGATGAAAGTTCTTGGGAGAAAACAAAGATCACTCTGCAGTGAATGTTAACTTCAAAGGTAAAAAGGGAGTCAGAGTCAAAATCTTGAAACATAAGCAAAACCAGACTTTCAGCACATTATTAATTTAAATCACTGTGATGTGCTATCAATTCCAGTTTACTGCGTTCAGGGCTCACTTTATCTGTTAGGATCTGCACCTACATTCTGCATCCAAAAACTCTTGAGTCATCAGTCAACACAGAACTACATCTGACACAGCTTAAACCAACTTCAATTTAAAAGGGGCTTCCAAAGCAATCATCTCATTCAGGCAATCACTCTAACTCCTTCTGTTTGCTCGAATGCTTTTCATGGGACATATGAGTACTACCCATTCCATATATATTGTGGGCTGGTACAGCAAATTCTAATCCTTGGATGTGATGTTCTAGGGATACAGTCCCTCATCTCCAGCAGTTATCTCATGAATATAATAGGATCCCACTATGTTCATAAAGGACCTCCTCATCTCACCTTCGTATTTAAAAGACTCATCAGAATCTTAGTGTCAGTATTTGTGTGATTTTCCATGCACTTTTTCACTCCTAAGAAGACACTGATAACACTCTTAATGCCATCTCAGATCTCACAATAGGAGACATAGGTTTTCATTTCCTGTTACTTCTTAACTAAAACCTGTCAATAACATTTCATTTATCTCTGAAATGCTTTGTGGCTTGGTGTGGAATTGCAAATCCCCCTGGCACCATCAGCACTACTACTGTCAGGAAGCAAAACAGGTCAGTCCCACCTGTGGAACAGCCAACACTGTTCTCTTATGCACCTCTCAGTCCGAAAAGGCAAAATATCTTCAGTCAAGGCTTCATAACTTCTTTCTTTCCAGGACTTAGGTCTTCATGCATAGTGTGAGAAAATCTCAGGACAAGAGCTTCTAATTAACTTACTTCGCTTCTCAAACCCTTTATTAAGGCCAGGATGCAGAAAGGGAGGCTGGCAAGCTGAAGCAGTCTATAGCAGCATCAGCAGCTGGGGGTGAATATGCCACTCTTCCAAGAAGGCATTTCTTTTGAAGACAAGGAGCCAGGGTCCAGGCAGCAAACAATGATTTAGCACAGAAGATGAAAGAAGGAAAGCCACATTCTCCAAAAGACACACAACCTCCATGGAGGAGACAAAAAGTGGCATCAGCCCTTCCTGAACTGGGCAGGCCCCCACAGTACTCTGTACTGCTGTTCCAAGAACCATGCACTCCAACTCCTGGAATGAGATGAGGAAGCCCCACCAGTTTAGTGCTTATTTCCTCATGCTCTTCACCCACATGAGCACCATGGATACTGCTAGAAGAAAGACTGAAGGGACAGGTAGTAACTGCAAGGTGCAAAGAGCGAGGGTGAGGCAGCAAGGGAGTCACCTTGAACTCTTTTCTATTCTTCCAGTTGTGATTTAAGGGCAAGACAGTGAGAAAGACATCTTGAAAATGAGCATTTGGCTGCGTAAATGGTAGCACCAGAAGAGCTTGGGTTCCTTGAAACACTGTTCTACAAATTACTGGATAGATGTTCAGTCCACCTGGTCAAGAAGTGGGGATCAGTATCTTTGCTTTGTATTCATAAGGGTCATAAGAAGGCCGTGAAGGACAGTGAGTCAATTCCCTGAACGTCTCAGATATTCATTTATTAATGCAAGAAACACAGGAGATAAACAAGAAACCTGAGAATCGTAAATACAGTAAACCAGTTACTACTGAAGTCACACAACTGAGTGTGGAATAATCTATGTTCCTATTATATTAATATATGCATAATAATAAAGAAGGAAATGCACAAGGGTGGTGTCACAGAAACATGAAACAGGGCAGATGATGCAGACAAGGTTTTTGAGAGCAGCTAGCAGAATCAGCCAAAGGTACAGATTTGTAAGCCATGGAGATTAAGCATCTGCATATTTATTAAGGGAAAAAAGAAAAAGATACAGAACAGACTGTCCAGAAAACTCTTAGAAGATGTTTGGTGATGTGTTTATTATGAATAGAGGCAGAAGAGAGCTCACTTTCCATTTGATTGCAAGCAGTAGAGAGAAACTGGTTGAGAATTGTAGAGAAAAGGTAGCTGAGACTAGGAAGTAAGTGTTCCTCATTTTTGTGAAGGGAATGAGGAAGAATAGGAAAATAAAGACCATAAAGTCTGCTTTCTATGAAAATCAGTGAAATCACAGATCCTGAGGAAAATATGACCAAGAGGAAAAGAAGTCTCAGAAAATTTGTCCTTCCTTAAAAAATATGAATGGCACAGTTGCCGGGTAATGCAAAGTGGAGAAAGAACAGGAGATGTGTGTAATGCAGCCAACTTGTCTCAGTCACAATTCACACAATTCAACATGAACAAGGAAAAATTTATACAAATAACAAAGGACAGAATATTCTGCACCCAGGATAGCTGATAGCACAAAATACAAGGTAAAATATTGGGAGATATACACAAAAGCGTATCTGTGAAGCATTTGAAGGAGTCCCCTACAGCACATGCTACTGGTATAACCTGTACTGCAATCTGGCATCTAGTTTGGGACCTGGACTTCAAGAAAGTTGTGAACTAATCACAAAGACAACAAAGAAGTGCAAGGAGAACTACCAAGAACCACAACATATCCACAGGGAAAAGCTGAAGAAGTTTGAATTACTTAGTCTAAGTATAGAAGCAGGGGAGAAGGTGACTGTCTTCCAGACTTGTACAATAAAAGTAATTGAAAAGACTAAGAGAATAACCTGTCTGCTGTTGACAGAACAAAAAGTAGTGAACTTAAATTGGAGTAAGCAATATTTAGATTTGACACTAGGAAAATTTTGCTGATTGAGAGCAGTCCATTACCATGCTCTGCTCTCTTTAGGGAGCTTAGATCTCCATCATGTTCACTGCTTCTTTCAAGGCTGCCTCCCCCTCTGACCACTGGCTACTCTGCCTGTTGCTCTTACTTGGCACTCCAAAACCTACCAGCATCTGAAGCTATTGTTAGCATTCCTCTTTCACTGACAATGATTGATTGCTTCAATTTGTTCCTAGCCCTACCTCTTTCAGAAATCAGACCCACTCAGTCTGATCCAGACACTACTCAGCTTGATAACAGGTTCATCACCCAGGTTTCTTTGTTGAGACAGTAGAACAAGGAGCAGTAATAACATTGCAAGATTTGTCCACTGCTGATCAAGCAGCTTCTCAGGAGGATTACCAGTTCAACTTGAGTACAAAGAACCAGGGAAGTGGTCACAGCCCCAAGACTGCCAGAGTTCAAGAAGCATTTGGACAACATTCTCAGGCACATGGTGTGATTCTCAGCGCTGTTCTGTGCAGGGCCAGGACTTGGGCTTAGATGATCTGTGTGGATCCCTTCCAGCTCAGGATATTTCAGGAAAAATTTCTTCACAGAGAGGGTTGCTAAGCATTGAAATGGGCTGCCAAGGAAGGTGATGGAGTCACCATCCCTGGAGGTGTTCAAGAAATGACTGGATGTGTCACTCAGTGCTACGGTCTAGTTGACAGAGCGGAGATCAGTCAAAGGTTGGATTCCATCATCTTAGACTTCTTTTCCATCTTTTTTTTCATCTTTTAAATGATCCTCTGTGTGATCCTGTGTGTGAATTTCTTCACTGAAATGGACATCCAGCATTGGAACAGGCTGCCCAGGGCAGTGGTGGAGTCACTACCCCTGGAGGGATTTAAAAGATGTCTAGATGTGATGCTAAGGAACATGGTTTATTGTGAACTTGGCAGTGCTGAGTTAATAGTTGGACTCAATGATCTTAAAGGTCTTCTCCAACCTAATTGATTCTATGATTTTATGAACAGGCTTTATATGCATGTCATCAGTTCTTGTACCTCCCACTGATCATCTACTATCATCTTTCTAGCACGAACTTCCCAATCAGTCAGTTATTTTATCCATACATTAAGTACTTAGACAAATTCCAGTCAGTGCTATGAATTCAGCAGATGCTATGTATCTAGGTTCCAGTGGATAACTATTTTTAACATCAGTAACTGCACTTTATGACATCCAGATCCAACTGGGTCAAAGCAGGTTCTAAACAGATAGATGATTTATAGGATGACCTTATTCTGGGTATAAATCAGGGATGCACATTTAAAAAAAAATATTGTCCATATGCTGATCTTTGGTCAGCATGCTGCAGAGCTGGGAAGGCACAGATGGCATGAGGCAGGAAATTTTAGGAAGAAAAATGACTGTCTCCTAGCTAAGTGCTGTCCTGGGAATCCAACGTTGCCTCTGCCAAAGAATAACAGTGTAATAATCAGTTATTACTTAAACTTTTCATAAATTGTGGTTATCTGTTTGCTCTTCATGTTCCAAGTGCTTGACTTGAAATCCTGCTGCCAGGTTTGCAGGAGGGCAGGCTCAGAGCTGCCACTGAACGGGACAGGACACATGCCCTGGGCACGGCAGGTGCCACAGTGCTGCCCAGGGCCCGTGAGGGCCTGGGTACCCAACTGAGCTCCAGATTCTCCATCTGAATAATCCTGTGCCTCACATCGTAATCTGTAGGGTGGATATAGCAACTGCTTTTTGGAAGTTCATTAGTGTTTGTGAAGCACTCAGGTGCCACAGGAACGGCTCCAGGAAGTTAGCAACTCTGCCTTTAGGCTGAAGTGTGCTGCAAAGTAGGCATAGTGTCACACTGAACTGTGAGGAGAGATCAGTGTATTGAGTAACTGCTCATTCCACAAACATCTTACATTGTGCACGCTGCACACAGAAATGGGGGGAAAAAGCACCATTTGATAAGTACTGCAAGGTAGGAAAAGACCAGCAGTGCAGGTTTACACCGCCAAGGCAAGCAACAGCCATCAGCAGAAGCAGTTTGGTTTCGGCATCTTTCTCTGTACTGACAAATTACAAAGAGCATTTACCAAGGAATGCAGCCACAGGATGAGTGATTATACCCTCACCAAGACCATCAGTAACACTGTAGCATCAATAACAACAAACAACCCCCTTATGTACAGATAACCACCTCCTTTTAAGGACCCAACTAAAGCTTAATCCAAATGAAATTTGATTTACAATAAGGTAACATTCCTTTTAGGGAATGCTTTGGTGATCAGAGTGAGAGATATTCCCTGTGAATGTGCAGAAGTTAGCTACATAAAGGTCATGCAGGCAAGCCAATTAATTTTGTGTGCTTAAATTTGAGATCTTGATTGTACCTCCCAGTGTAGGTTTGTCTAAATGTAATGACCATGGGCTGCCCAGCATTGTTAGCCCACAGACTTCACAGGCCATTAATTCTCTAAGGTTTAACCTCCTGGCATAAATCACCACCAACCTTATCTTCATTTCTTAAGATGCTGGCTTATTCCACAGACAGACACTTATTTCCAGGCCTCCCCATTTAACATGGAGTCTGATGCCTCTTCTTTCCTTTGTGCTTTTTCAAAGGAAATATGTTATTAATAAATACGTTATTAACAATCACAATATATGTCATTAATAATCACAGACAGTATGCATTTGGAATGAAAATAAAACGAAACATCTAAAACTCTAAGAAATGAATCACAGACAAAAAATGAAGCAATGGAAGTGAACTGGTTGGGTTTTTTTTTTTTCAAGGGTATTTTCTCTTCAATAAACTCTGATAAATATCATCCAAAGGGCATTCCAAAGCTTGATCTTTCTAGTACAAATGAAGGGTAAGTAAACTACAATAGACATTGGGCTTGGTTCTATTTTTAATAAGTCGTGGCACGTAATCAATTTTTCCTACTAACACTCTTGAGCTTGTAGATAAAATGCAATGTATATGTACAGTGATTATCATCAGTAAGTATTTTATAGAAGTCCCTGCAAAAACATGAATAAAGCACTGAATCATTCTGTCTGAGCAGAGGTACTGAGAACTGTTGCGCAGCTCAGACAGATTCTCACTCTGCTCTTTGTTCTAAAGAGGAGATGACATTTTACAATACTTAAGGCATATATAAGATTTTACTCATTGGGACATCAAGAGATTATTTTAAATTGATCAAACCAAACATCTCAATCCAGATAAAAATGCAAGATCAATTTATTTCTCAGAACGTGGGGTGAGGATTATAATTAAATGATCAGGGAAGTGATGTGAGTGCACATGCTCTGGGGGTGTTTGTCAGACGGCGTGAATCTCCTATCCTCTCATCTCAGAAAACACATTACCTGCATGTAAAAGCAATTAGCTTCCATTTCCTACTCCTCCACAGCAAGGTTTGTAACTCAGTGTTTTATAACCTGTCTTCTGCACCAAGATCCCAGGTGGCAGAAGGAGTTAGTCAGCTTATTGTGGTGCGCTTCCCAGCTGTCTAGTCCATGAGACCACACAATCCTCAATGACAGTGTGCTGTAGTCAAGGGGTGACCTCTATGCTTTAAAAAGTCTAAAGTAAAAGAAAGCACATGGTAGCCATCCTCACTTCCAACCTGCCAGATGTCTCCCATAAGTTGATACCCAACACACTGTTTGTCTCTGAGTCATAAGAAAGAAGGTTTATTTTAGCCACTAAAAGAATGCCTATTGCAGAGTGAGATCTTGGTACTTTAATCTAACCACCCATTTTGACTACATTCCAGTTAATGGGATTAGAATACTAAAAAAGACCACTAACAAACCGAACATTCAGCCTGCGAGACTTCTTTTCCTTTCTCATTTTCATTACCTGTAAGATTATGAGCCAGGTTTGATGGAGAATCGACTGGACTTTTCCACCTACCTACAGAGCTTTGGGAACAAATTCATAACTGGTTCCTATCACCTGAAAACCAAGCTGGTGTACTATTTCCCTTTAGTCTAAGAGCTCTGTGACCTGAACCTTACTTACTTAACTTCAACTCGTTCTTACTTCCATGCTGCTCTCAGCAAGCCACTGCTATAATTGTAACAATATTATAAATCATGAATGACATAGAGAGGCTGGGGTTGTCTCACACTGTTCATATTTAAGAACCTCGTCTGCAACAATTTCTCCTAACAGATACATTTAAATTAACAGTTTCATGTGTTTTAAAACTACTGCAGTTTAATTTTTGGTTGCCTGACTTTGGTGGCTCAGGCAAATGAAGCTTTTCCTGTAGTTGCAGTGTCCACAAGGGACCCAAATGAGAAATGGATCAATGAGTTAAAAATATTTTAGCACAGAGGTCATAGACCTAAATCCTTATATGTCCAGGCAAGCAATATGAACATATATAACACAATTCTACAGAAAAACAGGGTAAAATAAGACTAAGGTGAACACTCTGTATATGGTATTCCGTATTAGGGTTCCTAGTAGCAGGAAATGGAAAGCAGGCTAGGGCAAGCACAAGAAAAGAGACAGAAATAGAAGGTGGGAAGGCTCTAGCAGGCAACAGCTCAAAGAGATTGAGCTCTGCCTGCCAGTCAGTTTTATGAGCTCTCATGACAACAGCAACAAAAGCAACAACAGCTTGCAAAGACATCCCATTTACACGAAATTGCCCCCCTTGAAGAGATACAAGCATAACCCTGACAGCATGAATTTCATTGATTACATTCCAGTGATAAGAATTCCCTCATCTCGGGCACTGTGCAGATATGGAAGTCAAAGGTTGTGATCCTCTCGTATACTACAATTTCAGAAAACGTATAAATAACTAAGATGGTTAAAACCTCAAGGAGTACATAATACTGTCAATAAACCCAACTGTGTTTCACTTCTGTTTTTAGGCTGAAACCAGTAAGAAAACAGTCTACAGCATGGGCAAATATATTAGAGGTTGTTTTTTCCCTAGCTTCTTGGTAAGCTGCTGAGCACTATGGGATGCTATGCCAAGTGGAAGTTAGGGAGGTCTGCTGCATTCAGGCAAGTTAATTACAGAGATGGAGGACAGCAGGATGCCAAGTGGGAAGAAGGCTTCCCTCCAGAAATGGACTGTCAGCAGAATCAGGAAGGGATGTAATCAGTCAAAGCTTGCTGTTACCAACCAGGAATGATCACAGATGTGGCTTTCAGCTTGCTGAATATTTTCTAGCATGTGACTTATTCAGATTTTTGGCCCGTGCATGAAACTTTTCTCAGACCTTCTCATATATAGACATGTGGTGCTTCGTTCTTTTAGAGGGCACACATTGTTCGGTTCACTTAAGGGTTTTTCTGGTTCTTATAAAATGCTGACATGTATTTTTGATCATTCTCACTGATTTAGAAAACAGTGATCTTACAGACATAGTGGCAGATATGTGCTCATCCTGACCGTATCAACACGCACCTTTCTTTGAAGAAAATGTAGCCGGAGTGGTACCAGCAGGGGTGGGAAAAAGCTAGAAGCATTTTTGCTGCTGGCACTTATTTTCACCTAGGCGAGTGAAATACTAATTCTTCATGCTGAGAGAGGGAAGGGTGGTGGGAGTTTATTTCCAGGTGAAATATGTATGAACAGTATGAACAATAAAACTGGACTCTGAGCTTGTAAAAAGCTCATAGCAGTTTGGCAAAGCAAGGAGACAGACATAGGCTTAATATAAGCAGCTTATGTTAGTCTCAAGGACAAAGAACATGTGCTGACACACCACTTACATTGCAGACACCTCTGCATCTGGGCATGGCAACAAGCTTGGGAGATGTGTCACACAGAGCAGGCAGTGCACGCGGTGTCGGAACGGGGATGGCGGCAGGGGCACACACGCCGGGCTCGGCTTTTCCCCACGACCCCAGAGCAGCCGTGCGGGGAAAAGCACCGAAGTCCCCAACGCCGCGGACCCGCCGCCGCCCGCCCCGCGCCGGGACCCCTCAGCCGCGGCCCCGCCCTCCCGCACCACGTGGCTCG
>VZRS01011158.1:1212-19204 GCA_013398055.1 Ifrita kowaldi
TTGAAACACTAGCATTGGGTGCAGGAACCTTTCATCTAAAAAAGCTGAAATACATGAGGCTGGACCAAAACAAAAGGGTGAAACAGCAAAACCGGGATGTGCTGGTCCTCTGCAGCTGCTGGTGTTCAGTCCCATCCTGAGTGCCACCACACCTCTGACGCAGCCAATTTCTCTGGTCTTTGAGCACATCAGATTAAGTTTCACTTGAATTGCATAGAGCTGAATGTACATGCAACTACAATTCATATTAAGTGTAACTTTACAAATACTGATTCTGGAAATGTAATACTGTCTTTTACATTCGCTTCCTTTACCAATTCAAAATTTCACATTTGGTCTGCAGTAGACTAGGAAAAAAACCAAAAACCTAAAGATATTTCTTAGACTATTCCTGAGCAATGTTTTTATGTACTGTAAAATACTTGACTTTATTACTACATCTCTTAATATTCTCACTTTTTAAACTACATATAAATAAATCCATGCTTTGAAATTTTACAAAGCTGAAGATCTGGTAGGCACAATGAAAGATAGAAACAGCTAAGCATCTTAAAACCAAGATGAGCTCACCAAGAGAAGTGCAATTTAGCTATATACATAATGTACTCTTCAGTATTTGCTACTTTTTCATTTTTTTATCACAATGTGAAGGATCCACTTGCAGAATCTGGTCCATCAGACCTCAGCTCGCTTCTCATGAAGATTGTGACTGGTGGCTGAGGAGGAAAATATGCTGACCAGGATTTTAAAATGAAAGTAAAAAACATTCTTCAGAATTTCGTGTTAACAAGATCCTGTCCCCACCTGCTGTGATTGATTTGAAATCGTAACACATCAGCCGACACTTGAATATTCTCTGAACTGTCCTTTGTGTTCTCTTGGATCTCACAGACACGAGAGAAAACAGAAGGCCCAAAACCAGGACCCAATCCTGGTTGTAGAATTTCTTTGTGTAGGACATTTCCCCATCTCACCTCCCTAAACATTAAGAAGCCAAGCTAGACTGGACCACAGGATAGATAAGAGTCCTCTTAGGTGACTGAAAATACGTATCCTCTGTATCAAAGTATATCTTTACTTGAACTTACAACCTTTAAATTCTTCCCCTAAGAGTCTGCTTTTTATGTTTTGAGAGGCTACCAGTTCTGCAATTTAGGCCATACAGTCTCTGCTAAAAGCCTTAGTTTGCATTACTCAAATATATCCATGTGCAATTTGAAATTTGGTCATTTCCCCTAAATGACAAAAAGCATCAAGGCCTACAAAATGAACTTCCAGGAAAACTGTCTGTAAACACAGTGAAGATTCCAGGGTATAAAAATACACATTCCATTTTCTTAATCTGTCATTATTGAAGCTGTCTGGTCCCTAATACTTTGTCTTAAAAAGAATTCTTTCTGCATTAAAATATTTCAAAACATTATCTCCATTCTTCTTCTTCTCAAAAAAATAATATCTATTTCATAAAAAAAATTCCAATTCATCATCTTCTGTGAAGAATTAGAGTTGACTTTGCATAGATAACAGGCTCCATTCTTTTATAAAAACAGCTGAGCCATTTCCATCAGAAAACACCACAATCAAACCTGTCTTACAAAAACCACATGTGGGCAAGGAAAAAGAGCATGGACCCTATTCCCTCACACACAGCAGGGTAAGCACAAGGAACACCTCAGACTTGAACTGGTGCAGACAAGGACGTTCTATACTTCTCTAAACTTCACACTGTGCTATTGGTATCTTCATTGAGCAATTATAAATATTTTTGAGGAAAGACCAATGGAAGACACTTGCCTTCAGGGAAAACATTTCCTGCTGGCTTAAGATCAAATGTATAGAAATGAACAGTGCTGACTCAAAACCACGTGTCAGGAACACATTTTTCTCAGGATCTTCCTATGAAGAAAAATAAATTCTTCTGCACTGGCCAGATGCTTTCTAGCAGTCAAGAAGCATCAACATTCACTAATGAATTTTCCCTCACTGAAATTTGCGTGGCGTTTGCTTTGTGCCATTTGTTTTTATTTTCCTGTCCGCTGTTGGTTTTTTAGGAGGAACATAATTGCTGGCATTGCCATTTTTCTTTGGGTTTGTACACGTGTATGTTTTTAAGCCTTTGATAGAAGCAGCTGCACCGTGGAATGCTGGGGTTTGCTTAGGGGGTCTGATGTTACCAACACTTTGGATTTTAGAGCTGCTCTCAGGGGACTGCAGACTGAGAAGCTGCTGCTTTGCAGCTGGTTTCTTTTTCAGTTCACTCCTTACATCACCAGTTTGCCTCTGAGAAGATGCTGCACATCCCATTCTCTCAGGAAGTTTCAGGTGACCTGGATGGGAGCGTACCTGGCAACTCTCCTCGGAGTATGGATCTGCCCTGTGCCCCATACAGCTCCTGGGCAGCCTGGCAGCACTTTCCTGGGGCATTGCCTGCCTGCTGGGCACAGGGCTGAGCAAGGCTTTGCCTTTTCCAGGGCTCTTGAGGGCACGGGTGGAGCCGGGGGCAGTCTGGGGCCGGGCTTTGGCAGCTTTGCCCTTCTCACTCTGCACCGTCTGCATCTGCAGCCACTCCAGCTGCACCAGGCGCTCGATGTATCTCTCCAGAGATCCCGTGGGCTTGGGGCGGAAATCCGTCTTCCCTTCCACATGGACAAAGATGGCCAGCTGCTTCAGATCCCACGAGTTGAAAGGGGGTGGGAGGAAGTCGGGGTAGTAAAATTCGGATTCTTTAAATCCCATTTCAGAGACGTGTTCCAAACAAACCGGGTCGATTTCTTCAGCTCTGAGGATGAGTTCTGGTGGTGTGCAGGGAGAGGGGGGAATGGGAATCCTTTCTGAGTCAGAGAGGTCGCTGGCACTGTCATCTTCAGCATCTTCTTTAATAATTTGTACTGATTCAAAATCAAGAAACATTTCACCTACAGATGCTTCTTGCCATTTCGAAGAGCCTGGACTGGCTTCAGCATATTCTCCATTACTCTTTCCCAACTGTTCTTTTTTACTGCAGTAAAAATGCTGCATTGGGACATCTTTAGGCCTACAGAAGCTTCCTTGTGTGCTGCCCTTTGAGCCAGGGGGGATCCTGTGCAGGAAGGATTCGTTTTGCCTTCTTTCTGGGAGACTCCTCTTTGGTCCTTGTGCACTGTGCAGAGAGGTGCAAACACTCGGGATCCTAAAGGAAAAGGAAGATTGTGTCCTATTAGAATGGTCAGTGCCTTTGAACAGCAGCTTACAAAGGTCTTGCTACCCCTTCAAGGACGGGGATCTACAAGACTGAAGCTAAAACTGGCACGGAAACTTGGTAATGAGGCAAAATTAATAATTGCTGGTAGAGATAACAGTGCCTACTACTGATTTTTGGGGTTTTTTTTTTAATTCTGATTTTGCCGGAGAACTCACAAAAGCAGGATAGCAAGTTTCCATTTTGATAACTTAGATTTGTTGTTCTCATAAATGCTGAACTCTGGGCTGGTGAAGTCAAATGCAAACCACAGCAGCCACAATTTCATCACAAGCATTTTGTACACTAATTTGAAATGACTACAAATCACACAGATAATTTTAACATAGAAGTACCTTTTTGACTGATTATTGCCATCCAGCTGGTTCCTTCCCTTCTTAAAAACACTTGGTTGGTGACCATCTTGAGTGTCATGGGAAATCTGAACGGATATGAAAGTTTGTGAAGTTAGTAAGAAGCTGACTTAGAGTAGGTACTTTTTCATGTTAGAAAAAGGGATTATTTACCTTTTCAATGGCACTTGATACATTTCTGCCTAATCTTCCAGGAGGAGATTTCACGTAAGAAATTGGTTTATTTAGTCCTTTGGTGCTTGGATGGCTTTTTCCATTACTGTAACCACAAAGGATTAAATAGAATATCAGATATAAATAGCAGCATATATGGGTGTGAGAATGGAAATAGAATAGAAGCTTAGAGTGCAAATGAGTTTAAAAAAGGGTTGATTGCAATTATTCTTAAAGTTCATCAGAACTATGCCATGGCCACTTTTTACTTTTTATACTACTAAGGCACTGCTGTATTTTTAATATTATTAATGCAAAAGTGAGTAATTCTATCAGATGGTATAATAATAGAATGTAGCCCTTATATAGAATCCTCTGTCAGAGGATCCCAAAGTTCCTTTGGAGATAATAAACACTACAGACTCGATATTTTAGTACCTGATAGGTGCTCCTATTGCAATTCACCAAAGTTAATTATAAAGTACAATATGAAGGTCACTGCAAGCCAGATCTTGCTTGTCTTTCTCATTTGCGTATTCTCAACAAAATTTAAAGGATTATTCCTTTGAAGATAAGGAGTGGAAGTGAACAGGGAGCATAAGGTCTATTCTGATATTAATACGAACTATTTTACAATGAAGGCATAAAAAAATCACTGTTTCATGTTATAATGGGGTCATGAAAATATTATTAAGAGAAAAAGCTCATGTGCAAGCAGAAGGAATGGCATTACTGATCTGGGCAGCTTAGAACTAAAACATACTTCTTTAATTAAACCAGATACATTTCTGTGTAAACACACAGAATAAATAAATAAATCAGCATATGCTCTATGAATAAGAACCGTGTTTGTTCTACAAACAAGAAATAATACTGATTTCCAAATGGAAAGCTTTAAAATATCATTTCAGAACAGGAATAATCAAACTGTGCCCTCCTGTCTAATCTAGCTTTACTGCAGTTCAGTTAATTTGCCAGGCTGTACATCTCGTTCTCAGTTTTTATGTCATTATAGTCAGATTTTGTTTTTAAAAACACATGATTTCACAAATTCAAGAGCATATAAAAGAAAGAAACTAAGTCCTGTGCCTCCAGCATTGCTGCAGTCACCTCTGTGACCTTGTGACCTGCACGATCATCCTGCACAATCATTTCTGTCACTGGGATCAGGGGAGAGGATGGCAGTGGGAACAGGACAGCCAGGCACTTATTAACTAAGCCACATTATGTTGACATTTCTGTAACTATAAAAAGAGAAATTAATTTCCTTACTTTACCATTCCTTTGTGGTTTTCATTGGTGTGGCTGTGGCTTTCCTTCTGCTGTGTCTCTCTGTGCAGTAATAAGGGATATTCCTGAATGCCTGGTCCCATTATTCCTCTTCCCAAAGGGTATCTGCACCTTTACTGTTACATAATCTTCAAACGGCTCCAGTCTTTTGGCTTTGCAAGACACAGTGTATCCAATGCAGACATCCCCACGTCCTGGAGATGCAGGCAACAAACAAAATCCTCCCGATGTGATTCTATTTTTAAAGCAGTAAGATAAACATAATCAGCTACCAAACAGTACTGGAAAACAGTCCCCTCCCCCAGCACTCGCTTAGTGGGAAGCAGTACCGTTCAATTTACTATTCCCAATCCATGGAAACACCTGAGGGTACGGCTGTGCTCCCAGAGCTCCCGTGCAGTGTCATGTGCTCATCCTCATCCTCATCCTCATCCCCATCCCCATCCCCATCCCCACCGCTCAGCCTGCGCAGTTCCAAGTGCTGCCTGGAGCCGGGCGTCACAGCCCAACGGGGTGGGTGTTCCTGCTCCCAATTTATGGAGAGCAGATGATCAACCCCCTGCGCGCTGTGCGAGCTCAGTTGTCCTTTTTCCGTCACAAAACGCGCTCTTCCGATATTCTTACATGCAAATTTTGTATCCAATACTTTTTTTTTTTCCAAAACAAATGTCTCATCAGCTCCTACTAAAAATACTCAGAGCAGCATCCATAGCTTTCTTTTACTTCTCAGGAGCTGCATTCCCGTACCAGGGTACTGCACGCTTCCAATGGTCTGCAAATGTGACAGGTGACAAACAGGTCTCCTGACCCACCTTTACGTCTATTGCAGTGCTGTTTATGTATTTATAGTCACATTATCGTTCGTATCTATTTACACTTGATGCCGTCCTATCCCTCAGACGCTTCCCCGCATCCTGCTCCAGCCGCGCTCAGCGGAGCCGGGCCCCGGAGCGCCGCAGTCCCGCACCCGCACGGGGCAGAGCAGCGGCCGCGAGGGGCCAGCGCCGGGCTGGCAGTGCCCGGGATGGTGGCAGGCTGTGTCCTCAGCTATGGCAGGCAGTGCCCGCGGTGGGTGGCAGCAGTGCCAGCAGGCGCAGGCTGTGCTCGCAGCGATGGCAGCTGTGCCCGCAGCGCCCGCCGAGCCGGGCCCGCTCCGCTCCCTCCCGGGAGGCACCGNCCGCCGCCGCTGTCACCGCAAGGGCCGCTCCTTCACTCAGAGGCCGCCCCCGCATTCCCCGCCGATCATCGCCCCCAGCCCGGTACCTGCCCTTCCTCCGTGTCCGTCGCCAGCGGCAGCGGGGGCGGTGGCAGCAGTACCGCCGGAGCGCAGAGCCTGGGGGCCGGGCCAGGGCAGGGCCGGGCCGGGCCGNCTCTGCAGCAGCCCCGGCTCCCTCCCGCCCGACAGCCTTCAAGCTTTCCCCGGCCTCGACTCGCCCAGCATCCAGTGTGACAGCCTGGAGTGTCCCCCCTGCTCGTGCTGCTGCTGCTGCCGCCGGAGCGCGGGCTCGGCCGCAGCCAGCGAGGACAGCCTGCAGGCCCCTCTCGCCCGGGGCTCCGGCACACGGTGCTTCGGCGCCCACCGCGACTCCAGCGACCTCTCGGACAGCCTGGAGTCCTTCATCCAGCACGACAGCCTCCAGTCGCTCTCCAGCCTGTGTGTGAGCTCCTCCAGTATCAGCGGTGATAGCCTTGAATCTCTTTCCAGCTTGAGCCTCGGGGCCACCAGCCAGCACAGCGATCTCGAGTTCATCGGCCACTGAGTCTGCCTTCAGCTTCCCACACTACGCCTTACTGCTGGCTCTCTGCCAGCTGCCGTGAGAGCTGCCGGGCTTTTGCCCTTCGTTTGAATGTGGCTTTGTTCCAGGTGATCCTTGCTGCATCCAGTGCAATAACCTCAGACCTTACTGTGGTGCCATTCCCGAATTCAGTGCTTCAGAGGGGCAGTGCTCATTATTACCTGCAGTGTTAACGCTGAATTTTTGTCACCAGTTAAGAATGGAAGTGCGTGGTCTTCGGAGGAATCCCAGCTACCTTTCAGATCTCTATGACAACATGTTAAGGGCTGAAGGAGCAGTGGGACGAGGGCAGCAGCAGCCCCCAGCAGTCCATACAAGTAGCAGCAAGGCTTTTCGGAGCAGGGCCCCAGCCAAGGAGAGCCCCCAGCCAAAACATCCTCCGAGCAGCACCCCCTCCAGCTGTGACCCAGCCCTGCGGCCCATCATTCGCCGCCGAGCGAGATCCCTCCCTACATCACCCGAGAGGAGGAAGAGAGCAGCAGTGCAGTGTCAGGAGCGCGGCTGCCAGAGCCGCATGAACCGGGTCAGGTTTGCTGATGCTTTAGGCTTAGAGCTCACTGAAGTGAAAGTCTTCCAGACTGGGGAGGATCCATCCATCCCTTTGCATGTCCTTTCCAGGCTCTCCATAAACTCAGACCTCTGGTACAGCAGCTTGAACTTGGAGTTTACTATGCAATGCTTCGTCCCTGACTTCCAGCAGCCTGCAGACTGTCTGGATTTCTCGTCCCGACTCCAGGAGCAGCAGGTGTGTCTGGAACGGGTGACCAGCTCAGATCTGGGGCTCAGTGGCACCATCCAGGTTCTCAATGTTGCTTTTGAGAAGCAGGTGTCTGTGCGCTACACCTTCAACCAGTGGGAAAGCCTCCATGAGGTGTGTGCACGTTGGCACCAGAGCATCCCAGAGAAAAACGGGCAGGATCAGGTTGATGTGTTCACTTTCTTTCTTCCTGTGCCTCCTTTCCTTCTTCAGCTGAGCACTCTCATCCAGTTTGCAGCAAGGTACCGAGTCAACGGCCAGGAGTACTGGGATAACAACAGAGGCAAGAACTACACCCTCACCTGCCGGACTCACCCCCTGAAGCTGCCGAGGGAATGTGAGGAGAGCTGGATCCACTTCATCTGAACAAAGGGAGTGGTGCCGAGCAGCGTGTCAGTGGTCTCGGTGGCACTCTGCCCCTTGGCATGGCTCTCTGCTCCTGTGGCAACAGGCTTCTTTTTGAAACCTGCCAAACCTGGCCAAGTGTCCCAGGGCTGAGAAGCAAACAAACTGTTCTAAACCTCTGGGAAAGTTAAAAGGGCCAAAATCTGTTGTGAGATACAGTCATAGGAAGGCCATGTGGTTTTTTTGAGTGTATGAGTCGTTGCAGAATGGTTCCAGGGAATGCTGTGAGGCTACCAGAGAGCAAAACGACACATCTCTTGTTGCTAGTGATACTCTTGGTTGCATAGAATGTTTCTAACTGATCTCTCTTACCATTTTCTACTGTTTGTTTTCTAAGTGGGCAGTGTGGCTTTACAGGTTTTATTTCTAATTTTGTTTATATTACCTCACCAAGTCAGGGCACTATTCCATTTATGCATAATTTGGATGGCAGACACTGTAGGGAGTACTTGTATTTATATATATCTATGTTATTAAGGCTGTAACCACGTTAAATGTTTCCATTAATATTTGAGTTGGAAATTAGATGCTACTGTGAGCAAAACATACATGAAAATGTGCCATCAGCCCCTCTGTTTCCCTTGGGAAAAAAAATAAAAGGTGCCTTTTCTTATCTCCTCCTTGAAGCAGGAGTGATTGTTACCAAGGTGCGTGTAAGGCAGATCTGCCTGGGGAAATTCTCTTTTCAAATTATGCCCAAGTAGGTTTTTCCCAAGGTGGTGGTACAGGAATTGTCTTCTCTTGGTGCACCTGTTTTTACTGAGGGAAACGTGAGCAGTTTTGGACTTGTGTTGCAATTGCAGTTGAAGATCTCAAAGCTCTGTATGAATGCTCATGATTTTATCACTGTTGCTGGTAAAATTATAAATCAAGAAATTGATATGATATAAATATATATAAGGAAAAAAATAGTATGGGGAGCAGGGTACAGAGGCTTGGCATAGCATTCCAGAACCCTGAATCCTGGCTGTTCCTCAATGTTCCAGTGCTACTGGAGAATTAATTTTGACTTCTTTATTTAACTACTTGCTATTATAAAACAGTTGAACTCTCAAGACTGCAGCCTTTGCAACACAAGCTGGAACTTCAAAGCACTTAATTTGGTAAACGGCTACTTACACAGACCCACAAACAGAATCCCCTCTGCTGCAGGGAGAGCACAGGAACACTGTTAGACCATCTTCCCATGCTTCTTGCTCTATTATTTTCATTTTGTGGTTATAGTGCGGTTTAAGATTTGCAACAGGCTTAACTCTATTAAATAAAAGCTTGTCCATAATTGTTTCCATACATATTCATTACTGCATGGAAAGTTTAGCTTTATATGTGTAGAACAGACTTTCAGAGCTAGCTGGAAATATTAGAAGAGCTATGTTTTAGGATATGCTGTGAAAATCAGGCCACTTATTTGGGCATCTTATTTTGGATTGATGCTTATTTATTGAAATCATAAGTTGTTTGTAAAATCACAGTTGTAGGCAACCTGTAGCCAGTTATATATTAGTGTGAAAAGTCCACTGAGTCATTCTGGAAGTGCAGAAACACCAAGAAAATTAATTTGTCTGACAACTGAATGCTGCTTCTTTGTTGTGATACCCATTTAGCAAAGCTGGGCTTTCAAGTGAGGAAGCTGCCTCATTCCATTGGTCTTTGGCTTTAGAGAAACCAGAGTCAGGAATGAGGAGTCTGTAAGCTGCTGAGCACCTTTTGCAGAGAACTCAGAAAGCTCAATCCTATCTGAATGTGCACACACATGCACAGAAGGACTTGTGCTGAATAAAAGGCACTATTTTCAAGTATTCCTGCCTCTTCTCCCCTCCCAGACACCAGTTCACAGTGGCTGTTGCTGGAGCTCAGAGCAATATTTGGTTTCCTGGCAGAAGGATGTTGCTGTCTTCTGGGACAGATTGTCATGTGCTAGCAAATGTCAGACCTGAGTGTTCCCTTGGCCAGGTCAGATTCTGTAAAGCTGAGGCTGCCAGGAGAAAGGTTCGTGCCAGATGTAGCACAGTGAGAGGGGTGAGAAATGAATGTCTCAGCAGTCTCAGTTGGGCTTCTATTGTCTTCCTTCCACAACCTCTCAGGGTATTGGCACATGCAAGGTCTTGAATACTAAATACTGAAGCATTATCCCAAGTTTCCTTTGGCTCTCTCTGCTGCTCTGCACTGCTGGAGGAGGACTGGCAGTTCTGTTCCTGCCAGTGCAATTCTCTGGCTCTGCTGGCTCAGTGGAGCAGTGGAACTGAGAGCCATCTCCGGGTTAAGCTGCTAAACGTTCACACCAATACTAGCACCTGTCACAGCAAAGCTGATATTTGCACTTAGGTTTTCTTGCCACACTCAGTCATGAACATCAAATGGCTTCTGGTTGACAAAAATGGGATTAAGCTGTTTAGTGCTAATACGCACCTGTCGTGAAGGTAAACTTACACCACATTTGTATCTTCTCAGGACAACTTGACTGCTTGCACTGTGTTCAAATTGAGCACTTCCCTTTTAATGAAGATTTTGTAAAAGTGAATTTTTCACAAGGGTTATCACCATATAATGCACTTTTAAAAACATGTATTTATTATTGTCATACAGTAAATGAATGTCTAGTAGTCCACAGTTTCAAGGTTCTTTGAAGAATGTTTTTTAAAGAAACATGAAATCCATGTAAATGAAAAGGGGTTGTCTTTCCTGATTAAATGTCTTGTCCAGAATAAAGTACATTACACAGTATATCAATAAAGCACATATGCTGGACAAAAAGTCGAGGAGTTGTACAATTGCAAAGTGCTTAATTAATTTTAAAAAGCAATAATAAAACTATGGCTATTGTAATACAGAAGATTAAAATAAAAGCTTTTCTGTTGTTTTTGTCAATGGTACTTCTGTTAAGAAATCTCATAAAGAAACTTAATGTTGAGTCGTCACTTAGAGAGCAACATACTCAGGAAAGTAAGGTGGGTTTGAGTAGGTAAACGATGAACAGCACTTGATAAAGATACAGTGACTAGTGAGTGTGTGGATCTGCAAAGATGATCAGGCTGCCACTTCCTACGTGGAATCTGCTGTCCTTTCACCTCAGAGTTCTGTGCATGCAGCACCTGCAGGATTGAGATCCAGTTTTGGAAAAAGGCTTGCTGCGATTTGATTCTAACATAACTTCATGGAAGAGAAGAGAGAGGGGTTTCCCTCAAATTGCACTTTCCAAATCTGTGCTAGACTGTACTTAACACATTCATTTCTGGGCCTCACAATTGTGTTGTTACTTGTTCTATTTTTTCCTTTCAGTTCTCCTTGCTGTAGCCTTTCCTCTCAAAGCAGGTTTTCTCTTCCCTGACAGGTTTCACGAGTATCTACCTGTGCTATGTTCAGAGTGTCCATATGCAGTGCCTGATTTATCCTCCACGTGAAATGCATCTCCTCTGAGGTCAGGCATTTACTTGATACAGTTCAAGATTGGAATTATCTGTTGCCAGGTTTCTCCTAAAGCAAAATGGGGCCATTTAACTAGCAGACAGAATTAATAAAGATATATATTACCAGTTACTTTTTAATCAGTGCTAGTAACTTGAACACTGCATTGTCAGAGGTGCTTGGGGGAAAGATGATTATTGCAAATCAGTTTAAATACATGGGCATGTCTATATTAAGTTGTTCAAAAATGTAAGATTATTTAAGAAAAGGATTGGGTTTTTTCTGCAAATATTCAACTGTCAGATTTATCTTACAGGTTGTTAGTGTTATTTTTAATACGGGTGGTATTTTTACATTAATTTTCAAATTCATAGTTTGTGTGCATTTGTTTTACAAAGAAAAAAATTGCAACTTGTAATGACAGTAGTATGCCTCTACAGTCAGTAACTACAGCACTTAATGTAGTGTATCATCCATGCTCAGTTGTACTCTACAGCTGGTAGAGACTTAGAACTGCAAGTCTAAGTGATTATTCATTTGGCAGCAGGAGTGTAACATTAGTACTGACTTCTTTCCCAAATTCTTTCTCCCTGTGATGTCAGATCTGCAAGTATTTCAGCTGACACTTGATATTCAAACTGTTGGTATCAACACTTCTAACCATTCTCAGTTTCACACACAAAAGCAGCTGTGTCAAAGACTGCAAATACCTTGGCCAGCACAATGTTGTCCATTAACTGCAATAAGGATAAATATTTATACTACTGTTGTGAATAAGGGTCCCTGTAAATAGTGCTACCCTACCCTAAAGAGTTTTGGTTCAATTTTCTCTGGCATTTTCGTGTGTGCCTGAAATGATTGTGGCCAAATAATTTTACTGTTGGTTCTGGTCTGTTTAATGCACAACTCAATTAAACTTCTGCTTTCTGACTTCCCTTCTGCTAAACCAGACAAAATAGACTAATGTTAGAGAATGAGAAATGAGCTGAAGTAATCTCAGTGTAGATTGCAGGAAGGAAAGTGTGTAATCCACTTCTGGACTGTCTCACTTCTCTTTTTCTATAGAATGAGTAAGGCTGGACAGGCTCAGCCTGTATGTTTGCTCATGTAACTGGTAAGGGAAAACATCAAACTGGCTTTGATTATTTCTGCTGTATATGACGAAAGTACAATTCAGGGTTCAGTTTTCATAAAAACTTCTGATGCTCCAAGTTCCTCATGCAGTTTTGTCTTTAGTAGGTTTCTCAGTAAAGCTGTTTTACAAATCTGCTTTAGCACTGCTCACTCCCAGCTCCTCAGTGCAGATACTCCACTTCTCACACCGCTTGTCATTTTCTTGCGTTACAGTGACATCTCGTGGTATTTTAAATACTTTCTGTACAGCTTTTTTTTTTTTCCCCTTTTATAGTATTGAGTTTTTATATTTCTCATTTCAGGGATTCAGCAGTGTTATTTTATTTACAATTACTGCAGGTTAACCTGCTGTGAAGGGTGATTTCTCTCCTAGATGCTCCACTATTGCTGCTTATTCTGAGTATGAACGGAGACTCTATTGGAGTATGTGAGATTCATTATAAATGTTATCATCTGTATTTGTGGTATGGCAACAGATACACCAGTACAGGTAAAGCCCCCCTTTGGCACTGCCAGATTCCATTTAAGCACATTATCCGGTGCACTGCTGGATTCCACTTAAGCACATTATCCAGTTCCCTCTGCTTAATAAAAACCACAGACGTCAGTCGAAGCCATTTACCCACAGCAGGTCTGTTACCGAGCGTGTCTTTGCACCTACTCGGGCAGTGAAAGGGTTGCTGAATTAAGCATAGGAATGGATTACACTGGTTTAGCAAGCTCATGCCCAGTAATTTCTCTGTGTGTGCGCGGAAATTGGTTCTAAACNCGCGGCCGCAGAGCCGGCGGGACGGCGGCTCCTGGCGATCTCTTGTGTCGAAAAGGGGGTTCTGTTTCCTCCTCAGGGCTATCTGACCGCACCGGAGACAGGGGAGCTGTGAGGTGCCAGTACAGGCCTCAGCGGAAGCCGTTGCGTTGTTGTGTTGGAAAAAGTAATTTAAAAAATCACCCTATATTTGTTATTTCTGTAATAGTACAGGAATAGCTAGGCTGTGTTTCCAGTTGCTATTATACAGGAGTCATTCCTTATCTTTAATCGCTGTTTGCTTGGTCTCTATAATTACAGTCCGGGATGGGGAGACCAAAGCTGCACGTCGTTGACTGTACGTGGTTTGGTTGGTGTAAAATAATTCATACAAGGCATGAACAGGTTCATTGCTTTTCTTAAATGTTTATCAACGCAAATACTTTGCCTGCCCTTGAGACACGGTTTGCAGAAACCTCTGTTACCCACATCTTGCTTTTAGCTGGTGACAGTCACTTTGCCATCACTGCATGTATAATAAAGAAGTCTTTTTCCCTGTGTCATTTATGATATTTGTGTGAAATGATTCAATTTACCATTTTATGGGGAGGCCTTTATGGAGTTTTGCTGGTGACTCACCTGTCCTGAATAACCTGGTGATCGCCATCTGTCCTCTTTCCTTGCTGGAAAATCCTGAGGGTCTTCCCAGGCCCCTCTGTGCCTCCAGCCATGAAACTGATTGTTCCTTCCTGTCTTTTGCTTTAAGTAATTGTTTATCAATGCAAGGAAGTTTCCTTACATCCCCATTAAGTAGCATTTATATAGCATTTATATAGCGGTTTGGTTACTGACAAACTTTGGAGTTTGTAATGTGTTTTGACTGATTCCCAATGTGTTTGCAAAACCTCTTTAAAGTGTAAGTGATGACTGTTCCCTTTTATGCAGCTGAGTTGGTGAATTGCAAAAATGCCAACCAGGAATGAGATGCAGGTATGTGCTGATGGAGCAGAATACAAGTATTGGTTGTTTTAATTACTGGCATGCTATTGCAAGTAAAGTTTTCAGTGTGGCAGTGCAGTGTGGTAGGAAGAAATTTTCCTTTGACATGGCTTAGTGCAAAGTAGCTGGGTGGAAAGCGAGAGGAACTGGAAATTGTTATTGATGAAAATAAATCATATATATTTGGCAGAGATGAATCAACTGAGGTGGTGCTTAAAATGAAAATGTTGAAATCCAGTTATAATTGATTTAGAAAGAATAAAGGGGCAAAATGCCTGAAGTAACTTAGAAGTGTAAATACTAAATATATTAAGTAAGGGGCATTGATACAACAAACACTTCTGCAGGAATTTAGTTGTAAAATGAGGAAACAAAAGCTAGTTAAGGCAAATAATTAAAATCTCAGTGCATAAGTATTTGCAGGATTAATGTATTGGATAAGGTGCATTGTGATTCAGAATATTTGCTTCAAATGCAGCAAGTGATTGTGTGGAACCTGCATCAAATCTGTGTTAATTAGATGTGTTATATCAGTGTTAAGCACACAGTAATACAGTTCCTTTGGTCTGTTGCTTACAGTTTGAAAAGTTAATTGATGAAGCTACAAGAAAAAAGGATTTCCAATCCTTAGAACAATTTCTGGCCACAGATGAATGCGAAAATGTCTCTCACAAATGCAGCAAACAGTTTGCCAACAAATTGGACAAGCTTCTCTGTTGGGTAATGTAATCATTGCATCAAGGTCTTCTACACCATCTTTGGAAGAGGCTGAAAAAGATTTTTTCATTTGGCTTGGTTGATACCAGCACTTGATTTAAGAACCCATACTAAAATTTAAGAATGAAATCTCTCCTTCAAGCTGCAGTTAAGGTGGCTTTTGAGGACAAAAAAAGGCATCTGGTTAATTAAATATGGGTTCTTGTGGGACTTTACACTAAAGTTTATGTTGCAATTTCAATTTCAGGCACTTGACAAACAAGAAGTCAAAAGCATTTCTACTGTACTAAATGCTATTCAGAAATGTGCGAAACAAATCAGCATAGCAGGAGAAGATGGGCTCGCAGCAATGATAAAACACGGTCTTGTTGGAAGGATAAGTAAAACTATAAAGCATCTGTGAACTTCTAAACAAATATATGAACATCAATGAAGTGCATAAGCTGAGCTTAAATGCTTCGGTGCTGAGCAGCTCAGTGTTTGATTTGGTTCTTGATTGGGTCAGAATTAAGAATTTCCCATAACTTTGCAACAAACACTGTTCATATTTAAATGTTCTTTGTCAAGAAACCCCTTATAAAGGAATGCTGTTCTATCCCAGTGAGGGTTTTGCAAATCATGCAATATATAATTAATTTAGATATGCTTACAGCAATTAAAACAAGATGATATATTTTCATACAAGTTTGCTATATTGCTGTGGACTAAGGAATTAGAATTTCCTGGTGCCATTTAATTTTTCCTTGTTAATTCCCACAGCAGCGATTTTGTACCTGTTCTTTCAACATATTTTAGTGCTGTTCTGATTATTTGGTGCTGTTTTAACCTGCATGTTAGAAACATTAATCATTTGTAACTCAGCAAATACTGAACAGACACCACTTCCTAACTGCTTTCACCAGAGATTTCACTGGAGAAAATTAATGACTATGTCAGATGAGAGTTACTCAATTGCCTTCTCAGCTGTTTTAATAATAAACAACACAACCAGGGTGATGATAACTTTATTCTTGTATTCACACCTAGAAACAACATTCTTTCATTCAGCCATTGTCAATTCTCAGCTGTTCTGTCTGTGGTGGCAGATGTCAAAGGAAATCTCCAGTTTTTGTGTTAAAAAGTCCCTAAAACCCCCTAACTTTGTTTAGCCTGAGTGAAAAATTTCAGTTTGGGGCCAACATCTGCTCAGCAGAGTGGTGATGCTGTTGTTTTAATCATTGTGGAGTTTGTATAGATTTACTTAAGTATAATACAAACCATTGTCCTTTTCCAGGCTATTAAAATAGATTTACCTTTGTTTTCCCTTTACATGGTCTACTGGTTTGAAAAGTTAAAAGGAATTTTGGTCTTCAGAGGAAATGAAAAGAATGAAATGCTTACAAGTCTGGCTGAAGATTTCTTCATCATGTTGCTGGTAAAAATACATTGATAATAAAATGTATTTTATTAAAGTAATCAAGAACAGTTATCAAAGTAATTGTTACCAGTTTAGCGATAAAAAGACTTTAAAATGTGTTTCTATTTAATATCTTCCTAAGGTTAACATTACAATGACTTCTGAAATAGATTAAACGTCATTTGGGATAAACAGTTTGCTGTATTCACACTAATTTTTGTTCATGGCTGACATAATGAAATAAAGTGAAAAAAACCAATAACAGTAAATGCTTAATGAACAAAAATTTTTCACCTTGATCAAATTTTGATTACATCCATTGTTGGTATTCTAGTCCAGTTTGATCTGTGAGTTTTCTTCATAAAAATTTTTGTCATTGGTGAAATAATTTCAGTAAATTCAACTGAAATATAATTTTGGGAAACGCACTTGTTAGTAGAGATCATCTCTTAGATTCTTTGTTAAGGACAAAATAATTTCAAAATCTTAAATGCTTTTTGATTACTTCCTTCAGATACATGTTGCCTGGTATTTTAATGCTGTAATATTTTCTTTATCAAAATGATGTGGTTTGGTTTTTTTATTGCAGGTTGTGTGTGATAGCAGACCTGAAGGTGAGCTTAAAAAGCAGAAATGATAGTTTAAAATGTCTCTTTCAGAACACACAAAGGACCACATTTCTCATTCCTGTGACATGTCAGCTTTAGTTTGAGGTTTCTCTGTGGACAGATTTCCTTGTAACTGGCTGTTGTCAATAATAAAAAAGCACAATAAGTCTCAGAGATGGCAAATGAACTGAATTATTCCTAAAAAAAGTTGGTTCTAAGGTCCTGTCACAGCTCAGCACAGCACAGTGACTCTTCCTTATTGACCTTATCCTCATGAATGTCACCCTACCCTTGCCTTTCAGTGTGGCTCTAGAGAAAGTCCCTACAGACTGTTTGGTGTCATGACCAAAATGAAAGATTCATTTCCTTGGCCCTGGGGAGAAAAATTCCACCACCTGAATTGTATCTCAGAGAGCTGAGTTATAGGATTGACCAATCACATTTAAAAATTAATAATCTCCTACCCAGGGGAGTTACACAGTGATGCACAGAAATAGAAACATAGTGCCTATAAATTGAAGTAGCTATTCTGTTTTATGTATCACCAATCCTATATAAAAAGACTGAAATGCTCTATTTTATTTCTAAATGCAGATGAGTCTTTTTCCAAATGTTTATGAGGGGGCACCCTAACAATACACTCTTTACAACTCTTTGATTTATTTCTTTCCTGCTTTTTAGGTAAAATGCAAATATTAGAAAACTTTGTTCTGAGAACATGTTCCCTCATCACTGATGCAAGAATAAATATTTATGTTCAGCAGGAGGTAAGCATCCTTCTTTCTAAGCAGCAGTTTTCTGGTTAGTGTGTTAACAGACTTTGTGGAGAGAGTTATTTAACTGTGCAGATGCTACAAAAAAAGAGAATGTTGTAGTGCTCTAGGATCAGAAGATGGTTTAATGTTTCTCTGGGAATGTTTGGATTTATTCATATGTTGGGGCTGTTTCAGATTACTGACCTATGATTTTTTTTTTTTTTTTTTTGAAAATAAATTA
>VZRS01011158.1:19260-140574 GCA_013398055.1 Ifrita kowaldi
TTTGGGCTTTGTTAGATTTCTGGGCTATGATTTTTTTTTTTTTTTTTTGAGAATAAATTACGAAATAGTGATATTAAAGTTCTGGTAAGAAAGCTGTATAAAAGCACAGGAAACAATGTGCTCTACAGCTGCCAGAAATAGAATTAAGATTGTTGGTTGTAAATTCTTTAGTCACTTGCAGGAAATTTGCATTCCTTCTAGTAAACTCCAAATTTCTCCTGTTTATTTTAGTAACCTCAGGTTGTCAGGGGCTTTTTCCCTCTTAAGAAAGGGAAAGTTACAAAAAGTCTTCTGTAAAGGCTACATCCCCAAAGGAAAGGCGTTTTAATGCTAATTTAAGGTACACTTGAGCTCAGCAATCAACTGCAGACAGAACTCTGGCTTTGAAAGATTTTCTTTCTGTATTTAGCCTATTTTTTTAGCAACTATAGTTCACATTAAAACTAATTAATTCATTGAAATTCAGGTTGCTTTAGTAAGATAAATACCATTTAGAACTCATGTAGAACTCGTCTCGTCTTGTTTTGCAGTTACTTAAGCCTGTTGCTTTCTTCAGTGGTATGAAATACATTACAAGGGCCCAAAATAAGAATAACTCAAAGTTTAACAAACTTACTTTATATGTAATCTTGCTTCCTTTTTTCCACTCTTCGTAGGTAATAAAAAAACTGAATTTATTGCTTGACAAGATCCCTCGAGATGCCAGGAAAAAGATACTTTCTACAAAGGAGATGTTACTTGTCATGTAAATGATCTTCAGTATAATTTTTATATCAATCCATCATTTGTGGAGCTGGGAGGCAGTTTTTACTAAGTTGTTGTGCAGATTGATCCCTGTTTTACTCAACTTCTGCACTTGCTGTTGAATTCTCTGTGGTAGTGGCTGTGGACAGGTATTCTCATGGGTTATTCTCCATTAGAAGCCTGAATTTTCCTCTTTCCCAGTCTGGATCAGGCAGCTCTTCATCCCAGTTGTCATAAAATAATTAAACTCCTATTTGTAAGAATGTGCTTAAAGCACAGTGAATTACTCACTGGAAGGTTGGGTTGTTCACACTGGAAATTGTTTTACAGCAATTCAAAAAAAGCAAATAAAATCAAAATTGTATCTGTCAGGTGATTCAGGTGCCCCAACAGTGCTCCCAGAAGTATTTACCCCTTAGAAGTCTTACAGTTCCATGGAATCAGGGGTTTGTCTCACACACTGAAAGTTCATAATAAACCTTTCCTCTGGGCCTTGTGTTGCTGTCACTTTTTGATGAAATGTTCCTTTGTTTGGCAGGAGTGATATGGGGAGGACAATTTTGGCTGCTGGAGGTGAGCATGGGACTTAATTTAGCACTGAGCTTCTTAAAAATTAGATGCAGACCCATTAAGAAACCAGAGAAGGCATTTTGAAGCTGCAGAATGTTGTGATTAGAGTTACCTGAAAAATGCAAATATTGCAGGAAAACAAGTTGCGAACTGAAATGTTTTTGTGTGTTCAGCATAGGGGAAATGCATTAAAGTTTTTAATTCTTCTCTAGAATAGAAGTTCTAAAATAGGAAAAGTGATAAGGAAGTCAGTCTTTGAGGCTGTGAGCTGTGGCCACAGTTAGTAGTACTGTAACTTCCCTCAGGGATCACTTTGGTATCCAGCAATTTCCCAGCTCAGAGAGATCAGAGTTGAAAACTCTCTCTTGTTTAAACACCTGGTGTGGCTCTGACAGTCCATGCAAGTTTGGTTGGAGTTCATTTTGAAAAATAAGTTGTTTAGTCATTGTTATTCCCATACTTCTTTTTCTAATTATCCTTCATGGGTTACATATTTGGATCTAATGGGATCTAGACTATGTTCAGCTCTGCTTACACCAGTTTTCTCATATTATTTTTCACCTCAGTAGTTACTTAAATCTCCTCTTGTGAACTGTGTTGTGCTGCAGACTATGACACACAAGTGGCCATCACAGAAGCTCTGTGCAGAATGGTGTCAGAGAAGCAAAGGGGAGAACTGGCCTCCCAGTGGTTTCCCATGGAGTTTGTGGCCACTGCATTTAAAGGAATTAAAGATTCGGAGTTTGAGACAGTAAGTCACACAAAGAATATTTCCAAGGAGGGAAACTTCCATTTTACAATTGTTTAAGAAAGTTCTGTGTTTTAATAGGATTGCAGAAAATTTCTTAACCAAGTGAATGGCATGCTTGGAGACAAAAGAAGGTAAAAGTGGTATTTTTAATGCTAAGGTTTTTTTGGGGGGGTTGTTTGGTTTGGTTTGGGGTTTTTTTAATGTTGTGATTAAATTTCATGTTACCTCCTTGGGGGGAAAAATTTACTTTGGGATCTCTAAGTCTCTAAAGTTTATGAAAACACAATCCATTCGCTGTGTTCAGATCTGCAAAATTTATTTACAGCATTGTAGAATACTTGAAAAAATATCCTTTTCTTACAGGGTTTTTACATATCCATGTTTATCAGCAGCTCTTGATAAATATGAGGTAAGGTTCTTTGCCTTCTAGTTAAGAAAAAATAGAGATAAAATAAGAAGATTACTTTATTTCAGAAGTATACAAATAGGCATGGACTGAAAGTTTGCCGGGGTTCAGACCAACATGAAGCTTCTTAGCTGGTAGAAATCAGTGCTCTCTGCTCTTACTGTTTTATCCTATTCTTTTTGTTTTAGCTCCAGATACCATTGGATGAAAACCTGGAAGCATTTTGGATTGATTTCAACGTTGGCAGCAGCAGTATTTCTTTCTACGTGGCAGCAGAGGATGCAGTAAGCTGAGCTTTGTCTCCTGCTGGGTTGTTCTGAGGCAGCAGATACACATTCCTTGGAGCGTGTTAGATTTTATTTCCCCATGTTCAACATGTTGAACTTATGTGTGCATTCCAGCGTTGATGAGGCTAAAACCAAATCCAGATTTGGTGATATTTAGATCAGATAATTTCACAGTAATGACTTTCTAATGCTCTTTGGAAATAATTTAACATGGGCACAGTGAGCAATAGTGAAGCACAAGTTCCCCTCACTTTGTGTAACAGAGGTTTAAAAAGTTGGAAATGTGTCCTCACGGAATGACTTTGATCACTGGATTTCATTTAATTGTAATATAATACTTTTATTTCTTTCAAAATGTATTTTTCATGTAAGGAGCATCAGTGGGAAACAGTCGTTATACGAGAAGAAGATGTAAACATGTACAGTCTGGAAGGTACTTGAACTCAAAAATGGGACCTTTTGTTGTATTCTTACTTGGATTTTCGAACTAATGTCAAACTGATTAATCTAAAAGTACTGACTTAATTCTAGCAAAGCAGAATTCTCACTTAAGATATTGTAGGAGCTGTTTATCAGGGACAAAATTGCACTGCAGTTACGTCTGCACTTTGGGCATGCAGGTGCGATTTTATGAAAATAATTTCATAATCATGTCTTAGAGTTATTTCAATACAAAGTAAGGCATAAGACAATGACAGGTAACTATTTCTTTTGAAATAGAACAGTAAATATCTGTAATCTGTCTGTAGCTATGGTAAGTAATCTTCAAAGAAAATTCTATGGAATAATATACAGAATAAGTACTTCTAAAAGATTAAATCTTGAATTGTTTCAGTAATAAAATTATGGTATATTAGAGTGAATTATTATGGTATATTAGAGTGAATTAAATGAGATATTAATCCTAGTACCTGAACTGAAGAATGTGTCATGTGTTTACAAACATTATATGAGATGATGTTACATTGAAATGAAGCTGCTTTTCAAATTTTGTTTTTGTCCAGAAAAAGATTCAAGGAAATTATTAACAATAGATCTAAAAAGCCCAATGAATGTGGGCACTCTTGAAGGAGGGAAATTTCTTTTATATTTTGATTCTATCTTGGAAATCAAAGATGTGATCAGAAAGATTTATGGATTTCATAAATGTAAGGTAAGATTTAAGCACCTTTTTGAATAGTTTTTAATTGATTCAAAATCAATGTCTCATTGCCATATAAATGTTCCAGCTGTGATTATTGGTATCTCTCCATACCAGGAGTTTCTGATTAACATCACTGCTACAGAACAGCAGAATATGTTAAGCTTTGGGAAAGATGCTTAGTAAGGACAAGAGGAAATGGTCTCAAGTTACACCAGGGGAGGTTTAGGCTGGATTTTAGGAAAATCTTTTTGCTGAAAAGGTTGTCAAGCCCTGGCACAGGCTGCCAGAGCAGTGGTGGAGTCCCCATCACTGGGGTTATTTAGAACACAGTGGCTGTGGCAGGCACCTGGGGACATGGGTTAGAGGTGGGCTTGGCAGTGCTGGACTCAATCACCTGGAATTGGTGATGGGTGAAAAAACACCATCTCTTAATGTCAAATTTTGCATATTTAATTTTCCAGAAACACGATCTGCTTGCTTACAAATACTTTCAGAAATGATTCATGAGCTATCTTGTTTTGCAGTGCAATTACCACTCATGAATTTACTCATTTAGTAAAACATTTTTAGCAAGCCATACCTTACTCCTTACTGTGTGTAACAAACTGTTTGTCCTGAAGTCTGGCTGACTGAGGAACTCAGGAGGGATGGAACTGCTGTGAATTTGTAGAATCTGTTTTTCTCTGTAATCTGATTTCAGACACTTATGATCTCTCACTTAAACATTTTGTGTCATGTTTAAAAAAAGTGCAAAATGTCTATTTTGATATATCCCTTTGCAGGATTTCAGCAAGAAGCAGTCTGCATCAGTAGCCAAAACAACTGTTCACATCGTCTTTGATGAAAGTGGATCCCAGGTATTTTACCTCAGTGTGCTGAGATGGTTTCTTGGATTTGTATAATTAGTCTGATTATTCATAATTGATAATCATTCACAGTGAAAACAAGGGCTTTAAAATATCAATAAGTATAGATAAGTCTAAAGCCAGGCAAGTGATGTCTAGCATGTATGTATTGTTTTTCTGGGGAGATACTAATATCCAAACCATAGAATAAAACAGACAAATATGCACAGGGGAAGTTCTTTTATGTTCATTGTTACTTGAAAACCCATTCTTGTACCAAAAATAGCAATTAAGTTGGAAGTTGTTTGAAGTAAAAGTCTGTAACCTCTGAAGTTCATCAGAATCTCCAGTGGGGGATGTGTTACTCAAGGTGAAGAAGTTGCTCTGTGTATTAGTATAAATATAAAAATAAAATACTATAAGATCCTGATACTGTATACAAATTAAAAGAAATTAAAATATTCTGTAGGTTCTGGTACCAGAAAGTCAGTTGTCACCAGGTTTGAAAGAAAAATCTGGAGAGGAGGAGGAGAAGCTCAGTAAGTACAAAACTCAGCAACCTCCTGGAAGTTTGAGGACTCAGAGTAAAAATAACAGTCAAGAAAATCCCAGAGGTGATTCCTCCAAGGTAAGTAGGATTGTCAAATCAAAAAGGAGTAGAGAGAAAATGCATGTCAGTTTAAATATTTGCAATATTTAATGGTCTAAACCCCTTCTTATTTGACAGTTGGAATATAGTTAGTACAGCGTTTGATTGTTTTTCTTATGACTTGACACTAAGCTATAAAAATCCTTTTGCTAGAAAAGTTGTTAGTATTTTGAAACTACAGTAATGTGACGGAAGTAAAAAGGAATTGTTAATGTTCTTTAGACCACAATGCTCTGAGAATTCTCTTTAAAGAGAAGCTTTTGAAGACATGCTCAGATGTTCCAGGATGGAAAAGTCAAGTATGGCCTCAGAGACTGCTGGGGAGGGGGTGAAAACTGAAACAGTCACCGTGTCTTCATCGTGCAGCAGCAGATGTCTTGCAGGAGTTACTGAAACTATTTCTGCTTAGTTTGTAGTTTTGCAGAATCTCCAGGGAATCCCTTGCTGAGCAAGGGACAGGATTTGCCCATACTTCATTGAATTAATTTGGAAAGCAAAAATCATGAATCTCAGTTCAAAAATACTTTGTTGAAGTATAACTGCATAAAAATCATGCTACCTTGATGTCTGCAGCAGCAGCAATTGACACTCCAGTAATGGAAAGTGTCAAGAGACTCCTGGCAATAGATTTTCTGAATTCTTAGGCTGTCATCCTTAAATCAGTGTTTTATGGTCAAGTTTTTTCTGTTCCTCAAGATAACTCCATCCCGTAAAAGGAAAGTGTCTGAAGCATCCGTGCTTATTCCTGGAACTGCAAGAGTTTCCACAAGGAGTCCACTGGGTTTTGTTAGCACATGTAAGTTGCAAGTGCTTTCAGGGCAAAAATACATTATAAATGATCTTTGAAACTCAGGTATGGACTGTGATCTTTGGCAGAGCTGGAAATGAAAAGGAGAGATTATAAAATCTCCTGAGCAGGTACTTTAAACTCAAAATGTTTAAGGGCCGCTTGCTCCTGGTCCATAGACATGGTGTGGGACAGGGGCTGCCCTGCATTCCCAACAGCTGAGGGTCACCTGGCATTTTTCCTGCAGCTGTCAGGCAGCTGCTGATGCTGGAGCAAGCTGAGAACTCGGTAGAAATATATTACAGTGAAGTCTTTAAATAGCAATCAACTATTTCCTACCAGAGCCAGCCTGTAACAAGCTTTGCTTTTGCCTCCAGTCATCCACAGTCGGTGAGCTCTTAATCTCCACGTAACGTAGTTGGAATCAATGGAATTATTAAAGGTCCATAAGGGGCTGGTATCAAAACTGACCAGCTTTTGTTGGAGTTCATGGAATAGCTGTGGTTGTGGGCAAAACTCTTCCTGTTGTAATTGTAATGAGAGAGCTGGTGCAATTCTAACACATCTCTGTTTTGTTTCAGCCACTCCTTTTAAAGGGAGATTTAAATTGCCTTTGGAAATGACCAGCTCTACTAAAAGGTCTGACAACGATGCAATAAATGAGAGCAGAACAAAGAATTTCTATCAGGAACCTCCTGGAGTATGCATGTCCTCTGTAGCTAAGTCTTTTTTTAGAATAACAATTATTTCTGTTCTAATTTGTTCCTAATTCACATTTCAGAGAGCTAGAGTTTTACAGTCAGCAAGTCACTTTTAGAAAATAGTATGTTTTACTTTATTGCATGATATTTTCTTGCCCTCTGGATTTCAGGTTTAACATGTTTGAAGTCAGACTGAACTCTAACAAAATTAGGCACAATTTGCATTCACTCATCAGTTCTGACCCCAGAATTAACTTCCTTTTTCTGGAACCTCAGTTCTTCCTTTGTGTATAATAGGAGAAAGGTGCATGCAATAATCTCCTATAGATTATGCAGTAGTGAAATAGTCATAAAACATAGAATACATTCAGCTGTGGTTATGAAATGTTCATGTCTTCAGCTTGCAGCATTTAAAGCATTAGTTTTAGTGCATTTTTAATCAGGCATTCACTACTGTGAAAAAAACTAAATAGGTGTCACTGACCTGCAGTTTAAGTATATTTTTGAGTGTTTTCTTCCAATTGAACAATGACTATAAAATAATATTTGTATATTGTTTCTGGTTGTGAATCTGCCTGGCTCGGATTCAGGTCAAGCCCCAGACTATGGGACTCTGAAGCGTTTTTTGATCCAGCCATGCTTTGAAAAAGGCTTTCATGTACCGAGTGTTTTGTTTCGGGCATTTCTTTGGCTTTTATGGGCTGTAAGTGGCAGTGTTACTTACTGTGCTTTTTTGAGTGGGCAGAGATGCACAGTAGACAATGAATTTTGTGAAACAGAACAGATCAGGAAGTCAGATACTAGGAATGAGGCAAAAATACATGAAAAGGTACTGGAACAGCACTTCCATGAAATGAGGAAAAGAATGTCATGTTTTGTTAGGGAAAGCACAAGTTTATGAAGTTGTACTGCTTATGGTCCTACGCTAATATTTCGTTTTGGATGTCATTCCACTGTAGCAAATGTGTTCTGAAGAAGTCTTAAAAGTTTTACAAGAGGCCACAGAAAAGCAAACTTTAGGCAAGTAATTTTACAAGCATTGATAGTCCTTGCTTTTTAAATTCTTTTAATTTTTTCCTTTTTTTTTTGTCATAATAATTGACACCAAATTAATGTCTCATTTAGATGAAGTGTTAGATATTGTTCCTGATTCTCAGCCAGTTGGGAGAAGCAGCAAACCTTTGTAAGTATTGGAAAAGAATTCCAAGTCACTCTTGTCACTCACTTTGAAGGGAGAATTTTCAGACATTACCAGACCTAATATTTTGTTGCCATTTAAAATGCTTTGATATCTCTAAGATATCATCATTTTCCTATTTTATGATGCATGTTTATTATAATTGAGACTCAAGTTCTGACAGTAAGGTGGTGTTGTCTTTGTTAGGCTGCCTGGTCTTTTGGCAACTCCTTTTGGTAAAACTGAACCATGGAAAAAAAGAACATTCCCTGTTCCTGAGAAGAATGTAACAACTGGGGACGAGCAAAAGCCAAATCCATCACTAGCACGTGCATCCCATCCAGGTAATGGTCACACTTGGTCAGCTGTTACTCTGAAAAATAGATCAGAGAAATTAACTTGCAGTGATGCTTTTTTCCCCCTTTATTACTATCTGTAGTGAAGGAGCTGTGAAACAAAAAGCATTTATTTAGCTCTTTGAAGTACCTCTCCAGATAAAGAAATTAAAAAAACAGAACCAAGACAATTAAGTTGATACCATCCTTAGTGGCAGTCAGAGTGTTGATCATTTGGAACAGAAACTGTTAAATACAGAAGGGAAAAATACTGAAACTACAACTGAACCATGGTTTAAAACATTTCTTTCAGCCAGAGTGTCTGACACATCTTTGCACTCTCATCTTGCACAAGAGGACCCTGATGTTCTCCTCAGAAAAAAAGAGACTTCAAGTCCAAAACAGTCAAAGACAGTGAGAGTTTCTTACCTTTGTTTCTTCTACTTGCAATTAAGAGAATTGTCAAATTTTCAGTGTTTCAGAATTGGTGGGTTTACTGTCATACAAGGGAAAATGTTTTTCAGGTGACTGTAATTTATTCCATGTAGGAGACATTTAATGAAGTTTAGGGGGTTGTTAGGAACCTGAAGTTCTGTTTGCAGCTTTGTTCTTCTGTTGGATGTTGAGTCTTAAACTGTTTTTATAGAAACCAAAGTCTAAAGAAATGGCAGATGCAGCCAAATCACTGATCAGTAAAATCAGTGACAGATACAAAGACAAGAGTGATGAGAAAAGCAAAGCAAGAAATTCCCTGGGCTTTAACAGGTATGACATGAACTATTTCCTGTTGTGATGAGTCTTTATGTGCCTCTGGCTGTCTGTGTGATGTACCAGTGAATGCTGATAAAGGAAGGGACTGGGCTCTTTTAATCCATCTTTTAATTGATGTTGTATTTAAATCCATGAATAAATTTGCTGGGTTTGATAAGGTTTATGTTTATATAGGCACTATTCTAATGCATATATTCTAATTAGCATTTTAAAACACGTATCTTTATTTTTAGGACACGTTTAAATAAATCCTGGCTCTCCAAGGTAACAGTGCTTTTGTTGGACTTGTTTTTAATAGGAGTTAAATGTACATACTTGGTGGTAGTCAATAGGTGTAAAGGGAAAGTTAACAAATACCACTGAATGTTAAGTATTTGTAGATGTTTATTATGCATTGACTGCATATGTGTTTTGCCATATTGAACTGTTGCTAATCAGCCTGATTATCTTCATGATGAAGATTTTGCTTTTTGAGGTGACAGTGTCTATGCATGCACAGTCCAAATTTGACAGAGGAGCTAACTTTTCATTTATGGATAGGAAGAAGTTCAGGACAGGACTCTAAAAACCACTTCTTCTCTTAATATAACTGCTGGTCATGTTCTGTAAGTAGTTACAACATTTTCAAACACGATTTCTGATTACCCACACCTGGCTGTGAAATGTTCATTAATTCACTCACAAAATTGATCTCTGTTTCACAGGGATGATGTCTACAACTTTAACATCAGTGGGTTTGATGAGCCTACGATAAAGCTTGGAGTAAGAAATAACTGCAACTTATATGTTATGAATAAGATAGAAAGAAATTCAGTCAAATGTTGTCTGCTGAAAGTATAAAAAAGATCTGAAAATTCAAATTATGTCAGTGAACTAAGTGGGGGAAAAGGTTTGCCATGTAAAAGCCCCCAGCATTCTCAGATATTTAACAATATACTCTGTCTTAAGATTCTGGCCACTTCAAGCTATGATGATGTTTTTCCTGCATTAAGAATTAAACAGTGTATCATTATTAAGGAGTATCATTATTTTAAATTATCCTGATAACGTTATTGCCATCCTTCTAATCCCCATTTTAAAGACATCTTTTTCCAGATGTTTGAGCAAAAAGAAAATCTAATGATGATAAAAGATGGTTTTGCTTCTTATGGCTCAGAGGAGCCTGGTGAATTGGGAAGGTGGTGTGAAGCAGGTGGTTGGGAACTCTTGTGTTGCTTTGTGATACTGAAAGCTTCAGTCAGCTGCAGCTGGTTTTAACTGTGAGCTCTGTTAAATAATTCTAAGATAGAAATTAATGACCATTAGTTGTTCAGTGTAATAACTGAGGAAAAAAACCCTTAGCAGTTACTATCTGGTAGCCTGTTTAATTTTGTTCAGATTCTATGACAAATGAAAACCTTCATTTGTTTCCTCTTTATTTGCATTTTTAGATCCAAGAATTGCATGTGACTGAACTGAGTGTTCATACAGAGACAAACAAAAAAGGGTAGGATGTTCTGTTTTGATTGCTGGTTATCCAAGTACAGCCTGCACTCTCCAGCAGGCAGTTACAAAATTCCAGGGAATGTTGCATGACATTAATATCTTGGCTGTGTTGGTTTTTTTAAGCAGTAAACACTGCTGTTCCATGATTGTCCTTTGGGAAGGTGATAAAAAGGAATGTGTTCCATGAAGGAAGCAGTTCTCCTCATGGAATACTACAGGGAGAGACACTCCTGAATAGAGGGGGATGGTTTTTGGTTAATGACCCTCCTGGAAAGGGCTGTGTTGTTACTGTGTTCTCTTACTGATAACTGGGAAACAAACACAACCTTTAGGGTTTAAGGTGAACAGATAATTCCAAAATAATGTGGAAACAAAAGTAGGTACCTCTGTTTGAATCTTTAATCCACATGTCATGGGAATAGTAGAAAGTTCTAGAACAACTGTTTCAAAATGTATTGTTTAAAGGTTTTATCTCTCTGATTAAGGAACACAACCACCAGTAAATCCAGCACAGAAATGAAAGGAGGAAAAAAGGTAAGGCTCAGATTTTTATGGATCAGCATAACTTGTCCTCCTGCCTTTAAATACCAATTATGTAAGCAGACTATATATAAAAACAAATCAATAAATTAAGAACTTTTTTGGGTTTTGTAGACTAGGAACAGTCGAGACAAGAAGCATCTCTTTAGTGACTCAGACACAGAAAACAGAGGGGATGACAGCAAGACAGAGATCAGTTGGCTGCAGGAATCCAAGAGAAAACCTAAAGCCCAGATAATTGATTACAGTAGAAATAAAAAATCAGGGAAACCAATAAGCACAGACAAAAGTAAGAAACCTTTTTCATATTTCTGAAGAATGCTGCAGTAAGTTTGTCTTTAGATATTAAGTGCACAGCGTGGCATGTGCTGTGTTGCAGGTACCATATATTTTTGTTGTCTTGCTTCCAAGCATAAAGAATTTTCAGATTAGTTCTAATCATTTATAAAGATCAATTGACAGAAATTCTGTACTTTAATGTGGAAAACTGTTGGAGGATGGGACAGGTAGAAGTTGTCAATTAAAAAAATGTCTTTTTAAAAATAACAGGCTGAAAGCAGTTACTGAATCCATCAATTTGTGGGCATGAAAGTGATTCTGTTATTTTACAGCTAAAACTAATGACAAACATTTGAATATTTTCCTGATTTTTTTCAACCTTCTTGTATTGTAACAGCAGATAAATTCTCTGAACCTGCTTGCCACATGGATAAACCTAAAAGCAAAAACGCAAATAAGAAAAAGGTAAATGTAAATTTGCAACTAGAACTTTAATATAGATTCAAAATCTCTTAGTTCCCCCCAGAAACTGTTTCAAAATAATTTTTCATAAATATGTGACATTTGTCCCAGATCATTTGTTAAATACAGTTTATTCTTTTCAGGTATTATATTCTTTTCTTGTAGTATTTAGCTGGTTTTTTAGGCATAAGTGAGTTAGAATGATTTTTGTACATTGATGCTGTTTTTAGTAGACTGATGGTCGGACTCGTTGAGCTTTGGTAAAGTTAAACCTTTTAGCTGTTCTGAAATAATGGATTTCAAGTAATTAAACCAAGTCACCTGCCATTTTATCTTATATATGTATTAATCATTCTTATAAATTGAATATGGTTTTATTCTTCCAAAGACAAATAAATGTAAACCCCAGAATTCAAAACCGGATGAAACGATAGTAAAATCCACCAGAAGAAAACTCCCTCGAAGGGCAGCAGCAACAAGAAATTACAAAGAGCCTTCCAGTTCTGAGTCTGAGTGTGAAGAAAAGATTCCAACATGCACCTCTAAGGAGGAGAAATCCAAAATACAGGTGTGCAGTTCCACTTGATTATGAAAAATCCATTCCTGCCATGTCTTTCAAAGTAAATTCTGCTCTGCTTTGTACTTGTTACTTCTGAGCTTCAAGTGCCCAACACAAGCAAATTGAAGTTAATTTTATTATTTTTAATATGGCTCTTTTTTCAGTGATGGGTATTGAGCTGCTGAGAAAATCAGTCCTAAATGGTCTTCTTAGTTTCTATTTCTGAGATTTATTCTGCTGCAAAGGACTACTGTGAGCTGTATTTTAAAAATGTGACAATATTTTGAAAATGTCTTTAAATGGGAGAGTTTAGTGATCCAAATCTTGTTGAGTTGGTGTGATGCTGGTAATGCTGTGTCAATACATCTGCTGAATATCCAAATAGGATTTTTAGTAAGTGAACACTGGTTGCTGAAACATTTTCATTGTTTTAGCATAACATGTCAATATATATGGAAAGGTTTATAAACTTCATTCATTAAGTCCTGAAGCATCAGTAATTGCCTCCAGTAATTAAGTGTTTCGTAAGAATAGAAATTTATGTGTTGAGTTAAATTCAGTGTTTATTGATGTTGGAAAACCTGATCTGCTTATGGATTTAAGTACTTCTGATGATGGTCCTTCTGCTCGATCTATGGTACATATAGATAATATATCTATATCTCTCTTTATCAGCTTTTGTGTACACTGTGGCTACAAAGATGTTTATATATAACTTGTGTACTTTAATAGAAATGTATGAATGGGGCAAACAAGGATTACAGGCAGCCAAAGGTACTGCAGATTGTACCTGTGGAGCCAAAGAGAGTGGATAGCTACGTGCAGAAAGTACTGGTCAAATCCAGGAGTTCTGCAGAACAGAAGGAAGTGGAAATGCCTTCAGCTGAGAGCCCTGCCTCACTTGAGACAATGAGATGTAGGTATTTTCTCTTCTAATTTTTAGCAGTACTGAATCAAGAGGTTGAGGTTAATTGAGGGTTACCGCAGCAGTAAATTTTACATTTATTACATGCTCCTAAAACAATAGATATCCCATAATTCCAGGTGCCCCACATAATTTAAGGACTTGTATTAGTATGTCACTAACATTTCTATAGGTTGGTGCAGTTATTTGACATCAGTGTAATATAGAAACACATCGTGTCACTGTTAGAACAAATCTGGTACTGCTGAAACTGAGAGAGGGAGAAAGGGGAACTGTGGCAAGGCCTGTGCCAAATTCCACCCATCTGAGACTTGGAAATTCCTAGGGCTGGACCAGGGAGCAGTATAGGGCTTTGGCTGCCCTTGTGTAACTCGCATTGCTGGCGCTGACAGTGCAGGAATTGTTTTCTAGGTGCTGACAGAGTGTCAGGAGATGTTAGTCCAGAGCCCAGTTCCAGTGAAAGGTCGCTTGGTCTTCAGGAGTCAACACTGGAAGACAGGGAGATACTAAACTCTGAGAAAGGAATCTCTCCCAGTAATTTCTGTCCACAAAATAAGAGTATGCAAAGTCTGGGTGTAAATCAGTCCCCTGAGACAGCAGTTACAAAGTTGACATTTGGAAGGAAAAGCTTCTCACCGGTTTTGACTGAAGCATCTTTGGTAAGAGCATTAACATTTCTCTAGAGCTGTTTTAACTGAAATTGTTCCATTCAGCTGCCAAATGTTTTGTGCTTCTCCTCTCAATAACGTTTGGGGGTTCTTGTTCATGTGCAGCTCAGCTTAACCACATATAAAACTGTCAGTGGCAAAAATTCCAAGGGAGCTGCATCAGAAACCTGTAACAATAATGAAGATTCAGGTTTCCAGCGTTGCTTTTCGGACACATTCTCTGTTAAAGGAAAGCTTCAGGATATCACTAAACCTATCCCCAAAAATAAGGAAGAGGTATGTTCCTAAATGCTTTGCTCTTCAGAAGAGACCTGCAGCTCTTTGTCAGTTTTATCAATTTACAGGTGGTGAGGTTTAAGGGACATCTCCTTTCAATTACAATTTTTTTCTTAATGTGTAGCTCAGCTTAACAACGTATAAAACTGACAGTGGAAAACATGCAAAGGGAGCTGTGCTGGAAACAGGGAATAACAATGAAGATTCCAGTCTCCAGTCTTGCTTTTCAGACACACTTTCTGCTAAAGACAAACTCCAGGATCCCACCAAGCCTCTCACCAAAAGTAAAGAGGTGAGTTAGTACGTTCCTTGCTCTCACATGAGAGCTGTAGCTTGGCATGTGTTTTATCTGCTTTCCAGGTGCTGAGGTTTAAGGGAAATGCATCTCCATATTAGACACAGATCTTCTTGGGGCCTGCTAATTGTTAATTTGTAAATATTTGAGATAAATTAGATAATTAATTATCATATGGATACAATGAAAGAATTATATCCCAACAAGATCACTTACAATTCATATTTTAAAAAAACAACAGGTAGTAAATGTTTTCTTAGTGACTTCCAATAAAAAAGAAATGATTTTTCACAACATAAATGTGAGTTTCTAATGGAGCCTTCTAAAAGCAATGTAATTTTGCAGCTAATAAATAAACCAGTGACTTTTCTTTTAGGATTGTGTAGCACCATCTCCACTGTCTGCTTCCAGCAGGAGTAGAGTACAGTCTTGGATTAAAGAACCTTATGCCCCCATGAATGAGTCAGGTACAGACAATTTAATACAAAAGACTCCCTATGTGCCTCCATAAAGGTTAAGAAAAATGTTTTATTTAGCATAATAATATGGCCAAAGTTTTTTAATCTTGTTGTATAGTGTCAGTATCATTCCATCTTTTTTTCTCATTTTCTCTGCTGTTTTAATTCTCCCTAAAAAAACCTGAAAATTAGGCTCCAAAATACTGATTTAGTGAAGAGCTAGTTGTGTTCCAGAGAAAGAGGCATTCCCACTGGGAATACTGGGAAAGAAATGGGGATAATGGTTTTATGAGGAAAAATCCCAGATTTGCTCATGAGTCAGAGTTCAGCTGAATGTCCCCTCTATAAATGTAATGCTTATTAATTTTTTATATAATTCTCATGTTTTAAAGCCAAGACACATCTTCTTAGAGTTTGCATCCAATGGGTCAATAAAATCTTCTTTATCCTCCCATGTGATTGTTCTAAATAATGCTAAAATGCAGCATTGTTTCCATGTTTATTGAAGGACCAAGTGCACAGACATTCCTCAAACGAACTTATCACAGTGACGCAGAAAGCAACTCTGATGAGGCAGAAACAAGCAAAGAGGAAAAGAAAGGAAGGAGAAGAATAAGTTTAAAGCCCAAAAAATTATTTAAAACAGATGATGCTGCTACTTACAGAGGTTGGTCATGGACTGACAGTGCAAAGTTTTAGAATAATGTGACAAATTCAAGTTTTAACAAGGAAATATAACATCCAAAAAAAAGGCATTTTACGTGTTAAAGCAGAGAAATTAAAAATTCTAAGTGTTTGGAGACTGGATCCATATAAAAAGTTAGAAAATTGACAGGAAAATAGAAACTGGTTTCAGCCATCTACTGGGTGACATTAATTTATATATAACAAAAGCTGTCCTAGGCCCTGTGCTAACTTCACAAAGGGGACTTTATAATACTGCATTTGACATTATGTTTTTGTTCTCTTCAGTGTCTGAAAGTGTCTCCACTCAATCTGTAAATGACCTGTCTGGTTTGGATGGGGAATTCTGGGAGCCTGGTTGCTCAACCATCAGCATTTGTCAGCAGCTCCAGAAAGAATTTACCAAGAAAATTGAGGCAAGACCCTTCACGTGCAGTATCACTTGGGGGGTACATGAGCACACACGTGACAGCTTGGCTTGCAGCACACAATTACATTTTTAAAAAGGGGTTTGCTGTGATATTAAGCAGTTACAGTACTTAACCTACTACAGGGGTTTTTTTTCCTAAAGTGCAAATAATCTGAATTTCATGTGAAAACTTCCTCATAGAACCGCTCCCGGAAAATGGATAATTTTAATAAGCAAACACTGAGAGCTGCCCATCAACATTTGGCAACAATGAGTTACCAACTCCATGAATGCAGGTCAGTACTGAAAGATTTCTGTTAAAACATCCTTAAAATGCACTGAATACCTTCTATAAGTAACCGGGTTTGTTTTGGTAGGATCAGGCAGCTGGACAAATTTCATTTTACTCTGACTGAGGAACTTGAGAAATTTGAAAAGGATTCTCAGTCCCTGAAAATCATGGAAAAAGAATTCTCGGTTCGTATTTTAGTTGTTTGATTGTGGATTAAAGGGAATTCTTGTGGAATCTGTAGATTATTCACATTAATTTGAGATCATTAATTTTGATTTTCAAAGCCGTTACCTTTTTGCTTCTAGTTGGGTCTAATTTCAAATAATGCGTTTGAGGAGTTAGGATGCTCTTAGAATTCCTGGGTCACTCTGTGTTTTCCTACATGTATCCACTATATGAATTCCTGTATGGTTTTCCTCCTACAATAAGCTCCTACAAGTACTTTATTGGGCTCGTTTCTTCCAGCTTCTGTGGGGGCTGTGTAACTCCTGCCCCTTCTGTGTTTGAGTCTGTGGTTGTGGTCATTTTGTTTGTATTAGATATTAATTACTTTTAGTTTGGAAAATCAGTTCCTAATGATTAGCATCTCTTTTCTTTCCAGACCTTTTGGAAAAAGCATTCCCACACTTTTAGTACATACATGAAAAATGAGCAGCAGAGGTCAGTAGGGTTCACTAATCCCGGTTTGAGATTTGTGTTCTGTTCAGTTGAGGGAGAAGTCAGCGCAACTCCTCTTCTCTCTGCAGCTTATTCCATAAAGAGAGATGGTTGATGAGATGAGAAAATGAGATTAAAATTTTCATGTAATTTTTCTCCAGCTAAATTTCTCCACATACCTGAGGGACTGTTCCAGTAGTAACAATGATGGGGTTATTTATCCATGCTTTAAATGCAAATAGACTGCCAACAATGGGATATGTTTGTGCTGTGTAGGAGGTTCATATGTAGCAAAGCTGTTTGAACTGCCTTTATTTCTTTAGAATTCAGATTCTTAAAGCTTCATTTGAAAAGAGTATCTACCATTCTGTTGACTATGAAGAAAATGTTTTTACTTCAGAGGTATGGTGAACTTTTGTTTTGCTCATTTTAGTAATTCCTCAGTTGTATCCACAGATATCAGTACAGACTTTTTTCCTGAAGATTTTGTCCTCAGCATTATAGTAATGATACATAAGTATTTTTGTAGTTTTTAATATTCATTAAATGTTCTTAATTTAAAAATATTCAGTGTTTATGCCTAGATTTCACCCATCCCAAGGTGTGTGCAGTTACCAGGATTTATTCTGGTTTCTGTGGCTTTGTTTATTGGTGTTACTCGTACAAGAAAGAACAAATTTAAAACACACATCCCTTTCCACAGGCTGGTGCCTGCATGTGCATCTGCATCTCTTGCTTATGACACATTTAGGGATGTCATTGTTTGCTTGAAAATGTGTTGGCAGCTGTGAGCAGAGGAGATGCATTCAGTGTCTTTTTGTAGATGCATCTGATGAAAGAAGACATAAAGGGACTCCAAGACAAATTTCTAAAAGAAATGGTAAATAAAGTTATCTTGTCCTCATTTTTATTTAGTTTTTGCTGTTTGAACACTAAATTACTAAAATTTTAATTTCTGTTTTTTAATTTATGTGAATGGACTCATTTAGTTCTGAGTCTTAATGTTCAAAAGTATCACATTTGATATGTTAAAAGCAGCATGTACAGTGCACCAGGATTGCAATACATTAAATAAAATCTGCCTTTTTTCAAAAGCATGTGATAAATGTAGTGTGATTGATGTGATTAAGGTGATTTTTTTGGACAGCAAGAAGAGGAGCTGTGTAACGTTCGCAGAGGATTGCAGACCTTGTTTCAATCAAAGGCAGAATTCTGAAGTGATTTTTCAGATTCCTTCCTGAAATTCAAGGTGAATATAAACACTTTAGTAATGGAAAATTTGACAGCTTTTTCTTTTTTTTCTTTTTTTTTGGTCACACTTAAGGAAACTACTGTAATGAAAGCATATTTTCCTTAATAATATTAAAATCTGTGTGGATAAGACTTCCCCACCACCTGTGAGATTTGGAATTATTTTACTGAGTCTGCTAAAATGTAATTTGTAATTTTCTTTTTAGCACATGCTACTTTTAAATAAGTCTTTAGCAATTTTTATAGGTTACTTAACTGACTTTCAGAGAAATCACTTTGAATTTCCCTTTGAATCTATGTTTTGGCTCTGATCCAGAATAGAGTCAGCAATTATTTAGAAACAAAACCACCTGGTTTGGTCTCAGTGCTGTTTGTCTTTGTTAGATTTCAGTAGGATTTTCTAAGAGAGAAAACTCTCAACACTTGAGTTTGAACTGTGTTGCAAACTGTTGTATTAAACAAGTCATGAAAAACAGACAATGTCTGTTGGGTTTTTTACAGAATGTCATGGCTATTTTGCTTTAAATCCGTAAGAAGTCAGACAAAGCTGCTGTTCAAATATTTTGGGTAGGAATTTTAAAACCACAAGGCTTTGTTGTCTCTGGAAATCATTATACAGCAATTTCCAGTAAATAATTCGGCCCACTCATCCCATTTACGTAAGTGTAGGGATGTTTTCTGAGCCTCTCTGGTTTTTGTGTGGTTTGCGGTTTTTTTGAGCCTGTGCTCACTGTAATCTCCACTAGATGGACCCCGTGAGATGTTAAACTTTTCTTTGCACTGGTCTGATTGAATTTTACCTGAATGAAACAGGACTTTCCTTGCAACTTACAAGGTTTTTAAAAGTGCGGTGCAAGGCCCAAGTTCTTTCCTTACAATAAGGCCATGTTGGAAAGATAATACAACAGCGTTGTTTTTAGTTAGTGATAGGAACCGTGCAGCGCAGGCCTGGTTCTCTTTCCCGCTGGGAAGAAGCTGCCCAGGAACAGCCTCCCTGAGCCCTCTGAGGTGTGATCCCAAATTGCAGCACAGCCCATGGCCCAGGGAGTGTCCAGGCACCTGCACAGACTCCCCAGCAGCAGGCAGGCAGTGCTCAGTGCCGGGGCTCGGTGGCTCTGGGATTGTCACGAGTTGTGTCTCTCCCAGGAGCGGAGCAGAGGCGGGGCTGGCTGAGGAAGGAGCGGAGAGCGCGGGAAGGACGGAGCCACCCACAGCTACCCCAGGGTTCAGGTGCAGCAGTGACACAGCTCAGGGCCATTGTTTGACATTTAAAAGCTGCTCTAAGTTAACCCTTACAATATTTTTCTTTTTATTATATTTTTCAACGTAATTTTAATGTGTTTTATGTAATATTTATTACCAGTGGAAGCGTGTGTCACTGCTAAACAGGAGTGTTCCTGTGCATGGGTTATTAGCCAAGTTTAGTTTGTAGTTAACAGTGGCTCATCTGCTCTGCTCAAATTGAAAATGCTGCTTCTGCTGAAAAAACTTTGCTCTCCTTTCTGTTTATACTTTTTGTATATTGCACCTGGACTATCATTATATTGTTGTTAAGAATTAATGCTGTATTATTAATAATAAAATTATAAATATATTTATGTTAAAAGGCTAGTTATGATGTTACATATTTCTGTGAAAAGCCAGCAAGTTAAAAAATTACAATAAAGAGGAAAAAACCAATCTTTGGATCAAGTGATGGGGTCATTCAAGTCTTCAGCTGATAGTCAAGTAAGACAAACATTAAAATGTTGACACCACTTCTCCCAGGAGTCCTTAGTTCCTTCTCCCGTGGCACTGGCACAGACTTTGTGTTGCACTGTGTCCTTACCTTCCATTCCTGCCTGACAGTTTCCCCAGGAGCAGCTCCAGTTCCTGTGATTCCATCCCCACCTGGGACAGAACAGACACTCTGTGTGCAGGGACTGTTCCCCACCTCACAGCAATTCAGTACTAGTCTATACAGACACTTTGACAGACTGCATTTTATTATTTTCACACTTCATGGAGATCATCCCAATGAAGCTACAAGACCAAGAATGCCTTTTTCAAGTTTTTAACATTGAATGACTCCCCAGAATGGCAGCACTTCAGAGTCTTGCAGAGAAATGTTTGTCTTGTGAGGGGATTCACCATTTTGTTCTGACTCATCAGGTGTGGTTTACAGCTATCAAGGTATTATTCTTCTCGCAAGTATTTTTTAATTTTTTTTAGTAGTATTGAGAAAATCCTCAGGTGCTTCTCCATGTCAGGCATTATTAAAATGTCTGGCTTTACATTTTTCCCAACCAGTTCTACTTGTTTTGTTTTTAGCATTTAGTAACTTCTTTCTTCTTACTGTCAAGAAAGCATTAAAACCATTTGTTTGCTAAACATCAAAGTACATTGTTACATTTCTGCCTCTGGTTATCCAATTTAGTACTTTTGAATAACAGTGAACCAAACTGTCATTTTTTAGAGGGTCAGAGCCTCAACTGGTGCACAGTGACAACCAGGTTATGCTATTCCACAAGATGGAAAACCTTAGTTGAGATCATCCTTTTGCAGACTCTCTGCTGACGAAGAAGTCAAATGGTTTGGTGCATAATAGTTATAATCCCTTCCCTTCTCAACTATCCCTGGGAAAAAAAGAGCTTTAGGAAACGTGTTCATTTCCTGCAATAAGTAGTCATTTAATTAAAGAACAAAAGTAACAGGAATCAAAAATGCTTGCAGCTGTGATTCTGTTAGACAGTATATAAAAAAGAATGAAATTATAATACATTAAATTAGTTTTTAGAACATGAACTTAGGTGTTTTACAAACTAATTGTGGTAAGTTCAAAATGTCTTGTCAACATAATACTGGATGACAGAGTGTCATGTCCGTGTATGTCAGAGGCCTTGGAATGGTAAAGCCTGTACATGCACAACGTCTCCTTTTCCAAGGCAGGCTGCAAACCAGTTCCAGACAGGTGGGAAAGGAGAGGAGGAGACTCTTCCAAGTAGCTTCACTTCAGTCTTTTTCAGCAGCTTGTCCCACTCCACAGGCCAGCACTCTTCTGCCTCCAGAGCTCGGGGCTGGCGTCCTGTCCCCAAGTGCTGCAGAGGCTTCAGCTGCAGAGTCCTTCTGTCACATCAACGTCCAGGGAGCCTGCACTGAACCTTAGGGAAAGACTCCAGTATTCCCTGATGCGTGTTCAGCAGCAATATCAAAAAGTAAAGACAGATTCTTCTCAGAAGAAAATTTCTATGGCCTGTGAAATCTAGGAGAAAAGGGAGACATTTTTCAAACCACTTTGCAATAGAATTCAATTATTTTGGGGGGTTTATGTTAGATTAATACAATTTTAAAAGCCCACAGAACTATTCATTTTGTTTAAAGGTACAGTAACAGTACTGAAGAATATTAGCAACTCTTAATTTTTCCCAGCACATTCCCACCCCTGTGCCATGACTGCAGTGCCGTCCTTGGGGCCCAGTGTACCTCGTTTCCATTTATTTGGGAATGCAGTTGCAAATACAGGTATGTAGTTGATTTGGGTTTTTTTAGTAAATGAAGCCACAGTTTGTCATTGGTAGCAAAAGTCTTTATTGTGCAGTGCTCAGAGTTAAACAATGTTGAAATGCTTCATAAAGTATGAGGAGATATGGTAGTCTTGTGAGTCTGGAATAGATTTTCTCTTGCTCTGAAGGCTTGGTTTTTTAGCTGAGATCCGTAATTAAAGCCCCAATCATTTGTAATGCCTTAGCACTAATTGTAAATTGTAAGCCTGTTTACTCCTCATATCCTGAACAAATTTCAAAATCTCTCATTATCATCTACTCAAACTCCCCAGGTAGCTTCAATTAGGGAATGTATAGCTCACTTTCAGACTGAAACTGCAGCCATCCCCTCTTCCCTTCCCATGTTTCATTCCATCGGTGCAGTGATGCTGCTTTGCCCTTAATGAAGCCTTTTTGCAAGTATCACTGCCTGTGGAATCAGCCTCTCATTTTTTCTCCACTTAAAGGAATTGAATGTTTTTATGTGTGTTTAAGCACAGTCCCTGTCAGCAGTGCTGGCACATGGAGCAGGCACTGCCCTCACCAGGTTCACAGTGGCCTAATCAATCACGTGGAGAGTGACAACAACGTAAACCTGTTCTCTCTCCTGACCTCTTCCATGGAGTTAAGTGTCATTAAGTTACCTGCAGCTTGCTCCTTCCAGTAGCAACTGGGCTGACAGGGAATACTGAAATCCCCAAGCTGAATCCCTTAGAACAAATCCAATTAGAACAAAGGCATTACCCCTGGGCACTGGGGGTGGCCTGTTATGATCCGTGCAGTTTTGTGTTTCAGAGAAGTTGCAGTGTTTGTCATGAGGCTGCAGACTCAAGTACATTTAATTCAGAGCTCTTTATACTGTATTAAGCTGTTCTACTTTAAAAAATCCTATTGTTTTCTGTGTTATGCGCTTTACTTTTTTGTCCTATCTTTGAATCTTTGGTGCAAGGAACGCTGACTGAGGGATGTCCTGGAGAATGTCTGCAAGCTTCTTGGTATGTGCTAATAAAAGCCCCCTAAAAAATCAGAAAATTGGGTTCTCTTCAGGAAGAGAAATGCTTCAATTTTCTTTTAATATTAAGCTCCCTTTGCATATTCTTCCATATCCAGCATGTAAGAGTAAAATCCACAGGTGCAGGACTCAAGCAGAGTTTTTAGCAGGCAGTGGAAATAAATAGCTGGAAAACTGACCTTGTCAAGTGTTTGCTCGATGCATGGACCTCCATTTCATTACTTTTGTACTCATTCAGCTCTTTCCGAATTGCTGCCTAGGAATTGAAAAGAGACAAACATGAACAAATAATTTTGTGTTTGTGAGCACTGCAAAATGCCAGACCTGCAGAGCAGAACAGTTCTCTGGGGTAGAAGCAGCAGGTATTGGGTATAGCAGAGCACTCCATGCTGGTAGAAATGCTGAATATTAGGGCTGTATGGATTGGTGACACAATACTTGTCATTAGTTATTGATTGCTGACAGGGTCACTGCTGTCTAGAAGCAATTCTGACAGAATAACACCTCAGGGCTGGTTGTCTCACATTTAATAAGATTGCAGTTAAAATTTATTAAAGATTAAGAGAAGTAGCCAAGAAATTGATCCATTTTTCAGTCACAAATGCAAAGGTCCAGCTCTGACCCTGACTTCCTGATGTGTGCCACCAGTGTGTGCAGTTGAACTGTCACTTCCTTTTGGCTTATAGACCTGCCTTGTTAATTGAAACATGAACACTGAAACAGTAAAGCCAGGAAAAGTCTGATTTTAATAAAAGTACATGCAAGGAAAATATAAAATCATTGTTCCATTGATTACTATGGAATAGCTTGTTCACCATTTTAGAGAGCTTGGGAGAACAGCTACTGGAGTAGAAATGCTCTGTTCCTTCTCTATGAGTCCTCTAAAGCCATTTGTCACTTACTGGGGAGACACTGGGATGGAAACCAAAGTGTTTGATCTCCACATCTCAGCACAAAGCCATGTTAACAGTCCTATGTTTGCCATTTTGCCAGTAATTGTCTCAGCATCCTGCTTCTTCTGCTTCCTGCAGCCCTGAAACTTCCCAGCTGGCTGGAATCACAGTGAACTATTCTCACTACTCAAGCATCTAAGTGTGACACTTAAATTGGGATGTAAATCAGCTACGTGGCAGGTATGTGATGGGACAAAATGAGTGTTTCTGCTCGGGAGAATGTGGGTCCAGTGACTCCTTGAGCATTCACAGGAAAAACAGGAGAGGAAATATTTGCATGTTTGGGACAAAACTTCCAGACTGAGAATAACGGTTAATACTCTATTGGCTGGAAATGGTTTTGAGTTGGAGCTCAAAAGACTGTACCCACCTTTTTGGGTGGGGGGGTAAAAGCCTTTACAGTACTAAATAGGCATTTTTATAAATAGCATTTTTTATTACATTGGTGTGATTTCAGCATAAAAAATAATGGTAACGTTTACAGATATTAAATGTGCCAGAGGTTAAATGTCTGTTCAGAATGTGAGGTATCATTACAGACAAAGCAAGGAGAAAGCAGAACTCTGAGGTTCTGTCAGTACCTTGTCTGCTGCTGACAGTCGTGTCCATGGTTTGTCCGCTCTCCTGTCGTAGTCCTGTGCTTTTGCCACTTCCACATAATCACTGAATCGAATCAGGATCTTTCTGTCTCTCAATTCATCAACTGTAGGTCTCTGGTTAAGCTGTATTCAGAAGTTTTGTGAAATAAAACCAGGGTTAATAACAAATGTATCAGTAAAAAATACAGTATTTGCTGCTTTTCATCTTGGTTCAGTGTGCATTTACACATATGGAAAACCACCCAAAACCCCTTGGAAACTCCAGGGAAATATTCAATCATTTGGAGGACTGCTAGGAGAGTAATAATGGTTTAAATGGAGTTATGGGCTACAGCACAGTGCCTTTATAATGGACAAAATAAAGCATTTCAACCCAGATCCTGATAAAATACATTTTCAAAATGAAAAGGAATCATGATGGATTTTTTATGATCTCTGGATCATTCTGGATGCTGTAGGATGTTCCACTACAGGCAGAGGCAGATTGTCTGTGTGGTATTCTCAGCACTAGACCCATTTCAAGAATTTTAGTCTGGCTTTAATAAGTTATCAGGATATTTCATCTGTAATTCCATTAGAGGTTTCTAGGAACAGAACAACAAGATCTCGTTCTAATTCCGAGAATATTTTAAATGCAAAAAGAAATGTACTATGGGAGCAGACCTGGTGCTCTGCAGGGAGCCAGCTCTGCTACAAAGAATGAAAAAGTCCTTTTCTAGCAATAGAGCTGACAGATAGGCAGTGTGCATAAGGTAGGTATGTCTATAATTCATATTACCAGACACTACTATCAGACACTGCTGAGGAGGGTGCAAATTAAGGGAGTTTCTGTGTCATAACAACCTCTATGGCTGGTTGATATTACAGTAATTTTAGTAAATTTCTAAAAGCTAATAGCAGGTATTGCAAGATTTTACCTTTCTTGTTAGTCTCTGCTTGATTTCCCTTCTCTCTTCCTGTTCCGTTTGATCATTTCGTTCTGCGGAGAATATAAGAAAAAAGATGACTTTCCTCATGAGGAAGTTTGGTGTTTTCCCGAGTTCCAGGCAATAATGAGCACAGCAGAAGGAGCAGCTCGTAGTTGTGTGTTTTGGTAATTCAGAGCATCTCTGGTGTGTGTTGGAGCACAGAGTCACCTCTCTGTGAGGACACCGTGCTGGTGCCAATGTCAGCTCTGCCTGCGCTCTCTAAAACTCCACAGAGATTTAATGAAACAACAGCAGCCACACCAACGCTCCACTCGGATAAACTTTGGAAGGAAAATCAAAACCCTCCACCGTTGATTAATCATCCTTTTTTACTCTCCATATTGCTGGAGCCATTCATGCTGTCAGATGCTGAGGAGCCTCATTGCAGCAGCCCCAGGGAGAGCCTGTCCTGCCCTCTGTCCCGGTTTCTCGGGCTGCATCACTCGCTGGCTCTGACCTGCACCTTGGCTTTCCCTGACATGAGACCCCGTTCTCCTCCCGGGGCTTCCTTTGCAGAGTTCTGCTCTGAGCTCAGCCCCTTGTCTTTGTGTGTTGTGTCTATTAACATTCAAGCCGTGACAACTCCTACACACTGGCTCTAAAAATAGACCCGAGTGCTGTAACACTGTGTGAAATAGATCCCCTGCCTTAGGAAACGAGTTAATGGCGTTTCTATTTCCAGTACTATCTGTTACTAAATTTGGGCGTGAGCCCATGACCTGAACAAAGCTGCAGAGCCAGAGAAAAAGGTTTAACCATTCTGGGATTCTCTGGGTACTACTGTGAGGTTTATTACACCACTTGCATTAGATATTTCCAGTGTTAAAGAACACACGTGATTTCTACTATGCCTCCAAAACCCACTAGCACTGCAGATGGATTTCCAAGATGGTATTTTTAACAATGAAGCATTTTTCTCCCTGATTTTTGCTCCCATTATGCAGTCTTATTTCAGATGACACTGAAATGCAATCACATCTATTTAAAATAACAAAGTAGTGCATAGCTCCACATGGCTATGGTAGAAATGTAAATCAAATTAATTTAAAATGTGCTGCATTACAGTTCAGTGGCAAGGCACAAAATGTAAAGAGAACAGGTCAGCTAAAATTAGTGCTGTGTCAGGGATGAACAGCTATTTCAGTCTGCAGTGTGGAAAAGGAGAACAGGTTTTCAGAAGTAGAGGGTATTCTTAGATATAGAGACACCAGCAAGAACTTATTCATTCAGCTTTAATTCACCCCTTTTGGAGTAGATAATCCTATTTTGTATTTTTTTTTTTTAATTAAAATTGATAATTTTCTGTAGCATAGTGCCTTTATAAGGTATGATGTGATATGCAGTGAGAGAACTGCCCCTTCCCCGGAAGCCTTCAAGGCAGGTTGGATGGGGCTTGGAGCAACCTGGGATAGTGCAAAGGGCCCCTGTCCATGGCAGAGGGTAGAACAAGATGATTTTTAAGGTCCATTCCAACCCAAGCCATTCTGGGATTCTATGATTCTAATTCCCAAAGAAAAGCCAAAAATACACATTTCTGATGAGAAAATACTTTTCCAAATATACTAAATGTGTAGGGACTTATTTCTATTCACTTTGCTTCGGTGCTTATTTCCAGCTCCAAGAAATAAAAGAAATGGTTCTTTTACAAAAAAAAAAAAAATGACCTGAGAATTGCTATGAAATGCTGGCAAGGGATTCTAGAACTCAGGCATTATTACTCAGACAACCCAGAGAGGCTTTCCCCATCACCATCATTCTGCCCACACAGGTCCATTCATTCCTGAGGGCTGGTTTTGTAAATCTCAGCAGAGATGCTCCCAGTTCTGAGGGGGGCTGTGCAGTGCTGAAACTCAGTCTGTGTTCTGCCAGTTCCTCAAAGAGCTCTCAGCTCTGCGTGACACTAAGGCAATTCCTTGGGTTCAGAATGAAGCAGGGATTGTACAGTGGGGTTCAAGAGATGCCTTCTTGGCTGTGAGTTCAGCTTTCTGTTGAGTACAGCAAGGACACATCTGACACCTGGGCTGTGATTTGAGTTCACCTGCTTTTCATGCTTGGTGGGAAGCCAGCAGTGTTTCTATGGTTAAAGGACTTGGAAGATCAACAAAATTTTAAGAAAGTGCTGGCTTTAAGTTTGCTTTTCAAGTATTACTTTTATCTCAGAAACAACTCCCTAAAGGAGATACGAAATCACTTTTTTGAAATCTTGCTGAGATTTGCTTTAAAGTAACAGTAGTGGTGCTTTGCAACATGCTTCTCTTTTTACCAGAGTTGTACAAATGTGAATTCTGAGTCCATAAAAGAACTTCTATCAGCAGTACCAATTATGAACATCAAAGATGTTGGGAAATGCACAACTTAAAACTGCCCAAACCCTTACTACACCTGGAGGAGGTTGTGGAGATTTCACTGAAGGGCTTTTATACTGCTACAGCTTTACAGGATACTCAGCTTTTTATACAATGGCAGAGGTAAATAAAATGGAAGTGGTTCTGATCCCAGCTGAACCTGTATAAAGCCTGAGCAACTCAACAGAAGTCAATAAATTTGCTCCATGCTGGGAGCTCTTTAAATGAGATACAAATCTAGACCAGTATGTTTAGCTGGTATTCAGGAACTATCTTTAATTCTGCTTTATCTTCTTTCTGCTTTATCTCTCTCTAAGCTCATTATATGAATGTATTCAAACTTTTTTAGTATTAAAACCAGTCAGTTTAACCCAGATTAAGGATGTAACCAGCACACTTCAAAAAAGTAAACATAAAGGAACAGATTTTGTCAGTGGAGATCAGCTTCTCCTTAGCCAGGAAAGAATCCCAAAGAAACAGATTTTCAGAGGTCTTGGTTACTGACTCTTGAAAATCTGGTCCCACGTATTTCAGGATCTTGGGTGACTGTTTTTTCCTGCCTCTCATGGTAGATGACAGGTGAAGTTTGGCCAAGTTCACCCACTCATGTTGCAAGGAGGGTTTCCTTTTCCTCCTCGAGCTGCGCACATGCTAAATACAGCTCATTTTACTGTGTGTGATCTGTGCATTGGAACAGCGTGGAAAGTACTGCTAAATACATGTTGCCTGTGGAATCCCTTTCTATTGAAACTCAGATGAAACCCCAAATAACTGCAATGGCAAGAGCGTAAGGTTTCTGCCTAGGATGTGCTCAGAAAGTTCTGATACATTAAATTTTAGGTAACGCAATGGAGATAACTTTTTTCCTAGTGAATTACAACCACATGATTAAATATAAATGAAACAGTGTAGGCAGCACTGCTTGTGTGACAGATTTCTGAGGCTTTATGTTTTGTGCTTGTTTAATGAGAAACTATAGTTCACATCATTCCAGGTTTTGTCTTTCCACACTAAATAGACTAAATAGCAGATTAATCCCCCCTTTTGAGATCCACAGTGGAGACAATTTCAAAGCTCTTTCTCACCTTTCCCTAATTCATCAGTTTTAGGGAAAGGGATAATGTTCATCACTTGTTTGATCCCTTGGAAACATTTAGGAAAAGAGTTGCAAGTTTTGCCTTGTGAATTTGAGAGGTGCTGAGAACACTCCCCTGTGGCAGTGCCTGTAACAGGCCCGGGACTGTCCCTCTAATAATTCTGATATCTCAGAGTGATCTTTGACTTGGCTTTGGGAAGATCTCCAGTGACATGAGCAAATGGACCTTAGGAGAATCACACCTCTGCCAGGATGCTTCTCCCTTCCACTGTATTCCCAGTGCTATTCAGGGTTTCCCTTGAAAATCCATGTCTTGAAAAATGTCGCTCCAATTCCCATGGCACTGTGACACTGGGATTGTATTCCCCTCTTGGACACCAGTAACAGTGTAATCAGAATGAAAATTACTTGATTCTGAACCTGAACAATTCTTTTCTGTCCTAAAATCGCAAGTCTTCGTGAAAAATCAAAACTTTTAGGTACACATGATAATCCCAGTGAATTAATTTGTCTATTTAAAAATAATACATTCTGGAAATGCAATCACTGATTTCAACAAACACATATAAAATACTTTAGGAAAAAGAAATACTCACGTTTCAGTATATTCCTTCTTTCTAGCTCCTCAACAGCGGGTCTTTGGCTGAGTCGCCTGCGGAAAAACACCAAAATCACATTTTGTACCATGCCTGTTCTTTGGAAAGTCTGCAGTATTCTGACTTCTGGTTGGTGTTTTCCTCAGGAGGGGACTACAAAATCTCTCTCCAGGACTTGTGAAGAAGAAAAAAAACAAAAGAATCCTGGCAGAGAATTCTTTCTTATATTATTTTTCCCAAATGTCAGTAATGCAACTAAAAGTTCTCCTCTAGTTTGCTCTGCTGTCAGTGAAACGCTTCCTGGGAATGTGCATCCTTTCATCACACTTTCCAGACAGTCAGTAGGAACCAGCACTCTCCAGAGGTAAAATTCACTCTCGAGGTGGTTATCAAAGGAGATTCACAGCGATCTTCTGTTTCTACCACTGCCTCTACCTTCTAATCACACAGAGCAGCACATTTCCTTTTCTCTGCTAACACCATCCTGACAAAATGCAGGCTGGCCAGAAATGAAGCTTTCCTGTGCTCTCGCGACTCCTCCTCTGCCAGCCCGATCCCCCAGCTCCGCTCCTGCCTGCTGAATGCAATTCGTGTGCTGCTCACAGCCTCGCGCTGTCTGAGCCGAGTGTCTTGGTTCCACCTCCCCTTTTCAGTCAGTAGTGCTGCCTCAGGATTGAGTCTTCAAATCATATGATCGGTGCCACGGCGATTTTATTCCGCATACTAAATGAGACTCCCCCACGAGGCACGGTGATATCTGCAGAGGATCTCAGGTAATTGGAGCCCTCCCCTAGGCACACACACACACACACACACAGAGGCTGCATTTGCTGGCTTTCATGTAATAATCCAGCCAGCAGATCGGAAAGAGTTTCCGATGCTTCCTGGCCTGCGTTCTGGCAACGCTAAGGATTCTCATCGTCTGCTCTCAGCAGATGTTGCCAAGCCGGAGATGAAGTTACAGAGACAAAGAAACACTCAGAGCAGGGACCACACTGCAAACTGCTGCAGTTATTCCTCGACTGGGTATAGGGAATAAATGAATAATTATAAAGCCATGCTGTAACAGGATCTACATTTTATCAACTATACGGCAGATGGAAAAATGAAGTAATTGTTAACACACTGCAAAAGAACCAGTAAAAGTACCTGATTCCAATTTCTCCTTGTTTTGTAAGCCTTACCCAATACACCTTCAAAATCAACTCTGTGGTTACATGCTATCAAACCAACGACTCCTTACCCTTTTTTAATTACACTCTCCGGAAAAATTCTCATCTTTGGCAACAGGAAGGCACCACAACTACTGCACCGAATTCACACCAACAGAAAACTTGGATTAGATGAGCTCTTGTGTAGAAACACCTACAGCCTAACTCTCACTCTTCCTGCCTAACATTTTGTATCACCTAAGGCTTTTCTCCTGACCTCTGGGTTCTTTCTGGAGTAATAAACTGGATACTCCAGCAGCGGAAATTGCAATAATCCCAACTGAAACGGGAATGATGCTGAAACTAAAGGCTTTAAACATGTATTTCTAATTCCCGTTGCCCTTGGACTCCTCCCTCCTCGCTCATTTCCCTGTATGTCTCAGAAATTACACAACTCTGGCTAGGTTTTGTTTGAAACAGATTAAAGTGTGTTTTATAATATAAATCAGGGAAGAATGACTTACTCCAAGAGCTCATCTGCAAATGAAAGGTCCACCTGACCTGCTGCTCATATGCCTTTCTCTCAGCCATTCTTAATTACAGCCCTGCCATGTGAGATTGATAGATTCCCCCAAATCTGTACATTAGATTTCAGAGGCCCCTTTTAAACTGGGGGATTAAAAGCCTAACAGAATGAGTAGAGCAGCATGAGAATGAATTTTCTGTGATTCTGTGTGAATGTTCTGTATTTATATATAATATACATGATGATTGATTAATTAAACCCTGTTTCCCTTTTGGCTTTGATAAATTCATGGTAAGTGCCCATTTTTCTGTGCACACCCTCAGCTTTACCCCCAGCAGAAGGAAAAGGTGCAGACACACACAGGACTATGTGCTCATGAGAGCACTGCAGGGTTCCTTGCTGAGTTTTTCAGAGATACAGACCACACTTCCAAACTTTGTGTCAGAGTCACAAAACTAGACATGGACTTTGGTTAAAAATAAAATTCTAACAGGGCTTCAGGAAGGTGGGGATAGAGTGAAAACACCAAGCACAGCCAGAGTCACGATCAAATGAGAAGTGGTAAAAACCTCTGATATTGTTGCTATCAAGGTCCAGGGACATTTTGGGTCTATCTGTTATTTCTGCTGTTCAGGAGAAGCCTCTCTGTGACCAGAAACAACTTTCGCTTCCTTTCTGAGCTGCTGTGGGGTGGCTGGGCTTGGGGAGCTGCAGAAGGTGAAGGGCTCCAGATGCCCTGAGAGGGGCACAGGGGCTGGAGCACGGCCTGGGGCCACACGGCGCTGCTGAGCCGGGCCGGGGTGAATCGGGGCTCCAGTGACCCCTTCTGCAGGACTTTGCCACCTGTAAAGTGCATTCACCGCCTTGTCTGATCGCCCCTCACAGCAAGACACATGTGGCTGCTGCAGGTGCTCCCTGTGGGGCAGAGCCCACCCTGCCCGAGCTGCTCTGGGGGATGGTGAGGGCACCTCAGCCCCTCCGGGGTCTGCAGCCCCAGCCGCACTTTCAGTCCCCGCCTGCAGCCGCACCCACAGCGAGATAAGGACAGGCATCTTCCTGAGGCTCCAGGCAGGGCAGGGGCTCAGCAAGCACAGGGGAAGCCACAGGTTACCCCTGTCAAAGGGCACATCCCTCCTGAAGGAGCTTTAATGTAAGAATCATTTCAGATGAGTTTGTGCCCCTGCTTGGGTGAGCCGTTCTCTGACTGCTGCAGGCTCTGGCAACAAGTCCTCTATTTTGGATATTTATTTCATGTTTTCCCTGAAGCTGATATATGTGAAATCCTGCCTCAGAAACACACCCTGTGTGCTGAGCTCAGTGAGTTTCCTCAGAAGGGACTGTCCATCCCTGTGGAGAGCCAGTGCTGTGGCCTCGGGAATGCTGCCTCACCTCAGGGACAGCTGGCCTGGGGAAATGGCCCCTGGCTCCCCTCATGCCATGGCTGGGGAGCACAGCCCTGAACAGGGGATGGAGACACTCAGGAGCCAGAGAGGGGATGCTCAAATCTCGTCTTTAAAGGAAACAAACTCCAGCTGAATAACAATTGTCGGCAGACTGCAGAGCAGGGGAGCCAATGTGTGATTCTGGAGAATGCAAACAGGCACCTGCCATGAAGGAGCCTTTGTGAAGGCTAAAACCTGACCTCTCAGTGACTATGGACGGTCTCCACAGGCTTTGCACAGAGAGAATTTTGTATGAGGCAGGTGCAGATGATTGTGAACCAGAGTCCTGGCTCATTTCCTCTGGATTCAGTGAAGTTCCTGCACCTGAGTGAGGGTGGTTTCATGGCTTACCCTGGGCTAGCGTGGCTGCTGTGCTGTTCAGCAGCTCTGGCTGGAGGTGCCATTTGGAGGTCGGAGGCGGACACGAGGATCCAGCACTGCTGCAACACAGTGTGGTCGTGGCTGGGTGAGTCCTGTGCTTTCCATTTCTGTTCTTTTTTCACTTAGGGACTCAGAGCCCCACGTGGACTCACCTCAGCAAGGTGACTGAGAGCTCCACAGGGAGCACTCATGTAGTCCACCACTTCTGTTGTGTGACAGTAATGATTTCCTTTCAGCTGATTTCGGTATCTATTTCTTGCTTCTGGGAAAAACAGCCAATTAATGCTGTTGTGTTCTTGGCTGTTACAAAAACCCAGGTTTGGGTGTTCTTGTACTGCCTGGTGAGGCAGGAGTGCTCCCTCTGAGCACCTCTTTGGGGTCAGTTCTTTCTGGGAAGGTCTTGGACCTTTCTTGAAAATGCTCGAGTAACTCGCAGGCAGGTCCTACCTCTGTCCAGATTCCCCCAGAGTGTCGCTGGAATTGCCATGGCCTCACGTTAAGAGTACTCAGTCCAGGAATTTGCTTCCCTGGTAGCTTAAACCAAGGGATGCCAAGAGCAGCAGTAAGTGGGGCTGAACTGGCTGCACCTCAGAGGTGACTGCAGCTGCCTCAGGGAAACTGAGCACAACTGGAGGCATCAGTGGCACTTCCCTGTAAGTGATGTCTGGATGCAGTTCAGAGATTGCTGGACATGTGTCAGAGATGCTCCCAGTTTGGATAGATACCAACATCTTCTCGTAATACCAAAGTAGTCACCATAAGTGTGTGAGGGTAAAAGGGGGCAGACACACACCACTTCACGTGCAGCTATTTCTCATGTTCAGAAAAATCGCAAATGTTTTGTGTTAGTGTTGTTCTGTGCAAAGTGACATAAACTTTCAAGCAGCCGGTGTTCTTCAGTTGTTTGAAGCTTGGGGAGTGTTCTGGGTGTATTTTCAGACTACTATTAGAATGTTTTCTCCAGTAATTTGGGCTCAGAAAGAGAAATCAGAGAGATAATAACATGTATATTATTGCATGTAGAAGCCAAAGACTTTGCTTGCTCCCATGTTCTCCCAGTGTTACTCCTGCGGGTGAGAGGAGCAGGTCATTGCAGGTTAGCTCAGTCACCTGTGGCTCTCCCCGGAACACCCTGCAGGTACAGCCGGGTGCTCTTGGTCTCAAAGCACCTCCGGTGCTCAGAGTTTGCACATGGCCTCGAGGTATTTGTTTTCCCCATGCAATGTGCACATGGGAATCCTCTGACGCCAGTGAGCGCTCCCCTGGCTCTCAGATGGGCAGGGGATCTGTGGTGCCTGGCTTTTTCCCTTGGTGAACGTGTGTGGTGTATAACTGCAGCAAAACAGGCTGCCCTGTGCCATCAGAGCCCTGCCACGACCATGCTGGACACCAGCACAAATGCAGACGTGGATTTGGAGTGTGGGGAAAGCCACAAATGGCTCGTCCCCTCCGGAGCAAGGTCACATGTTAGTGAGCTCAGGGACTCACACATGTGCCTCTGACTGCTGATCAGGAGATCAGTATTTGCTTCACACTGCCCGATTGTCTCCTTCACACTGAAGGGAAGGAATGTCTTGGGACCGCTGTTACACAAGGATTGATCATATTGGGCAGTCACAGGTGACTGAGTGCTCAGCAGTCCGAGGATCTGCACGTCACCAGGACCCAGGGGCTGCTGTCAGGCGGGCAATGCATCGATGTGTCCTGGGAGCAGGAGGTGCTGCCAAGTGCTCTGCCCTCTCAATTACCCTCAGCAGTGTCTCCTTTGCTCCTTGTAGGAGCTGCATCCCAGCAAAGCCACAGCAAGCTGAGGGCTTGCAGGTGTGGGCACAGAATAGCTGATGAGAGACCGATGTGGAGCAGGCACAGCCCCTCTGTGTGTATATGGGGCTGTGCCGACTTCCCACACCTCAGACAGTCCTTCCTTTCTCTCCTCTTATTAGTCTGTATCTCACCTGCCTGGCAGATTCAAACAGAATCCAGTGAAAACCAGCTCAGGTTTGTGTGGTTCCTTATCTGTCCCCAGAATATGTTCCTGTTTCCCAAATATATTTGTTTCATAGAATCTGTTGCACAGTATCTGTAGGTAGGATTGCCACAAAACTAAATTTCTTTCGGATTTGTAGCCGAAGCCAAAAGTTGTACTTTGGAATCCTGTTGCTGGCCTTAGTAAGATCCATGTGATTCTGATGATCTCCAAAGGGAGGAGTGAACTGGGTAGACTTGGACACGTGCATGTGCCTGTGGACCCTGGACTGACAAGTGAGCAATCAATCTGGCCATCAGTAAATGAGCTGTAGCCAGCGGCAATTGCATTGATTGTCCCTCGTGTCAGGTGGTTTTGCAGATGAGTCGGGAAGGGAGGAGGTGGGAAAGATCCCTCTCACAGCCCAGGCAAAGGGAGGAGAAATGGGAGTGCCCTGGTTTTGCTTCTCATAAAGCTGCTTGTGTCTGCTACCCATCAGGAGGCAGAGGCTCTGCCTCTTAAATTGGCATCTCTGTTGCCAGAACATCATGTTCAATTCAACAAGAAGTTTATTTTCATCCTTCCTATAAGTAGCTGTGAAGAGGATGTGTGCCAGGGCTTTGAGTCACCCACGCACTGCACTGTGCCTGCCTGCAATGTACAATTATGGGTAGTAGTAAATCTGTGGTGGGAGGGACTTCTCTGTTACTGTCTGCACAGAATTAGAAGGCAGACACTGAGACACAAACTTGTTTTTACCCCAAGGTAATTCTGGATCATGTAAAAAGTGGGAACTGATGTGCCAGCATTTCCCATACCAGGAAAATCACAGAATCAGGATAGTTTGAGTTGGAAAGAGCCTTTAAAGGCATCTTGTCCAACGCCCCTGCAATGAGCAGGGACATCTTCAAGTGGATCAGGTTGTTCAGAGCCTCGTCCAACCTGACACGGAATGTTTCCAGGAATGGGACATCCCCCACCTCTCTGAGTAACCTGTTCCAGTGTTTTACCACCCTCACTGTAAAAATCTTCTTTCTCTTATCTTACCTAACTTAACCTGACCTTCCTTCAGTTTAAAACCATTCCCCTTGACCTATCACTACCTGCCCATGTAAAAGGTTGCTCTCCCTCTCTTTTCATAACCCCCTTTAAGTCCTGGAAGGCCACAGTATTATCTCCTTAGAAGCTTCTTGTCCCCAGGCTGAACAACCCCAACTCTCTCAGCCTCTCTCCATAGCAGAGGTTCTCCAGCCCTTGGAGCATCCAAGAGTATCATCCTAAGAGCAGCTGCTGAGAGTAGGGAGCTCAGAGCGGTGTGAAAAGGGTGAGCTGGTTTGGTAAATGCTGCGAGTTGCACTCTTTAAAATCGCCTGATATTTGTGTCTCTGTGCCATCATAAACTATTTTTTGCATCCAAATAAGAAAGCTGCAGATAAACATAGAGGCTATAAATGTTGCTTTAATTACATGTGTTATTTATTTGTTTGGCCTTTAGTTCTGTCTGGATTTTCAAAGCTGCAAATCAGCATGAGTTCAGTTAATTATGTTGCCACTCATCTACCAGGCAATTACAGTTGTCCATCATTATCATTTCTGTGATAGGAGCCCTGCAAAGAGTTCAGATTTCAGCTGAAATAGAAACCGCACACTTGCCCAGCGTGACCCTTGTATCATAACCCACTGTCCCTGAAGGACCTACCCTGTGACAGGTTTGTTATTGCACAGGGCTGTAAGCACTGTGTGGGCTGAAGCAACACAGAGCCAGGATCTAATTGTGTGAGAGGATTCAGGTGGAAAAGGCTTGAGGGTAATCGCTGTTTTCACCACCTGTGAAAGCCCTGCTGCATTTGACCTTTGGGTGCCTGGTTTTCCCAAGGTGTGAGGAAGAAAGGCCAGGCACAGCTGGGAGCAGATCAGGACCCAGGTCAAGGACCTGCTGCAAAGCTCGCTGCAGATGCTGAGCATCCTTCCCCCACCTTCAGGAGGCTTTTGCTTTCATACCTCTCTCCAGACCCAGATAAGGACTCTTGGAGGATGGTGTTGCCTGTTGTGGGACCAACATAACATAACAGCTTTAATTTTCATCTGAGTTATTAGTTAATATGCAAGAGCTAACGTGCTGACATGGGGTTTAAGTGTAATAACTGCTTGTTTCAGAACAGCAGCTTTCTCCTCTCCCACCTGCTTCCCCTGCTTCCTTCTGTGGTTTAACAGAGCTGCTGGATATTAGATCTGTCCTGTTTGTAATAGAATTACAATATTTAGTCATTAGGGTGACAAAAGTACAACTGGTTGTTCAGCCAAAGACATGTTCCCTGTCTGTAGTTTGATGCAGTGTCAGTGTGAGCAGCACTGTTCTCATGAACAGCACTGAACAGCAGCTTGTTCTCACTTCTGCTTTGCCTTGCAGCTGGGCAAAGAGCTGGTTTGGGGAATACTTTCAAGCTAAAAATAGCTCAGCGAGGCAAAGTGCTGAAAGAACACACTCTTCAAATAACAGAGTGAGCAGTGCAGCTCCCAGCACACCTCCTCTGCTGAAGGTTGAGGAGAGCTTCAGGCTGGGTATAAAATGGGTGTTGGAGGGTCTTCCAGCAGACACCACATCCTGGTCGCACTGTGCAGGTCACTGAAAATGGTTAATAACATTTCATTGTAAAGCAATAGGTTTTCTTTCTTTTTTTTTTTTCTTTTTTTTTTCCTCTGAAATAGGAGTAAAACTCTGGAGCCCTGTGTTCCCGCAGAATGAAAAAGCAAAAAGCAATGCTACATATCTCAGATTTGGGCAAATGGAGAACATTGTGGGTTTGATGCTTCAGGACAGGCAAACAAAAGCAATCATATAAATCCCAGGGTTTTAGTTCTATCCCATTATGTGTTTATTACCATGATATCATTTTAAATAAAGACATCTGCTGCTGCTGAAGTGATACTAAAATCAATTCTGATAGCAACTGCACGAGCAGCAGGAGGGAGTCTGCAACAACCAGCAGACAGAGGCAAATCTCAGCCCAGTGGTGGGGACTGCCACTGACCTGAGACTTTCCTGTCCTAGTGACAGCTGCATAGTCCTGGGTGCTTACTGGGTAATGATACGAAAAAAAGATAAGAAAAGAACAAGCTAGGTTTGAACTTCATTGTATGAACAATCCCTAACACAATGTTCGTGCCTGTTCTCCTCCAGGGAGGCTGAGTCTGGCTTTTCAGCCACCTTTGTGCCCTGTATGAAATGAAGTGTCCGTAGGCTCGTGACTCAATTTCCTGGGCAGCCAGGAGTGCAATTTCAGCTGTGACAGTCGGAGAGGACAGGGACAGGATGACAGAGACATGTCAGTTTGGACTGCAGCACTAGCTCTGTTTCAGAGGGTGTCAAATAGAGATACTGTCCATGGATGGAAGTGTCCCAGAATGTCCTGGGCTCAGCTGGGATGCTCAGGGCTGCACTAAGACCCTGCAGCACTGTGCACTTAATCCATAAACAGTTGCCCCTACAACAGATGCCACTGCAATGTGCCACTGTGGGATTTGGGTCACTGGAAGAAACCACAGCTGGATTTGCAGAGAGCAGGCAAAGTATTGGTGTGCATGGGCTGTCAGCTGTGTGTCAGTTCTCCTCCTCCCCCTCACTTGATGCAAAACAATTTGAGAATGGCCCTCCATGCCATGGATGTGAGCTGCTGGAATCTCCCCATGCAGTGTGAGTTCTGGAGAGCATCCTTCCCTGTCACCTGGAGCTGTATGCCAGGGACCCTTTGGCAATCTGCAAAGTCTGGGAGGTGACAAATAAACCTCTGTAAGTGTCTTTGCTCTCTGCAAGAACAGAGAGGATTTACCCCAGAGCAGGGGGTATCGAGCTGTGTGAGCTGTGAACCTCCTAACCCAGTAGCTCCAAGCAGGAGTGGACATGCTGGGGCACTTTCCAAACTCCTTGTAATGTCAGGCTTGATGCCAAGGAGCAGCTTTCTTAATTACAGAAGTAAATCAAAGAAAATGCAGCACTCTCCAAGTACTTTGTGTACTCCCTGAAGGAAAAACCTAAATGACAGCAATTTCTGAAGCTGCAAATGCTGCTGGGATGGCCAGCCCCGGCTGGGACCGTGTGTGTGGCTGCACACCTGCTCCCAGCCTGCAGGAATCTCTCTGGGAACGCTCCCCCTGGCAAGGCAAGTCCTTTCTAGTTCTCGCCTGTCACTCACCCACACAGCATCTCCAAAAGGATGGGATATCCCTGCCTTCAGACAGCATTTCACCATCTGCTGTACTATTTTCAGTTTCTCTCGTGCACACTGTTGTTGGTCCAGCATTTTCCAGGACAGAGTTAGACCAACAGCTTGGCCTCTAACTTTGGCTGGCCAGAGCCACACAGCCTTTGCCCACAGCAGGCTCTGAATCCTGCTTTTTACTGCACTCCCATCTATTTTTTCCCAGTTTCTCTTGAGGTTAGCTGTTGATTTTTGAATACAGTGTTCCTGCTCTCAGTGCAGAGTGAAATGAGAAATTCCATTGACAACTCAAAGATGTGGCCCAAACAGTCTGTAGGGTTTCGAGTCCCCTGGTCTCAATAATAATCAACTTTGTAGTTCTTTCAGCAGCAGCTCTCACAGTGCTCTGCAGTTCTATAACCAGTTCTATATGGTTATCTCTGTTGTACAGAACAAGAGAATGTGGCAAACTGTCTTGTCTAAAAAAACAGATCTGCAGCCCCTCTGGGAATTTATTCACTTCCCTCTGCAAATGGTATTTCAGTAATTCTGCTTTTCTTTGGTTTTAAATTGGACTGGGTGAGGAGTCTGACTTGTCACTCGATGCCACAAAGTGTGACACTGAGCATGCAGACAGGCTAACTTACAGGAAAATACAGGCAGGATTTGAATTTTCAAATGTCATCCTCATACTCTGTCTGCTCTTCCCCAAAGCTTTCTGGAACCCTCCTTAACTTTGTTTAGGATCCTGTGTTTAGTTATGGTCACGTAAATCCAAACAGAATTTGCTGGCAAATTTCACATAGAACAGAATATTCTGAGCTTCTGAAATCCAGGTTCCTCAATTGAATAAAGTGTAAGAATTCAATTATGTAACGTTAATTTTGGACGTTACAGCTGTGATTTGTTGTGGTACAACATGCACTGTCTCTCACTGACAAAGCTCAAGGCTGCCACACAAAACCTTTGTGATTGTTCTCGGGAAAGAATCCCATTGTGCCACCTCCGTGATTGTCCCTAGAGTTGTTCCCCGCCTGAGGAGGGACTGCTGGGATGGGGAAGGCCAGGCAGAGCTGTGGAAGCTGGCAGTGCCTCCTCAGAGCTCACACACCCTCCCTCAGACCGTGATTTTCCTGGGGTTTGCAGCTGTTCTTGTCACTGCAGCTGATGCACAGCAAGTCACAGCACTGCAGTGCTGGGCCTCTGCTCCACCAAAATTCCCTGCTAACCCTGAGCCTCCTGCTCCCATCCCCCTTGCACACCTAAGCTTGGCATTTCCACACACATCGTTCCCTGTTGCCTTTTTCCTTTATGGTGCAGACAGGCTGATAAAGGGATTTCTGTAAGCTGAACTGCACGACGCCCATAAATATAACTTCCCTCACCACATTAGTCCTGGTTTGTTTAACCTTTTCTTGAGAAGGAGGATTTTTTTTTCCCCAGTTGGGTGGTATTTGGAAGTGCTGCAGCCACTCCCAGTGATGATTATAACAAGGCTGCAGTGTAGCCTGGCCAGAACATGGCTTTTGCAGACACCCTCAAATTAGCCTGATCTCTGTGCAACAGGCCAGCTGCTTTCTGCAGAGACTGCTGACAGGGCCTGGCTTTAATTTTTTTAACATAATTTCCAAGAAACTAATGAAATATTAATTCATTCAGAATTTAATTTGCTTAATGAATATGATCATCTCAAGAAAACGACACTGGTGGTTCATCTGTGACCCATGTAGTCCTGGTTTTGAGAGGTTTTTCTTCCACAGTGAGGCACTCGGGTTTTATTCTGCTCTTTGTCTCTTGCCCAAGTAGTATTCTGTATAGCTTTAAGAAAACGAAACAACTGACACATCTTTGCAGAACAATGGACTAACTAGATTGAAGTACCTGTTTCTAATGTGATTTAAGACTCAGATTTTGCCAGCTAGCTGATTCTTGTTTCCCAGCTGCCTTGATATCCTCTGTATAAGGGGACTTTCACCAGGAAGAGGTCCTCAACCTCCAAAGGTGTGCTCCATTTTGTGGGAAATTAAGCTTTCTTATTAATTTCACTGGATAAAAACATGAGCATGGATTGATAAACCTGGGAGTCCTTTTGTTTGTTTGCTTGTTTGTTTCCTGGTGTGTTACATGTGAGAGCTAAAGGAAAAGATGAAAAATAAGAGTGCTTTCCAGGGGAAAAAGCGCTCTCCAGAGTCTGGGGAGGTCAAGGAAGTGTGCTGGCCACTTGGATGAGTTCATTATCCTGAAAAACAGATACTGAAGGAAACTTGCAGTGCTCTGGTTGACTCAAGTAGCTCCCAAGACCTGATTATACAGCTGCAGCTTGCCAGGTGGGCACTGGCAATGCAATCAAAGAGACTTAGCTAGAGCCATGTTTTAATAATTGATACAATTGCACATCATCTATTGAGCAGTGGTTGAGGAAAATCAGTGACCTTCTGTTCTGACCTGTTTTCTCTCCTTCCCCCACTTTCTATTTTCTAAATATTTATTTCTTTCATTTTTCTCCCCCCTCACCTTCTCTGAAGTTATTTCAAAAAGAAACTCTGCTAGACTGACCCAGTTTTTTCTGTTTGAAAGCAGCAAGCCCAAGCCTCCGATTCCTGGAGGAACTGAGATCCTGAATGAACCAGGCTACAGAAGTTGTGCTTGGAGCTGCGGGAGGAGGGAACTGTAGTAACTCTCAGAATGTGGTGAACCAGACACTGCAGGGTATGAATTACAGTTTCCTTGGATCACATGTACTGACACACAGTTTTCATGGAAGAGAGCCAAAAATATGATCAAGTTCTTCATGGGAAGGTGCAGGTGATTCATCTGAGAGCCCTCCCCATAAAGCAGGGATAACACAGTGCTGTGCCCCCAGGGACAGGGTGTGCAGCTGTGGCTCTGCACAGTAAAGAGGTTTTTTCTTCTCCAAACTAAGCCACATTTCAGATTTCGTGGGAGAAGTGCCCATTTAGGTATTCTGCAGGCAGTTCACTGCAACAGTCATGGTGACATTTATATCCAGTCTGCATATAAATTTGCTTAGGTTTTAAAAGCAAGTGGGGGGAGAACCACCACAGCACCAAAACTTCCTCCCTCTCTTTTGTTCCCAAATGCTTTCAAGTGGCACATCTGAAATGGATGTGTTAAAAAACATGCAGCCAAACCCCGTTCTGGCTGAGACTGTGCTTATACAGTTCATGGCCTTTCAGATACACCCTGTCCATCCCATCTGGCTTCTGTTCCAACTAAGTGAAGTAAGTGCTTGGCTTTAAGTGCAGAAAACATTCTTCCCGAATATCATTAACAGATCTAACCCAAAAAAACCTAATCCTAAGTCATCTCAGTGACACAGTGACCGTGCCTATACAGAGTGAGGGCTGGCACTGTGCATGCTTGAATCCCTCCCTGCCCAACCCTTGGGTTATCAGGAGCTCACAACTGCTACAGCACCTTGTTCTGGTCAGGTTTTCATCCCACAACAGCACAAATCACTGTGACAACCAGAGAAGCTTACTTTGGTCTCTATCGATTAAGCTCTGCAAATTAAATTAAAGTAATTTCTTTCTGTAATTACTTGTGCTGCACACCCACACTGGCTCAAGGACCTGACTCATAATCCGGTGCAAGGTGAAGCATTACAGAGTATAACTGGCATTTCATGCATTTCCACTTTGGTTTATGACTGCTTGTCTCACCACAGGGGTAGAGCCCAGATCTTCAGGCGTGTGGAGGTGCCCAATTTCTGGGAAGGGATCTGTGCTCAGCATGTGCTTCTGTTTGTGGGCGGGCTGGCAGGGCAAAACAAGTGCACTGTTTTCTTCCCAAAAAGGCTTTTTTCTTATCCAATTACACTCGCTTTAGCAGTTTTCCTGTAAGTTTATTTATGTAATTATGCTCCTCTGTGATACTTCACAGCTTTCTGTGCTCTGATTTTTTTATATCTAGTTTTTATATCTAGTTTCACTTGTGCCACTTACGCCAGATCTATTCGAGGAATTGACTCTGTGTCCCAGAAAAGGCCCTGTATATTCCTATCTGTGTTTCCACCTGCTGCTCTGCTCTTCCCTTGCCTGCTGTGCTCTGACCTGCTGCCCTTGCCTTCACTGTGCTGTGCAAAACAGGTTTGATTAGGAATTCCCAGCACTGGAGCCAGGGAAGTAAAACAGAGCAGTGCAAGGAGATACTGTCTTCCCAGAAGACAATCTTTAATCAGCTGTGCCCTGGGAATTTGGAACTTTATTTTGTCCCCTGGCAGAATTTACTGCCTCTGCAGTGACACTGCCTCATGTTTGTTCGCACAATTACCCCTGTTTTTGGCAGGAGGTGAATGTTGAATCCTCAGCACTACAATCCTGCACTGAGAGCAGCTCTGGGTTGTATGCATGTGTTCAAACCAGAAAATAACACAGGACTAAGGCAACCCTGTTTCAACCCTTCGTAAATGAATTAGTGTGTTCAAAAATTCTTTCCAGACAAGCTGTGGGCTGGTCTGAGACAGCAAATTGCTCATTCTGGTTCAGCTGCAGATCACGGCTCTTGCCCAGAGCTGACAGGGTGCTCCATAATTAATTGTGCAAGCGCTGCTGAAGCAAGGAAGCACCTCTGGTTCAAGAGCTGCTGTTCAGAGTATGATCACACACTCAGGGAGGCTAGATTTACCTCCTGACCAGGGATTGGTATTAGTGAGGTTCATTCTATTCTTGGGAGTTTTGTACCTGAAAGGGAACAAACCTTTCTCAGTCCTTTAGACAAGGGGACCGCGTAGTCCAGGTACAGCATGTACAGATGTACCTGAACCTTCTCTAATGCTTTATTTGAACTGCACTGCAGCTCCCTTGGACTTGAAAAGCCCTGTAAACAGGAGGCTCAACTTACTCATTGCTTGGAGACCTTAATGACACTTGAGTCTTCTCCCTTTCCTCCTGCTTTTTACCACTGAAGGCTGTCTCAGGAGCTCTGGCAACATACACTAACCTTCAGCTCCTTGACCAGCCCAGTGCTGTCTGTCACTGTGTTCACAGCAGGGTTCCAGCTGTGTGGCACTGCCTGACACCAAGGAAGAGCATAGAGAATATTAATGCCTTGGGACCTGGACATCTTAGTCCTTGAGACAGCCCCAAAAAAAATCTCAGCTTCGCTTGCACCTCCTCCATTCTTCCTACTGCTCCCTCCACCCCATCCCTCACAGTATCTTGCTTTTCCATAGCCTGAAAAGCAGAGGCCATAACTGGAAAGGGGAAAAACATTCAAAAAACCCCAAATCCTCACCAAGCACATGGGTGCTGTGCAAGCTCTGAATAAAATCCTGCAGCCGTGTGCAGGTCTGAGAGCAGTCCCCAGCTGTCAGCATCACATCTCGCTGTCTGGAGCAGAGCGAGGAGACGGGAGATTCCCCGGGCTCCCACACGCCCACAGAATTAAATTGTGGCTCTATATTTAGCTCCTGTCTCGTGTGATGGGCTGAGCCTTGTGCACATGCCCACACTGCGCTCGCTGGGGTTATTTTTAGCATCAGCAAGATGCTTACCTGGACGATTCCTGCCCAATAATGAAATGCATTAAATTGTACACAGCTAATTAGTGCTGACAGCTGATCTGTTATTTGTACCTGCCCCCCGCCTTTCTGCCTCTGGAAGGAATCTGTGTCAAGTCTTCCCAGCCTTCTAAAATTAGGGCAGTTCCCTGGTTTTTAGTCCAGTGACCAGGAGTTGGAGATTCATCAAAAAAACCTTGCTACTCTTCAGGTGAGCTTAGGCTGGGCTCAGTTCAGCATCTCCTAAACTTCTGCATTAGGGCTACCAGTAGTTTGTGCACGTGCCCACACACCGCTTTTTTTGGTCAATCTAAACAAAATGTTCCCCAACGTTCTGTGCATTCAGCCCAGCTCCCTGCTAAATGTCTCAGTCTGGAGGGCTGATGCCTTTTCAGTGAGCAAAGCTGCACTGAGACATTTCAGTGGGGAAGTGGCACTGGACGTGCTGTCCTTGGGAAACTTGGTACAGCTTTTGTGTCGTCAGAAGGTAAAACTGTCCTTGTGAGTGCTCTGTGTTGAGCTGTGGTGCTGTTTTGCTTTTAGGCTGCCAGTCTGAAGTGCTGTTTGCTTGGTATTGTTCTGTCTCCAGCAGCACTGTGAACTTCACACTCTGTTACCTGAGGGACAAACCAGGGTCTCATCTGGGTGTGCTTTTAGCTACATCCGCAGTTCCTGGGTGAGTCAACTCAAAAATGCCTCTCCAGGAACCTCAGGGCAGCACCACAACTACAGATTCCAGCTGTGGTAACGACTGAATAAAGATGCCTCCTTTTCCCTTTATGTTGCCAGGAGACCCTGCCCCAGCATCATCCACTTACCCAAGCCAAGATCTTCAGTGTGATCAAGATCAGCTTTAGGTGCTCCAGTTTGGGTTCCTCTCTGTGTACACAAACCCTTTGTTCTTCCTGTCTGACTCCTCTGCCCACATTTCTGTATCTTAATTCCTGCCTCCATCATCTTTTAAGTGCCACTTCACCCATCGTGTCTACTTACACAAATACCCAAGGAGCAGCACATGAAGTGAATATTACAAGTATAATCTTTTCCGGGAATTCGTGTTTTCATCGAGACATTAAGTCATACTGGAGTGTCTTTAACTGTGGTTGTGTGAGGCATTCTCGAGAAGCACGAGCCACCCAGGCACTTCAAACATCAGTTTTCTAAACAGTCAGATATCAAATTTAATGGAACAACCTTTTCCCGAGTCACCCTTCAGTCTAGCAAGTCTTTCACTCCCCCAGGTTTCAGCTGAAACCCCTTCTAGAACACAGTGTGTCTGTGAGACAGGAAGCAGATATTGCAAACAGTCATATTTGCAAATGTCTTTTCTGCCTCGTGACACAAAGAGCTCTCAATTCACTGAATTCCATCGAGGGTTTGTTATCTGTGCTCTGAACACATGATAATGGAGCCAAGACCTGTTGGGAGCCCTGTTGCCTAATGCACAGTAGAGTACTCCAAGTGTGCACCATGCTCTGGGGCATGGAGATGCATGGATTAGCGAGAGAAGCACTACAGCACAGGGAAAACTGGAATATTGCCATTTTGGATGGAGGAGGGGGGGGAAGTGCATGTTTCCACGGCAACAAGTGGTAGATTAAATTGGCTGGGAGCACGAAATACAGGAAATACACTTTTCAAAAGCAGCGATGCACATAAATGAATCCTGGAATCTCTCCTCACGCTGCTGTCAGTCGATAATGAATCTGGAGTCACTGGATTTGCATTGCTGTAAAAATAGAATTTGGCTCAAAATACAGAATTTCCCACTCTCCCTTTTGAGATGGAATGAGTGGAAAAGTGAAGGAAAATAGGGGTTTTAGCTTTGACTTCATAAACACTCATCAGAGTGATAGCAGAGAGTTGCTTTTCTCAGCAGGTTCACAGCTACTGCTGAAATGTGTTACAACCGGAAGCACTTAAATAATACAGAGGTTTTGAGAGGATGCTGTTCTTTTGTCTCCCCATTTTTAGAGCTATATAAACACCACTATTTGGTGTATTTTACACATTATATATGTCAGTACATCTTTCCCTCCAGAGCACAGCGCTGGGCTGTGTTAGCTGTGGGGCTGAGGCAATTTTCTAGACAGCTACAGACCATCAAACCCTGCAACTGCACTGAAAAATATCGACCCTGTTAACAACTGCCTGGTTATGAGCCATTCTTATGCAGTCAGCTATTGAATAACTACTTGCTAATCTGCCCATAGATTATTCTTTGTGCTAAACAGAGATCTATAGCCTGATGGTACACGTGGATTCATGATTTGCTGTTATCTAAGTGTTACTATTACAACAGCAGCAGCAACATGCTGCTCTTTTCTGCACAGGTAGTGGCAAAGCCCTGCAGAGAACAGATGTTTCTGCTGGATCCTATTTCCCAGGCAGCACTTCCCACCCCAGCACTACATTCCTCAGCTATAAACCTCCAAGTTGTCACACAGAGACTGTGCTGCACAAGTACCGGTGAAATGAATGAGTGTAAACACCTCAAAATCTCATCCAAGAATTTCACTCTTCCCAGTTTGGTTTCATTTCCGCACCACAGCCAGGCTGTGCTCTGAGAGTGGGCTCTGGGGTGGCCCGGGTTTTGTGAGGTGATTCCTAGTCAGAAACTCCAAAGGGGTACCTCTAGGGCTTGGGCTCTTTGGCCTTTACCAGAATTAAGTTTTACTTTGTTGGTTGGCTGTTTGGTTTTTTTGGACACCCACTTGCTTTTCCTGGTGTTGTAAATATTTTCCTGCATTCATCCACCACCTGAGCTTGTTTGCATGGTCATGTTCTATTCTGGTGGATGAGTTAAGAGCTGAGCGGAGTTCTGCCAGCACATATGTGCTGGAAGTTGTGTGGGAGACTGCTCCCAATCTGTTTTGCCTTTCCTGGCTATTCCAGCAATCTCTGTGCCGTCTGTTCCCCGAAATGCGCTCAATCTTCCATGTTCCAGGAAGAAGGAACCAAATTAAGGCCTGACTTCCAGCATTTGCAACAAAGATGGCTTTTAGCCATTCTCTAGATTTCACCAGAGACACTGATGGGCTGCACCCCAGATTGCTGCGTGAGATCACAGCAGGCAGGGGAGGCTCCCTTAGCTGCTTTCACTTACAGACAGCAAATTTCCTGCCTCCTCATCAGGACCAGCCCCCTTCACCTGTCCAGAAGTGTCCTCTGCAGTCCTGTACTGACATTTGACTCTAGGGATGCATCCCTTACAGTAATTCTTTAGGCTCATTATTAAGCAAGATAAATGGTAAATGAAAACCAAGGGATAAATCCTGTAGTTACAGCACCTGAAGCTGCAATTCCATCAAACCTTTCACACTAAGAGAAGTCAGGCGGGGCTGAGAAGAGATATGACCTTCCAGGCATTTCAGCAATATGAGATGGGGCTGGATATGACATAATCTTCTCATTCAGTGGATCCTTTGTGATGACTGAACTTGGTTTTAGGGATGCAGTAGGGTGGAAACAATTTTTTGTGTATTTTAGAGCAATCAAATTAGGCTTTTGATGTATGAAGAGATCTAATGAATGATTAAATGGCCAAAATAATGGAATTAACAGTACTGGGGTGCAATGTGATGTGTTTCCCTGAAATGCATGCACAAGGCTTGCAAGGTCAGGATGATCAAGGCCCGTCTTCCCTTCCTAAGGTGATGGGTATTAATGGGACACACCTGTGATCTGCTCTGTCTGTAACTCTTGGAAGTTAATGTGGATTGTAGTGGGATCTTTTCTACTTGGCTGGATGTGCGTGTTTTGTGTGGCAGGGTCTGCCACCTGCACTGAGTTGTGCAGCCCCTGGCACAAAGCCCTGCTCCCCTTCAGGTGCAAAGTGCTGCTGTGACCCCCTGAGGTTGGAGGGACCATAACTCCATCTCTGCTGTTGCAGGGGCACCATGAAGGGCACCCAAAACCTCCTCTGTGTTTCCTCAGCAGCTCATTCCTTAGCTGAGGGCAGGAGTGGTGATGGCAGAGATGTTCTCCTCCATGCACTCTGGTCCATTAGGACTTGTGCTCTGATCCACACGCTTGTTCTCATTCCCTGTCCCTAGAGGTAAAGTTTAATCAAAAGCATGCACATGAATGAGTTAGTCTAAATATCAATAAATGTTTCTTTCAGGAGAGGCTTGAGATATTTAATATTTAATAAGCCTTGAAAATGAGCTTCTATTCATGTTTCTCAATTTGATTCCAAGCGTTTTGGCGGTGAGCAGCGCTCGCTGTCCCCGTGTGGGCAGCACGGCACAGATTATTTAACAATCCACTTTGTCTCCTCTAAAATATTCATGTCTGCAGATATCCAAATGCAGCTCTTAAAAAAGACACACACAAAAACCAAATGGTGCAGTGTGAGCCTCCCAGTCACCTTCAGTCTCTGCTGTAGGCTACATGCCCCAGTGATGCTGTTTCACTCACAGCTCTCCTCTGTTGCCCTGGTTACTGATCAAAACCAGAGCATCCCTGCTGTGCCTGCAGCTGGACTTACACAGGCACCTTCCCCAGGTGAGGGCAATGCTGCTTCTGCCTGAAAGCACCAGTGCAGCCACCAAGGCAGCAGCTTTCCCTTGGGCAAATAAATGTGCAGCTCTAACAATTGCTTTTATCCTCACATTCAGCTAGAGCTGCCAAAGCCAAATCAGGTTGATAAATAATTATATTACTATTTTTGTTAAAGCACTGGGTTTTCTGGAGGACCTCCAAATCTTGATTGCAGCAGCAGAGCTGCAGGTAGATTTGGCAGGATTTTGTCTCCCAAATTGACTTCTGTCTTGTTTTCCCTTGAAATCAAGGCAATCCTGACTGAGGAGGGAGTTAAGACTTTTTTCCTGTGGCTGATTGACAACTGAAAATGTGCTGTATTGGCTTGTGGATGGTTCCCTGCAGGAAATGGAGCTGAGGGGGTGGCAGTGCCTCATCTGACAGGACTCAGAGGATGCTCCATTGTAAAGGGAGGCTCCTCCCTGTTCTCATTCACAACACTTACTTGGAGAGTTTCATTTCAATTTGCTGCCGGATTTCCTGTCTTTCCTCATCTGTTCTCCTTGGGAAAATATTCCTGTCTTCCAGCTCCTGCTTACTTGGTCTGTTCCGTAGTTTTACTGCCAGCAGTTCTTTCTTGCATTTTCTTGGCAAAGTACCTGGGACATGCATTGAAAGGAAAGTTATTAGAAAGGCAGCTCGTGGGGATGAAACAGGAACTTCTGGAGAGCAGGGGTGGCACAGAGGGGCAGTGACCCGTGTGGGGCTGTGCAAGCAGCAGTTGCACACCGTAATGTCAGAAAGCAGCACTACAGCTGAGCAGGGCTCAGACACAAAACCACCACAAACGCAGAGGGAACAGATCCCTCAGGGCATGATGGAGCTGCAGTTAAATCTTTGTTTCATCTTGGGGGCACGGTGTGTAATAGGAGGTTAATTTGTTTTGGTTCTTTTTTGCTTTAAAAGGTTTGGTTTCTTTGTAATTTAATGCTTCACCTTTTATACAGAAGGTCACCTCATTTTTAAAGAAAATGACATTTAATTGGTATTTTTGTTTGGCATTTGAGATAGGATTAAAGTCTATTTTTTAAAGGATGCTCTGGAGGTTGACAAGATTCTAAATTCTAAATAGGTTCTCATTCCCAAATACTGGAGTTGTATTAGCTCGGGATCTGTGGACCTCCATTATTATTATCACCACTGATCTCAAATTTCTTTATGCAGAAGGAAGGAGTCTGTACAACCTCCTTCCCACATTTACCTGTTGGGAAGAGTGGGGTAGAGTAGTTTTGGTCTCCCTGTGTGAGCAGTGAAAAATCTCTAGATAGTTGCACTGGTCTAAAGTTAAACTTTTTAGAAACCATAATCAGCTCAAAACCCCTTTCTGGAGCCTAAAAGCTGTGCCCTTATTTAGCACCTTCCTTGAAATGCTCTCACAGTCTGTTGCAAGCATTAATTAAATTAAAGCACACAGCCCTGAATGAAGTAGCAGATATACATTTAACAGATGGGCAGGGAAGTTAAATGATTTGGCTGCTGCCACATGGAGCCTTCTGCTAACTGAGGATCTGACTCCATCAGGAGCATTTGGCTCACAGAGCCACAGACTTGGGACTCTGACAAGGCTTCTCCAGCCTCCACCACGCTGGGAGTGGGTGCACAGGAACCAACAGAATTCCTGCTGGAAACAACCTGAAGGACATTCGGGGCTAGAAAACTCCCGGGTATCCCTGCACACGTTCCCAGTTTCACCTGAGTAGGTTAAAGAGATGGGAATTTGGCCATGTCAGGAGGTTTCTGTGGAGAGCCTGCATGTGAACAAGGAGCTCTGTGTGCCCAGGCCACGGGAGCTGTAGCACTGGCCAGGGCAACGTGTCCCAGGGCAGGGCAGGACACCCTGGGGGCATGGAAAGTGATATAATCTATAGGATTGTTGTCATTGACTTGAAAGGAAGTGTGGTCAAAATCCTAATTAACGGTGTCAGCTCCATCTGTCAATCAAAGGTGGACTATTCATAATGAAACATAATTTACCAGAACAGGTTCAAGTGCAAGTATACATGCAAAATTTAAATATTAAAGGAGAATAAGTGCATGTGAATAAAACAAAACGAGAGAACAAAGAGAAAATAAAGCCCCAAGCTAGTTTTCCCCACATCCATTTTCAGCACTGTGAGACAAATTCCTTCCTGATCACTACCTCAGTAGAAACTGAACCTGCAAACACTCTTATTTAAGTATTCTCTTCCTAAGGGTTGTTTTTCCTGGTCATTCTGGCACATTCAGTGCCAGTCTGTCCCATGGCCATCTATCTCAGGCAGGATCTTGGCTGGATTGTTTCATGGTTTATCACACCTCAGCTAGGTCAACAAGAAATGCTTGGGAAATACACACCCTTTTCATATTAGGGCTGAAGGTTTGTGCAAAAACTTCCTGTTTTAATTCAGTCAAATCATGACATTTAATTTCCTGTATGTTTACTGTTCTTTTTCTCATGTTCACTGTTCTATCAATCAAAAAGCAAATCCTAACGCTGCCTGATGCTGGACAGACCTTGACTGCACCAGTTATCAGTTGTGGGCTACATTCTAGTAACGCTGATATTTAGGCTCATCTTGCCTTGAGTTTTCAGAGGTTTCAAATAACAATGTATTGAGTAGGATGCTAATGGAAAACTGAGGTATAATTCCTGACTTTTTCCAGAGTTATCTGTGACCTGTCTGTACCTCCCTGTAGCCACAGGGCTGTGTGCCCTGTCGTGGTGGCAGTGACAAGAGCGGGTGATGTACGAAGGCAGTACAGGGATTGTAAAGCAGCTCGGGATTAATGCACAGTTTTACTCCCTGACTTGGAAACCAGCCCAGATTTTTTCAAACCAGAAGGAATCTGGAGATGTTTAAGGAATTGTTCTGGTGCTGTTCCTGTCACTACTGCACCTCTGGAGTGGTTCAGTGGTTCACTTGAGTGAACGCTGGCACCAGCAGTGCTTCCCAGGGTCCCCACCAGAAATGCCTTGGCAATGTCCCAGTTTGTCTAACTGGACATCAGTCACAGAGCTCAGCATCCTCTGTGCTGAGCAGCAGCGTTGTTGCAGCCACAATAATGCCAAAATATCTTTAAAACAGAGCTGGTTTTCTCAGCTGGCCTCAGCCATCCCCAATACACCACCACTGTCCTTCAACGGCAGACATTTTCCAAAACTCAAACACTTACTGTGGAAAGCCCAGAGCTGCTTCTAGATATCACTGAAACTTGTACAATAACCAATGCCCTCCTATTATTATAATCATGAATAACTATTTGTTAAATATAGACAGGTTCACCTTCAAGAGTAAAATATTCAGATTTGGTTTTGTTCATAGGGGATATAATACATTTTTTGCTTGGCTGCCTCTAGCTCTTAGAATTTTTATCAAAGGAGACCACTTTTACACACATAGCCAGAAAAAAAAAATAGAACTTAGAAGGTGGTTTTTAGGTTTTAAGCTACCCTTAAATGCACAGCAATTAGGCAAGGGACTCTTTTCTTTTGCCTGACCTCAGGAGTCTGTTCTGTTACTTGGTGTGTTAAGACACAGCAGCAGAACTCATGTCCTGTCTGCTGGCTCATGCTTTCAAAGACACCTAAAATTCATCTTTCATCTGCTACAACAATCATTTTCTGATGAATTGCTCTCTGCCTGCCTCCTTTTAATGCATTCATGAAGAGAGTGAAGGATTCATTTCAGATTGAATCTGTCTTGCTAACAGGGAAAACATTAAAACCTTGAATGAAAAATAAATTTTCTAATGAGAGCTGATTATTTTGCCACTTAAATAATTGCAGAGGATTATAAAATGCATTCCCCATATGTCTCAAGAAGGGGTAAAATGGACCAAATGGAGACAAACTTTATTATTTAAGATATTTTCTCTACATGTTTGTCCTTCCTAGATTGATTGGTCTCTATCACTTTTCCATGTACCATCACTGCATGGAATAATAGTCCTGAAATTCCAAAACACCGCCAGCACTGGCACTGGGTGTACAGAAAGCTCTGGAGACTGACAGTGAGATGTGTGGGAGTGCTGCTGTTCATACAGAGCAGTCCAAGGGCTGCACCAGGAACTGAAAGGGTAAAGCTCAGTGATACATCTCAGTGTGCAGTACCTGCCAGGACAATCACAATCACTGGGACTCCAATTTAACTTCAGCTTTTCACCAGAATTCCTTCAAAAAGTTGATGTGACAGTAGAGGAATTTATCCTTCTCAATATTTTCTGTTGCCTGCTGCCTTTACAGCATTCCCTTTGGATGTGAGAGTGTATCTTTGCAATACAGTGACTTTCCTTACCAGAAATAACAGAGTCATTCAAAACTTCCTCATCCTGATAAAAAACAGACTCTTCCTTGAGCTCTGAGTTCATGATCATGTTTTCTTTGTTCTCATCTGACTCTTTAACCGAGTTCCTCTTGTTTTCTGAGTCGCTGCCATAACTCAGTGAGTTCTCCTTCTCTTTGTTGCGCTCCATACTCGATGTTCTCGAGGGACGAACATCCACTCTCTTTTTTGGAGAGCCTTTGCTTTCTCTTCCATGGAAGCTGTGGGTGGAAGATGCACAGCCCAGTGTTTACAAAGACTGTTTTACTGCTGCAGTACAAACTTAAATGAGAATGAGAAAAATGTTCTGTAGCTCGTAAAGGGCAGGGCAGGGAGTTCAGCACGGACCAACACTGAATGGCATTTTCAAGTTGAGAATGGCTAATGTGGATCTACTTTCCTGTCCATACCATTAAAATAAGATATGGAGGGGTGGTGATGAATGTTTTTCTTTGATATATGGTCACAAGATATACTGTAGTGATTAAAAAACCCCTCAACAACACGGCCTTCTAATGTAAAACATGCATGGCATGGAATATGACCATTCATATGATATTGTATGATCATGACAAAGGTTTAACAGGGCCTGGAAATGATATCATGTGGATCTGTGCCCTGGGACAGTAGTTGTTAGGGAACTGAGAAGTGATTCCAACTTCACTCCAAAGCTCTGGGATGGCAAAGGTTATCTCTGCCCTCCTCCGATATACAAGAGGGTTTATAATGACACCCAGATAAAGTACCCAGTGTGCTTCCCAAAAGCATTTGTATTAAAAATGGATCTTGTATGTGCTCCTGTGCCAGCCAAGACACACAGAAATTGCAGCATTTCCCATGAGTAGAGGGCTGGTACTTGGAGCAGGATGTGCCTTTGCTACTCTAACTTGATCAAGGATTATCCCATGACTCTACCTGCTTGGAAACCTACTCCACGCCCCAGTAACCTCCCCATAAAGGAAGGAAACACTCTGAAGCAGCTGCCAAATTAAGCACTTTAACCAGGGATGGATGTTCCAAGCAGTGACATCATGAGGAAGGCAACCCCAAGCTGTAGGAGCAATTAAAACGCTAACAACAGGATAGGAACATTTTCCGAGAAAAATGATGCGGTGGGATGAGTGTCCTCATGCAGCCCTGGAGCCAGGAGGCTGTAGGTACCTGTCCTGCCGGTGTTTGGTGGCCAGAGCCCTGTGGAGTTCTTCAATGACTCTGCTGGGAGGTAAAGGCAGATGAACAGCAGCCAGGTGAGGGGAACCGGTGGGCGTTGTTACCTGGCCTCTGCCATGGGGCTCGGAGCTTTTCTGGCCAGAGGGGTGGAAGAGGGCAGCTTGTCCTGAGATTTGGGAGGAACCAACAATGACATAGTTCTTCAGGATGGTGGAAGGAGGAGATTTCATGGCTGGGTCATCCATTTCACTTCCTGCTGTCAAAACACAAGAGGAGAAGAGGTTGTGCAATGCGGAATTTTTTTGGTTTGGTTTTTTTTTTGGGTTTTTTTTTGGTTTTTTTGTTTTGCACAGAGCCTGCACTGAAATTCATTTGTTGTATTGAACAGAGGATAAATGGTGATGTTTTGCTCTTGCTGTAACTGGCAGAGTAACTGAGTGCAAAGGGCTCTTGCTGCACCGCTCCACATCTTTAATCTAGCAAAATAGATGTCTATCCCACTTCCCCTCTTTCTCACAGCATCAGATTCTCCTTTTTCCCAGCCCACCAATGCATTTTTGCTTGCCCACACTGTTGCTCCTAGCCATCAAAGGCTTGGGCTGTGGTGGCTTTCCAGTCTAGCATTTTCTCTGCTGGACTCTGGCAGACTGTATTAAAATTTATGCCCCGTGGTTCTGAGTCTGGACAAAATGTACCAGTGTCTATTCGCTGCTCCTCTGTGATTGCTGCACTGCTCAGACCTCTGTCTTTCATATGCCCGTTGAGAAAATGCCAAAATCATTATAATATGAGGATAATGTTTGCATAACAAATCTTGCCAAATGACATCCAAATGAAAGATGGGGTATTGAGCTCTAACAAGAAAAAAGAAGGGTGGGGCAATCTAACCTCTTTTTACCCCCAGATTCAGGTATTTTCTGTGCAATGTAAACATTCTGTCTGAAATTAGAGTTGAGTTATACATTTAAACTGATATATACATTTTCTAGCATTTGAGTCTGAAACACAGTGGACATTTCCCTGGTTGTACATTTGGTAGCTTCACACCCTTGGGATAACTGAACATCTGGCCTGAAAAAGATGCTGATTAGTTTTTCTGTCCTGCAGTCCTTCTCCCTCTCCCCCTAGATCCCTGTCCCAAGCCTCCGGCATATGGAGTTGTTTACACGAGCAGCTCGGGCTGGGTGTAGAAAGGCGATGCGAGTTCCTCATCCCAGAGTATTTCTTGTCCCTTGTTGCCACCTAGTGCTTCACACAGGAATTTGAACTGGCACAGCTTGCGCAGCTTTGGTAAAAACTTGTTTTCTCAGGTAATTTTTCCCTTTTTTCCGCTTGCTTTTGAGATAAATCCTTCAATTCATAGCAGAGAAAAACTTCTGCTCAGGCCAGAATTATCCTGAAATAGTCCTGTAACACGGACTTGGTTCCAGTTAGCAGGGTAACTTGCTAGACAACTGGAGAGGGTAAAAACCATTAACTTCAGCTATTAAATATCTCCTCTCAGAGCCAGCATCCTGCGTAAGGGTTACCAAAAACATGCCTTTTCTTAAGTTTGCTTAAGAAGAGCTCCTGAAGTCATAACCAAAGTATAACACTGAAAACCTGAGTGTGGCAACACTGAGCCTGGTCTCTTTTCTTGTTTGTGGGGTGAGAAGAGCATCCTTCAGTGAGGAGAGCTGTATCCACAATAAAATCTCTCTTGTTCTAAGGAAGGTCTAACATTACTTTTTTCATTTCTGGGGGTGTTTGTGCACATTTGTGTCCCTCCAGCCCAGCACCCTTAGCAATGGCTTTGTCCATGTCTCTGCAGACAGGAGACAGGGTTCAAACTAGCCCAAAACGTACCCTGTTTAAAATCTGGAAAGTCTGAAAGCACAGGGGCATGTCTCCAAGTGTCAGAGTGCCTGATGTGCAATGTCTGAGACACCTTCCCACCCCGGAGCTCCTCCTGCACTGATCAGGGTGGCGGCTCCAGCCAGGGCACAGCCGAGCTCTGCCAAGCAAAGATGGGGTTTGGTACTCCAGGAGGTTTTGATTTTGTGCTACGGTGGAGATGGACAGAGGACATTTATTATCAATTGCTGCCCATTGACTCATGGCCTGAGGGGATGAACAAAACCACTTCCTGAGCTACTTTATCCTCTGCACAGGGAGAGGAGGGGTTTGTGTTTCCTCAGAGCAAGAACCATGGGTTCAGCTCAGCCCTAAAGTAGGAAGAGAGGAGATGTTTTGTCTTTACACCAGCTTGTTCCTGGAACAGGTCAAGGGCCAATTTCATCCTCATTGCAGCTTTGGACAATATTGAGAATTTCCTGAGATCACACCTGATTTGCCCTAGTGACAGATGTTCAGTGAATAATCTTGCAAAGTGATGTCTTGGCACCTTGCCCTGTTCCTCCTCTCTCTGATTAATTGGTGCTTGACTTACTCCTCACTCCTCTGCTGACAGCATCCCTGGCATTGTATAGGGGGAAAAAAACTGAACACAAAGAGCTTTTCAGCCTCTTCACCTTCCTTTTCTTTCATAATCGCCCTTTCTCTCTCCCTACACTTTTGTATTTCCTCTCACTCACTGACGGTATTTGCTTAATTTTAACTTAGCACTGCCTCCACATCCCCACAAAAATAAACATGTATAATCACTACTGGAAAAGGGTCTAGAGTTACTGGAGTCATTGAGAAAATTAAAAGTTGTTCTTTGTGGAAAATGTAAATGAGAATTAAATACCAAAACCCAGAATATCTCAGATGCTACAGGAAATACTCGGGTTAAGCAGCAAAATATCTGAACTCTAAATGCTCTGAAGTGCCTGGTGGAGGCGTGATCTCTATACCCTGCGTGGGTCAGGTTTCCAAATACATCTGATGCTAAGCATGGCCTTCTCCTCAGCTGAGCAAAGGCACAGGGGGCCTGGGGCTGCCTGTTCCTGTTGCAGGGTAGAAGGGGAGCCTCAGCCACAGCACGGGGTGGTGAAGCAACCTGAACAGCAGCTCCCAAGGAGCACTGAAATACCGTTTGGAATCCAGCTCCCACTTGAGTTATTACAGCGTTTAAGCACAGACAAAGTATGAATCGTTTCCATGGGAAAAAAATACTTGTGATTTTCTTCAAAGAGACTGAAAACCTCAGTATTTTCTATAAGCCCCAGTGGTCAGGTCACAGTGCCTCCCTGATGTTTTATTTCCTGGTGACTTTGAAAGCCCTACTCATTGTGCCAGATGATGAGTGTGGATGCAAATCAGGGCTCACATAATGGCTGTCATTTAAAAGTCTAAATATCCAACAGGTCTGACATTTAGATGTCAGGACTTGATTCTAATTTGCAATAAGGCCCTTTTAACTGCTTTTACCATATGTAGGGGCCCTGAAATTGGAACCAGCTAAAATCACTCTCATTTTAGCACCCTTTCTGCAGTGCCAGAATGCTGAGAAATGTAACAACATTGGCAATACATTAGAAAATCAAGCCCAGGGGGATTGCTTTGGAAATGTTCAATGAAGTCTGGCACAGAGGATTGCCAGGTGTATCACTCTTGTGTGTTCTGTTAATGAGACCAGATTTCATAGCTCTAGTTTAGACCTGCCCTAGAAAGCAAACCCTTCAGACAGAAACCTCTGCAGAACCTTTGACTGGAACCAGATTTTAGCTGCTGTCCTGCTCTCCAGTGGGAGTCTAGGTAATGAAAACGTTTAAATCTTCCTTGTGTTTTATGGCATATTGATATGAGCATGGGATTCAGCAGATGTCTGCACTTGGTTTGATTTGTTTTACTTGTGTTTAGTGCTATAGACTCACACCAAATAATCCCCTGAGAGATTCAGATAAATATGTGAAATACAAAGATCAGTGCATTGTTATCAGGCAACCAGACATGGTTATGGCTCACTCAGTTTAACTGGCCTGATTCTCAGCAGTGTGGGGCTTAAAAACAGACATGAGAAAAGGATTTGATAGGAGGTGAACAACACATAAAGGATGGGAAAACCTTTACTGAGCAGTGATTACTGACCTGTTATGCTCTTGGTGATTTTGGAGATTGCCTTAGGTGGTGGAGCTGGGAGCAATGGAGGGCTGGGAAGCTGTGCTGGGTTTCTCTCTGTCTGCTTCTGGGGGGAATCTGTGGATTCAGGTACGAGTAAGGCTTGTGGACTGTCTTCAGATGCTGGCAGGCTGGCATCCTCCAGTTCTTCCGTGGGTGCTGAAGGTTTCTTGGCTAGTGGGAAGATGAGTGAAATTAATGGAACACAAAGTTAATAATGATAGGCCAGGGGACAATGCCAGGAACATTCAGAAAAACTGAACACATGGCACACAGCTAGAAGCACTTCTTTTCCACAGTGAAAGTAATTGTGAGAAACAGCCAACCAGCCAGGGCAGGTGAAGAATAAAATGTACGAGGATATTGAAGAAATGTTAGTTTTGATGTTCCTGAGACAACTGCTGAGCTTCCTTTACTTCCCTAAAGCCTTTTCCCCCTGACTTTTTTTTTTTTTTAATAATGAGGATAGCAAGGTGAAGCAACTTCTGAGAACTGTAATGAATTTTCTCAGAGCACACAGCTTTGGTGCCACAGTTACTGGGTGAGTCTTCTGTCTAGGAACACACAGCCAAAGGGCAAAGAGTATCAAACCCATATTATTAACCTAAAACCTGACCTTCCAATAGTTGATGTGTGTGTTTATTTTCCCCATATGATTTTTATCTTATTTAATACATTATTTCAACTTGCTTCCCGAGTCTCCTTTTACTGTACCTGACTCCAGAGTCGTTGAGCCTTTCCTGAGGTTGAAGTTGATAACCAGAAAGAACCTGCCACAAAAAAGATTTGCTATCGGATCTGAGCAGTTAGAGTGGAACAGGGAACCAGTGAAGTACTCAAGGAAAAATTCAGTCTCCAAAACCCTAATTTGAGATGGTGAAGCACTGCTCATTTCAGGATTGTCTCTGCAAGGATGGTAAAAGCACTTTGCTGTGAAAGTTAGTGCAGGCTGAATCACTGAGCAGTTCATCAAATTGACCAGGCTGTGACGAGGGCACAGGGGAACAGATCCAGAAAGGCATGAAGCTGAAGCAGGACATAGGTGGAATTTCAGTGATGAAGTCCAAAATTAGCATCCTTGAATTCTGCTCAGATACAGCTGCTCTGGCAGTGCCCAGACTCGCACAGAGCCTCCCTGCTGGGCTTTCACTCTGGTACATGTCCTGATCTCTGCCTTGGCAGGTGGGGGGAACCGCTGAGAGGCTTGAGGCTGACTCTGGTCCAGGTGCCCAGCCATGGCCAGGCTCTCTCCAAACTGCATTTCCAGCCACTCTGGGCTCAGCAGTAGCCATGAGGGTCATTTTTCCTACCCCAGCAGGCGAAGCACTCATCCAAATGGGGAGATCAGTGTTTAAATCTCTCCTAAGCACAGAATCTCAGAATAGTTTGTGTTGGAAGGGACCTTTAAAGGTATTTAGTCCAACCCCCTGAAATGAGCAGGGACATCTTCAATGAAATCAAATTGCTCAGAGTCCCATCCAGCCTGGGATGTTTCCAGGGATGAGGCATCTACCACCTCTCTGGGCAATGTGTTCCACCCTCATTGTAAAAAATTCTTCCTTGCATCTAGCCTGAATCTTCCTTCTTTTGTTCACAAACATTACCCCTTGTCCTACAGGAACAGGTCCTATCAAAAAGTTTGTCCCCATCTTTCTTATGAAGTTCCCTTTAAGTACAGAAAGGCTCCCTGGAGCCTTCTTTTCTCCATCAGGATGACACCAACTCTCTCAGACTGCCCTCTCAGGAGAGGTGTTCCATCCCTCTGATCCTTTTGGTGGCTCTCTGGCCCTCCAACAGGTTTATGTCTTCCTGTGCTGAGGATCCAAAGCTGGGGTCATGCAGAGCATGAGAGAGGTCCAAACTCCTGGGCAAACCCCACTCCTTTTGGCAGAGCACCTTTCCCTCCAAACCATTCTAGGGCATCCCCTGAAATCTCGCTGCAGTGGCACCCACAGCTGCTGCATCACAAATCTTTTCTTGGCTCAGTTTTGTGTCTCGTTGGGAATTCAAACTCTCTGTATTAATGAACATTCAGCAGCCTCGTGCTCGGAGTGCGTGGGGAGGCACCAAAGCACTCAGGCAGTTGGAAACAATAGCACTAGCAAGATAATGGCATTTAATTTGTTGACAAACAGATTAATGAGTATGCCTACAAGAGGAGGAATGAGTATTTATCACTCAAAAGGGACAGGAAAGTAGAATAAATATGCATCATTAACAGGAGTTCTTGTGAAATTTGTCATGGCAGGAAAGCTGCCATATGTGATAGTTATGTGCATTATAGAAGGAAATAATTTTTTAAAGTGTACTTCTAGGGAAATGCCTCGTTCCAGGGTGACATCACTTGGGTGTTTGTGCCCACTGTTTTGGGAGACAAAATGGGTAATAGAGGAAGGGAAAAATAAAGTCACTAATGGGTTATAGAAAGATCAAGAGCCCCAGTAGATGTGAGGAGCTTGAGAGGAAAATTAGTCAGATTTGAGTGCATTTCCCTGAGCTCCCTTTCTCTGGCAGGAACTCCAGAATCAGTGGGTGTGCCTGTGACAGGAAGGGCTGCTTGGCACAGGTGCAGAGGAGCAGCCACAGTGGGACCTCTGCTGCAGAGAAGGTGGATCCCAAACACTCTCAGCCCCAGCCAGACTTTTTTGGTCCTGAACTCCACCCTGGTCTGGGAGTGGTGTCAGGCAGACCTGAGTCTGGAGCACACAAACCCATTAACAGATTTCATACTGCAGAGTGAATATTATCCTGCTGAAAATATTCCAAGTGCTCAGCACCAGGCTCCTGCTGGAGTAGAGAATTATTCATGGAGTGCCACTTGTCAAAAAGCCATCTCATTACTAGGTAGAAATCCTCCCCTTGGGACTGTCCCTAAGGCTTCTGGCAAAGTTAGGTGGGGAAAACTGCCCTCTTTGTGCCCTGGCTGTTCTTTTTCTGTGTATTAACATGAACATCAAGTCTACAAATCGTGTTTTGTCCTCTTCCCCTCCTTGGCCTTTATCCCACACCCTCAGGATGACACAGAACACATTGGCTATAAAGCAAATACATTCACTTTGTTTCTAACTGGTCACTCATATGAATTCCTGGGAAGACACCCACTGCATTAGGCCTGGATTGAGCCCAAGGGAAAATGTCATAAAAAACTCGACATTATAATAAACTTAGCAACACACTCTGACAATTTTGAAGAGCTTTCCCACCCAATTAATTCCTTCAGGTGCACTCACTAGAGACAGGAATGTTAGGATGTACAGACAGGGATAAATTAGCACATTAAGACTAGATCAGCAGTAATTCTTTGGGAAGCCAGAGGCCACCAATGGAAGAGGTAGAAAGACTTCCTACAAATTGGAGTCTCTCAGACTAGGTAGACAGGAGAATGTAATCCCACAGGGATTTTTGTGGAACCTGGGAAAATGATGCCTCAAAAAATGGAGGAAAAGAAATACAGAAGACAAGAAAGATTGTTTCAGGGAAACTATAAAAGGAACTAGGATTCGGGAAAGAGACCACAGAAATTGGGATTATTTTGAAAGCTTCAATGCACAATTTTGAATACACTGTAAGGTAAATTTTAAATCACAGTATGAGTTTATGCAGAGCCATAAGGTTAAGTACATGACACCTTGTTAGTACTATCTTTCCACAATAATATCTCCCCATGGTAAGAATTAGAAGTCCAGAAAGAAATTTCATGAGTGATACAGAATTAAACACCCTAGAAAAGAGAAAGAAGACAAGAAACCTGTAATCTGGTCAAGATTTGATCTGGTTGTTGTAAGAACAGGGAGATGAATGGGTTTTGCCTCAGCTAATAAGAAAATTATTTCCATTCTGAGCTGCTGAAGCAGGCTGAGGGGGGAAGCAGACAGCGTGGGGCTTGGGGAAAGCAGCCAGGGGCTGGGACCCCCGAGAAAGCAGGGCCTGAAAGGGTGGCACAGAGAACAAAAGGCAGCCAGGGCAGATGGAGAACATGCAAAGATTGACCAGAGGCCAGGAAGATCCATAATCACTACATGGCACTCCTCACAAACCAGGATAAAACCAGCATTATCTCTGCAGCTTTGCGTTTCTTGGTTGTCAGGAAGTGAATGGAACCCTGCAGCTGCTGGGTTGTGCCTGGCTGCTCTAGTCCCTAGGAACTGCTGCCATGGATGAGCTCACCGGAGCAGAGCTGCATGAAAGGAGCTTGGTTTAGCTGGTCTGTGCTCCTGGTATCGAACTTCACTGGTGTTTGCAGCATGCCGGGGACAGGGTGATGATATGGATGGTGTGGGCCGTGTATCGACATTGTTCTCCTGAGCCAGGACAAACAAATTCAGGCTTGGCACAGAAGTTTAAGAAATCCTTTCAAGAGAAGCTTATTTCATCTTCACAGCAGCCACTGCTGACACCAAAGGGGCACCATGCCAAGACTGGATCATCTCATAATTCAACTAATCCCATCATGCCAAGCTTTGTGTAGTTCCTCAGTTTGACAGAAGTCTCACAAATCACTGCTTTTAAGTACCAATTGCTAACCCAGCACGGAGCTGAGCTGAACAAGGTGCTTTGACCCTTTAATGCACTGACACATTCAACTCCTCAGCAGAAGTATTTTTATAACACTCCATAGTTTTTTTGAAAACATTTTCTGTCATCAATACCTGCATCTTCTTTTGGCTCATCCAAGTGCAGCTCCTCACCAAAGGAGGTCACATTTGTTGTGGCTGCTGTTGTGGTCTCCTGCTGCCCCTCCTCTGATGCGAGTGCCTGGCACACGGGTGCTGGAGCCTCGCTCTGCGTCGCCCTCGTGGCATCGTCACCGGAGCAGGCTTTGCCTTCAGAATCTAAAACAACAAATCATTTAATCTTAACTAAACCACCAGCAGTGAAAGCTGAGACCCCCCCTGCTATCCTCTTGAGAAGAGGGAGTCTCAAACCTCCCAGAGCTCAGAGGACTGAGACTTCTCTTAGAGCAGCACCCAACCTTTGTGTTAACCACCTGTAATGCAAATCCTGTGGACACCAGCCCATCTGGATACTAAAACCCAATCAGTTTTCTCAACGAGGCACGTATTTCTGTGGGCATCCAGCAGCCTGAGCAAATGGCCACTGTGCTCTGGAAGTAGCTGCCATGTGGGAGACCAGCAATGGGCAATCAGAGGTCTCTGGGAGAAGGCAATTCCTTCCTCTCGTGAGCACAGCCCGTGCTGCAGCAAGTGCCCAGGTTGCTCTGACGTGTCTGGGTTGTGTCAGGCTCTGTGCACGACTCGCTGAGGGAAAGGCTGCTCATGTTCCCCACCGAGCTGCAGGTTTTTAGCACAGTTTTAGCTACTCAGGTTTGAAAAGTGTGTCCTGTGTGATTGAGCTGATCAGAAATTCAAATCCCTCCTCATGCAGACCTAGAAACTGCTCCCTTTGCTTACTCTGAAAGATTTTTGTGCCAGTGATCCCTGCAGCTGTACGCATCTTGATGACTGAAGCTTTTCTAGTATTCTCCTATTCAGGCAAGAGTCCTCAGAATACAAACTACCCTTTTACTCCCTCAGAATTTACAAGATCTACATCACTGTTGCAAGCCACAGAAAGCAATCACTTCCCTCTCTGGGCAGCTCTCCATGCTGATGGACGCTCCTGCTGTCCATCCTTCACCTCCCAGCTTGTATTTCTCAGCCCTGGACACTCCTTTCTGGAAGCTCCTGACAGGGCTGTGTTTTCTTGCAATGATATCACTACAAGTTCCTTGAACATTGATTTAAAATAGCAACATTCACAGTTACCTCTTTTTTATGCTATTTGGACAACCTGCAGGGTAACTTCCTATGCTTTTGGGTGAGGGTATCAGATTTTGGCCCAGAGATGCTGCGGAAGGGATGCAGGATTTCTGCACACTGAGCTCACTCAGTCTGCCTCATAATCACGTTTGGTGAAAAGTTACTGTTCTTAAAATAGCCCTTGCAGTAGCACAGTTGCTATGATACAGGGAAGGGGAGGGGGGAAAAAGTTCATTGCCTACATTTCAGCTCATTGTGAAGGCAGCCTGTACACAATCATCAGTGTATGAACCGCTGCCCACGTTGTTTGACAGGCAGCCCTTACCCCAGTGCTGGAACTACAGATAAACCTCATCAGCTTCGTGCTCACAATGGGGAAAAACATCGAGGGAGGAGCTCCCTAAATGTGTTCAAGGTAACTCTGCTCTGCACATTCCTCACATCTTTGGGAAAGGCAAGCAGCTGACAGCTGTGCCACAATGAAACTGCAGCCACAGACAGGGCTCCTTCAGTGCCTGGCCCATGGCAGTGCAGGGAGTGGTGAAGGGATGACAGGCAGAAGACATTCCTGTTGGAGGATTTCTGAGGCTCACAACAGCGATGTTCTTGGGCAGGAATAATCAGTGTGTGCTTTGATCAAAGTGGATGTGCTGCTTTGGGTGGCAGTGGGTCCCAACACCATATTTTAGAGATGGTCTGGGGACACAACAAAGCACAGACCTCAGATCCATGGGTAAGGAAAACACCAGTACTCAGTATTCCAATGTAATCAGGGCTGTGATTTTGCTCGGAATTAACCCCGCTGTATGCCAGACCCTGCAGAGAGTTAACCCTCTCAGAGAGTTAAGCTGGTTCCCCAGAGCGACGCTGCATTTCAGGAGTTTTGCAGGGGCAGGCTGGCAGCTGCCTGTGTGAGCAGAGCTGGAGAGGAGAGGGGCACCGACGTGGGCCAGGCCATGCAGTGAATGGGCAGCCAGGCTGGGGGTTGTGTGAGGAGAAAGGGTGACATAACCTGCCAGGGTGACTCATCACCCACGCAAGGACGGCGCAATTCCACCCCGGGCTGCTCCCAGAGCGCTGCAGCTCCTGCGCCAGCTCTGTGGAGAGCTCAGAGCCACACGGGCCACTGCCAGGGCCACTGCCAGGGCCACTGCCAAACGCTGCTGACAGGCTTTATCCCATGGGTCTGAGTGGCACCTACTGCAAATACATGAGGCTTCTCAGGCTGCAGCATCATCCCAGTTGGGCTATTTATGAAAGCGAGCAGGAATCAGCTCCCTGGAAGTGGAGTAGAGCCTGATGGAATAGTGTGATTTGAGGATTTACTGTAGTCTTTTAGCATGGTATTGCTGCTTTGACAATTGCAACTTACTGCGTAAACCAGGACTTAGCCTTGAAACTGCTGCCACTTCAGCTCAGTCCAAGTAGGGCACTAATCATTTACTGAGAATTATTTGGGTCAATTTTTTATTCCAGTTAATAAGCTGCTTCTACTAATATAATAAAATAACCCTGGAGATTCACAATACCCTGTAAAGAAAAACAACTTGCAGGCAGCTGCAATGTCCTTCAGCTGACTGTGATCCATTCTTCCCCTTCTGGGCACAGGGAGGCACTGGAAATTTGTGTGATGTTTATAGGAGCTCTAGGCAACTTTCCTGCAGACAGGTAAGCAGTCTGTTTGCAGCTGTCTGGTTAAAAGCACAGCTTGTCCTCACACCTTACTGGAATATATTTATTTAAACTATTTTGATTTTGTTAAAATGCTCTTGCTGCTTGGCATCGCCTTCTCCTCCCAAGCTGTTCTTCATGCATGCAAGAGGTTTATTGATTCTTCATTATTACCTCTTAATGTGCTCTACAGAAGTTTTATTTTACTGTTCTTTTGCACAGCTGTACATATGTATGTCTTCAAATTCATGGATTATAGGGAACTTTCCCACTCCTAGTGGAGATGGTGTGTATCCAATAGTGCTAATATGCTAATAGGGCAACTAATTATCTAGAGTTATGAGAGACACAAAGACTTCAATGGACAGGAACTTAAAATGAGCTTTCTAAGAACTTCCATTTTAGAATAAGCTGATGGTTTGATAGATTATTTAACATGAAACACAAAATACATCCAACCAACAAAATAATATTAAAATTGCTTTCCTGCTCTGGGAAAAAAAAAAATCCTGTTTAAAATGCTCTTTTTCTGACTCTTCAGTTGCTTGGTTTTACTCCAGCATAGCATCACTGAGTGTTGTCCCAGGGGTTATTTATAGGCATGGCATTTGTTTTATACAAAAGAAACTCAATTACAACGTTCAAAGAACATAACTTCTATCTGTGAGATTAATCAAACTCAAAAGGCCAGTCCTCCTTCATGACAGTACTTTCTGCTATAATGTCTTCAAAGTAGAGATGGATTTGTGGGGTTTATCTCTGTTTAGGTGGAAATGGCAATTGAGATGTTGTCCATAACACTGGGAGCTCAGTTAATCTCACAGAACAGTCACCCAGATCTGTGTCTCCCTGGAGCATCTGTCAGGGCTTTGGAGCACAAAACCCACATCCTTTGTGAGCGTTTCTGACACTTCATCATCTTTCCTTCCATGACTTCTGGTTTGTACTCAGGAAAGCTTTAAAATGACTCCACAAAATGCTTCACTTTTCCATGGTGGACTGGTAACATGTTACATCACAAACTTGGTTTACTGGAAAAACAGCTGAACACATCAGATTAGGATCATTTGATGGGATTTGGATTCATAAGTTGCTCATGTTAGCTGAGACTGCATCTGTATGTTGAAGTTTATATTTATCCAGCCTGAGCTGGATTTCTTGGCAGGAGGATTTAGCTGGGTTTAGAGCAATTACATAAAACATACGTAGCAGTTCAGGCTGCGCCACGTGTAAACCAAGGGAAGATGGAGCTGCATTCAAGATGGTAAAGCATCAAACACTGAACTACTTGGAGTGATTGCAGCAGGGAGGAGCTGGAAGGAAGACAAGCCTTAATTCAAACACTGAGATTTTTCTCTCTGTTTGGATTGAAGATTTTCCTTTTTATTTGTTTGCTTGTTAGGTAAATATGTGTTTCCTACTGTCCTGAAAGAGCTTCTGATGAAAAAAAATTAAGCATTTTTACTTACCTTGTTCCATCATCTCCAGAAGGCCTTTCTTAATGAGTTCATCCCGCCCTTGCCGTGCTGTCATCTTCTTCTCCAGCACTGCACAAAGTGGCACAACACAGCACCAGTTACCAACAGAGCAGTCATTTCATGGGGTGAGAAGGAAGCAACATGGAAATTCCCTCTAGTCTCGGGCCCCTGTGTGCCTGGAAAGGACTGCAAGGATTTTGTTTTGGGGGAGAATGATTGGTCAGCCTGTTTGTGCCTCTTCCTTTGCTAAAATCACCACATGTAAAGCTGAGGTTTATGATGGTGCTGTCAGATCGCACTGAGTGCAGAGTCACAGGGATACTGGAGCCTTCCTGCTGTTCAGTGTGGCACCTTGGAGCTGCCTCGGACAGTGCCCTTCACTGGGACACTCCCACAGGGTACAGGAGCAAGTGGAGGGAACTGCAACATCCCATCTTAAGAAAATGCAAGTCAGTTTGTCTCCTTACTGGTCTCCTGGGACACCCCTGGAGACCATGGAGAGTGTGCTGTGCTGTGTGCTGGGCTCCTTCCCCGCAGAGACAGCTGCTTGAGGGAAGGCATTTCACATGCTGCAGCTCCCTCCTGTCACTTTTCATAATGTTACTGTGACCTATATAAACTTCACCCCAAATAAAAGGGGTGACAATACCTGGGGCCATAAATGCAGCCTATGTGGAGAAGGGACAGCCCATGGAAAGCAGCCTGGGGGCAAGGCTTGTGCTTCACTCTCGTATTTTGGCCTTTTCTTCTAAATGTACTATATTGTGTTATATAGGAAGTCAGCCTATATGGGCCCCTCCTAGCCATGAACATTATTGATCTGTTGGATGCTGGAATCTCTGCATTGGGTTTGGCTCCGGTCACCTTTAACGTGTCTCAAGTAAGCTTTGCTGTGCAGCATCCCTCTCTTGTTCCCAGCCTACCTGCAGATGTCTGCTTTAGCTTCTCGTTTTTCTTTTTCCGCCACTTCCATGGTTTGAAGATCCTGCCCAGTGTTGCCAGTTTGCTGTTCCTCCTCACTGGTGGAGTTCGAATCCCTGAGACCAAGTAGTCAGAACGCACTGCAGGGGACTGCTCCATCTCATCTGAGGGGAAAAGAGGAAAACACTGTTGGGCAAAACCCTTCCAGTGACTTGCAAAGGTGCTCACCAAGGCAGTGGTGTCACTGTCCCCCCAAGGGCTGCGGGGAGCAGTCACAGCCTCCTGAAACGTGGAGAGCTGAGAGCTCCCCACGGCTTTAACAAGAGCAGTGGAAGTTTAACACATCTGTAAATCAGGCCCACGTGGCCTCCAGTTAATCACATAAATGTAATGCTCATTTAGAAAAATGCAGACCTTTACGAAAAGCTGAGAGGAAGTGTGAGAGAGCTCAGATCCCTTCGGAATCCCCAGCTTCCAGTTCTGCTCCTGGGTCACAGGATATTGCAGCCTTTTAAATGAACTCTTCACATGAGCTAACACAGAACATGCTGACTTTTGGGAGCTGATGCAAATCTTATATAAAAGAAGAGTTTGTTTGATATGTGCTACGTAAATAAAATCTTAGAACTATTGTGAAAATTTATTCCTTGAGGAATCTAAGGGGAAAATATTTTCCCTTTTGTCCAGCCAAGCCACAGGAATTCCGAGATAATGCTTCAGCTGGAAAATCAATTGAGGTATTTTTAATAATTTTCCTTGAAAATGCACCCTAAGTTTTGCTAATAGACAAGTGTTTCATAAAACAATACCCACTGAGTATTCACAGTTGTGTGCCAGCCAGTGCCATGGAGGACAGGGGGACAGTCCCCTAAATGGGGTTATTGATGCCTTTACTGAGATTTGTGTTAGAGCACCAATACAGTAATTGTTGAAAGAGAAGCTGCCATCAGATCTGTTACAGAAATAAAAGCTAAGCAACAATTTGTATTTTTCTTCCCAACAACCCGTTATGATTTAAATCAGCAACGTGAAGCTATGAACATACGTACATTTCCAAGTAATTTTTCTCTTGAACAACAACATTTATCATAAATTGCTTTATGACTGCAAGATCATATCCAGCATCTTCTAGGGTTTGTTTTTAAATTAACAGGGTGCAAATGCCTAAATCACAGCGTGGAGGTGGGGATTTCCAAGTAAACAGGAAACAATTTTTGGAAGATTATTAAACACAGCAGGGGAATGAACACATTCCTCCTGTTCCATTTAATTTTGAAAATACTGGTAATAGAGATGAATCATTCAGTGGAGACAAACTAAAAACTTGGCTGTGCAAACTATCAGAGCAGAGAAAAGCTGTAACAATTCCCCACACACATCATGCATGCCCAGTGAAATTCTCTTTCTTTGTCCTGAATTTAGAGCACCTTTTTTCTCATTCCACTGAGTTTATCTGGGGGTTTAATTTGCAAGAGATTTAAAGTAATAATACTTTTTTTTGCCTTTGAAAGCGTGGTTCCTACCCAAGGTGATATTTATAATTTACAGTTTGGAGGTCAGTATTAAGTTGAGTGCAGAAAATAGCAATGAGCCTTGCTCAGAAGGGAGGCAGTAGCCTACAGACCACAGCTGGAGAGCCAAGATATTCTGCTCCTTTCCTAGCAGTGTATTCAAAAATGAGAAGTACCACAGAAATAAGCTTTGAAGAATTAGAGCTGCTCTTGATTACAGCAATAGCAATGAGGATGGAAAATGGCAGAGTAGATCTCCTATTAATTTGCTATTATGATCACTTTAAAGCTGTAATAGAAGCCTCAGGAAATAGCATTTGGTCATTTCTTGTGACACCTCTTGAGTGGAAATAGAAATGTTCACAAAATTGGCTCATCTCAAAAGAGCTGTAGATGAGACTGTGAATCAGAGCCCTGGGAGCTCAGCTCAGCTGTCCCTGGTCCTTGCTTGTGAGACTGCACTGCTGCTCCTCCCAGGCCAGGAGTTTCTCAAGCATGGAAGTGAGGATTAAACAAGAAGTTGATTTAAAGGTTGTGGAAATGCAAGGATTTTGTGCCTTGGACTTTGGTTGCAGATGAAGCACAGGTAGAAATCCAATGTCAAAGAAGGAATAGCAGCTAAAACAAATGCTCCAGTGGAGGTTTTTGTGGGTTTTTTAACTTTATTAATGTTTCTCATATGGTACAAGAAGTCCTTAAGGAAATGGATTTCTCACCTGGTACATTCTCACCATATGCAGCTTCTATACTGTGCATTGGGAGAGATGGACACAAAAATAGACAGAGACACAGCAAGACAGATGTCCTGAAGTCATAAATAACAAGGAAATGGTCTCACTGGCAATAAGAATCACAAGAGAGCCCTTGGAGCACCTCATTTCCAGTCAGTTCATTTTCTCCTGGTTGTGGGTTGGCTGCTTGGGAGATCAGAAGTTGACAGCACAAAAAGCCGTTCCCACGTACAGCAATGAATCCTGGATGAAAAGGCATTCCTAAATATCAGCCAGTTCCTGCAGCCAACAAGCTGCCAAGGCTTGCCAACCCTCCAACCACTCTGTGAAACATTCAGCACATTTTTTTAATCTGCAGTCAATATTTTAATTATGCTAACTGTTCTGTGGAATAATGTGGTTATTCCTCCCAGAGCCTGACAGCCTGGGGCCAGGCCACGCAATTACACAGGGGATGTCTGCAAAATATAAACAGCCAAGAGCCAAATCATGACTCTCCAAATCAGCAGGGGGAAGCGAGCAGCAGCTTAACTCGCTGTGTAATGTGGGAGGATGAGGGACAGTCCTTATCAGGGTCCAGAGAGCACCAGTTTAACCCCCAGCACGGCAAGGCCAGCCTGTGCTTGGCCCTCACTGCCCCACAAGCAGACAATCCTCAGCCCTGTGGGGCCACAGGATTTTGCTCTGGCTGAAGCTTATTGGCTGTTTATGGCAAATCCACTTTAAAATCCTTGCTGTACCCCTTTGAAGGCAAAGTCTTCCGTGCTGGAGCTCCAGCCCCAGAGCAAACCCCTCACATATCACACACTTGTTACCTGCTCCGTGTGTGGGTGGAAATGAATGTGGCTGTGCCCCTGCTGATGATGCTGGGCACGTTCTTACAATGCCAACTGGGGTAATTTCTAGAGCTCCTGACAGTGGTCCAGTGTGAGTGGGTTAATGTCTGAGACATCCCCAGTCAGAGGAGGGGAGAGGTTCCCAAGTGATGGGCACTGCTCTGCAGTGCAGCTCTGGGCTGCAGAATCAACCAGGCAACAAAGAAGAAGCAAACAAACCATAATATTCATTACATTTGGCTCCAGGGTCTGACCCCTCAGAAAGTCTGAGCATCTGCAGCTTCTATTTACATCAGAAGCAGTTGTGGTGAAAAACACCCCCTTGCTTTCTTCTTTAAAACACTGTGGTGCCATAAATAGAGCACTCTTCCTGAAAGTCCCCTCTCTGTGGGAATTGTGCAATGATTGTGAAGCTTTTCTGCACACAGCAGCTCTCCCATTTGCACTTGTCAAACCCTGCCTCCATCCCAGCCAGCCTCCCACAGAAGTGGGGCAGGTTTGCTGGGAGCTGTGTGAATTGAGTGCTGGATGTGTGATGGGGAGAGCGCCCTGAGATGCCCACAGCCCTCATCTGTACAGCAGCTGGCTTTGGTGCTGAGGTGATCGTGTCTGGGTGATAACAGCATTGTTAAACTGAGCACTGGGCTCAGCGAGCTGAGTTTGTCTTCTCGGGTTTTTCATGATGAGCCAGAGTCTGTACCTGGATGCCCGGGCTGCTGATTACAGCAACGGCAGGATGCATTCCACAGGCTGAGGAGGGGCAGCTGGGAACATCAGGGATGTAGGGCTGGCTTACAGTGACCTTGCCATGCAGACAGGCTGCAGGAGACATAGGACGTCCTCCTGTGAATGCAGCAAGAAGTTTGTGGGAAGATGAAGGATGCCAATTTTTAATCTGCTGGGAATTTGGTAACTTAAATTCATGGTAATGAAAGTTGTGCCTTGCTAAATCCTGTGTGTACATTGGTAGGAGAAGGACCACTGAAAAATCTGCAACCTGCAGGCAGTTTAAAAATAACACAGCAGACAAGAGCTGCAAGCAAATTTGTAAGGCAGGCGTGCTCTGTTTGCTGATGAATTGGTTTGTAATGCAGCTCTGCATGTTTTCCCCTTTACTGTCATTGCATCTGTCTTTGCAACTCATATATCGAGCTAAAAAAGGAAATAAAGGTTCCCTTCGGTCCACTGCAGAGGGGAGAGACAGTGAATGGAATCAAAATGACCTTTTTGGCTTTTGGGATAGAGGTGCCTTTACCACCAGTAACTTTCAGTGCTGCCTGGAATTCAGGGCTGCCTCTAAAAAGGATGTGAGGGAGGATGACACTGAGGGAGCTCAGCTTTTAAAGGGTTCCTGTCTCCTCCTGGTCAGCCCCAAACTGAGCCAGCGCTTGGAAGGCTGACCAAGGCACAGCACTTCCCTCGAGGTGCTCCTTGCTGAGGGTCCTTGTCATCCCGTGCGAGGAGCCTGCACGGCAGGGGAGGCAGAAAGGTGGTCTTGGTTTCAGAGTAGGGATTATCCTGAGCATTGTGAAACAGCATTAGCAGCAGGAACAATCCCATTTTCCTCAGTTTATCATCCTAAAAAGAAAGAGCTGACCACAGTGACTGAACATGCAGGACAGGGGTAAGTTGCTTGTGTCTGGGAGCCTTTGAATGCTTCTGTTATGTTCCAGAGAAGCAGAATTCAAACTGAAGAGCTTTTTTGTTGCACCAGTTAGATGTTTCCTGTGATGGAGCTCTTCCTTGTTCTAAAAATGTTTTCTGTCACCTGCATTTCTGCAGACATGCTCTCTTTCTTGACTTTCTTTGAAAGAGAACTGCAGCGGAATGTTCCAGTTTGAAGTTTCCATTTCCATACATAGAGTATTTTGATTTTTGCAATTTTGAATGACTGTTAAAAATTAGAAATGAAAATTACAAAGGAGAAAAAAAGCTTTTTGAGAACCTGAAATTTATTTAATTTTTGAAGGACTTTGCATTGAAGGACTTTGCATTTGAAGCTGTGAATGTTTCAGTATTGTTTTGGGTTGGTTTGGAAAAAACTTACACAGAATCCTCTGTAAAAGAGAAAACCTAGTTCCTAAGAGTTTAGTTATTTAGAAAGGCAAGGTACCTGTAGTAATCATTGAATGTAATAATGAGCTGATTTTGGGTGCACAGCTGCTTTTGTGACACAGATTGTTGCTCTGACACATCATATTCATTACATCAGAAAAACTGAAATAAAGTAGGAAAAATTACAGGTTTGAGGTGCAAACTCGGGCATTTACTTATCCAGATTTATAGGTTTTGTATGGTCAACGGTGTAAGGAAAAAATGGCTTGAATTCTTCTCTCTTATTGCAACCCTTTATGTTCATGATTTCCCGCCGTGGATTTCATCTCTCTGAGAGTTTAACCTCATAAGGAGCAGATGGAGAGTGGGCCGGGTTTATCCACATGGCGTCTACGTCATTCCCTGAGTTACCTTGGGGGGAAGATCTGGCACAGTAAATTTGTGCAGGCTGCAGACTCATGGAGATCCATGAAGGCAGGGTGAAAATGCAAAGATAAATAACAGGGAAATACAGAAACAGCTCTGGGTTCAACTTCCCCTCAGTAAAGGCTGTGCTTGGGTTCAATCACTGTTCCTTTTGCTGGGTGATATAAATCCTGATTAGGTTTTTATACTTACCTGCATGAAAATGCAAGTTTACTGTGTGGTCTCCAGAGTCTGAGCTTCCATTTCTACTTCAGACTCAAAGGTTTGCCATTTGTCCTTGTTCTATAATTTCCGCTGCTCTTTAATACGTTAAATTATGATTTAACATTTTTCTCTAATTTAAGGAAATTTAAAAAAAAAAACCCAAAACATAACTCGTGGGTGGTAGGAGGGGGCTGTGCTTGCCAGGGAAGTTTATTTCCATTTTGTCATGCTGAGCCTCCCTTCAAAGTATTTGGATTTTAAAACCAGGTTTCCCTGACATGAATGGGGAAACAGATTATGCTTATCAAAGGAAAGAAAGCAGGGAAGTGGCAACTCCAGCTAAATCTCTTAGATAAAAATATGCTTAGTATGCTTGAGATTTGTGATTTCTTCCAGAAAATGTTCCTTTGGAAAGCTGACATATCACCTACCAGCACTACCACCAAGTGCGCCAAGGTGCAAAGAAATTAATCAGGAACCTTTCATGCTTTTGGATCACTGTGTCAGGTTCCAGCACCACTTGCTGTGATTTACAATGCACGGTGTGACATTAGCAGTTCATTAACAAAATAGGTTTGCCAGTGTTTGCATAAAGGAACCCACAACACGCTTTACCTGGGTAAGAAAGAGCTCAGTAGCAATAAGAAAATGAGACTGATGAAGGATTGCTGTGTGATCACTGTTAATTCAGTTACCTGAGCCTGTACAGTGTCTGCTTTGGACAGGGGAAAGCTGCTGCTTGCAAGCCTGTCCCCCAGTGAGAGCTGGCTCAGGCAGCAGAGCAGCATCTCCCCAGATCCACAAAAAATCCATTCAAATAAAATAAAAATTCATTCAAATGGGCACTGCCTCTGCAGAGGGCCAGGAGCCAGCCTGTGCCAAGCCTGTGCCTCCTGCAGCTGCAAGGGGTTTGTGCTACACACATTACAAATCCCCAGGGCTGGGCAGTTTCCCCCAGGCTCCCAGAGAGATGCTGTGCTGCAGGACACAGGGAGCCAGGCCCAGCAAGCACAGGAAAGTTTTGGATGAGGCTTGCCATGCACTCAGAGCAGCAAAGCTGCCACCTGCACTGCAGGACCAGCCTTTCATCACCTGCAGTTGTTTAATTAGCTGTAGCCTTGCTGCAAACCTGTTGAAAGGATGTTTTTTATAGCATCCTCAGGGAGTCTGCAGACTGAAACACGCCCTGGGCTGTCTCCAAGAGGCACCTTCAAATCCCTTCCACTGCAGTTCCTGCTGACAACAGCTGCCTTTGGAGGGACATGGAACACACAGGGAAGCCATCGGGGCAAGGGCACCACGCTTGCCAGCAGGGACCCATGCACGACTTTTTCTGGGATCCATGGCCCAGGACTGATCTGTTCAGAGTTTCTCCAGTTTATGGCAGTCTGTGTCTGTCAGACATACAATCATCTCTCACTTTATATCTATCCCAAACTTGTCTATTTGAGAATTAATCAAATCCTCATGTCCTATGCACTTTCATGCCCTTGCAATTCCATGCATAATTTCCTTCTTTGCTCAAACACATCACAGCTCTCTGTTGGTGCTCTGTCACTGTTCAGTGCCACTGCTGCAGATGGAAAACACTCTTTGTGCTCTGTGAAACGCAAGAGCATCTCCTTTTGTTTTGCTTTGTTTTCTACTTTATCACTCCTGCTGCTTCACACTCTCGCTTTCCTCACACCCATTGGTAACAAATACACAACAGTCACCAGTCTCTGGTGCTCACTCCAGGCCTGCTCTACAGCACAGGACAGAGATTTGGGAGAAGGAATATTTACACAACAAAAATCTGACATAAATCAGAACAGCTACAGGGAAATGTAGAAAGAAACAGGCACAATGAGCGAATTCAACTTTTGTCTAAAGTTATGCATCCAATGTGGGTCCTTGTAAAACTGTTTTAAAGCCACCGGTGATTTATACACTTGGTTGGTATGTAAATTGTAATGAAACCCTTCTTGGAAGGTTATTTCACCTGAATGGATGGTTCAATACTTTCTAGGGATGGTTTGCTCTGCTGGATGTAACAGTTTGTAAATATGAAACACGTGTAAGAAATCCTTTAAGGGGAACATTGTTTTTAAAAATTCATTTATTCCACTGTCTACTGGTACTTCTCAACAGGCAATTATACTAAATACTCCCCAGTCCTCCAAAGCAAGGTACCACAAACCCTCAGCACCTTTGAAAAGACACATCTGTGCTTAAACACAGAGCTACCAAGTCCCCAAGGGCAAGGGCACTTCTCACCTGTTAAATCCTGCACTAAACACCATCCTTAGCATGGAACTTTCTCAAGGCCCAGATAAGGGTTTTAAAGCACCGATCTAACCAAACTGCAGCATGCCTTCTAAAATTCAATCCTTCACTGGTCGAGGGCCAAGAGAAATAATTGCTTATCAAATTTACTGTAGTGATTATCACTGTTTGCCTGAACCAAGACCACAGTCTAGTCCTAATGGGAATGGCAGGATCTTCAGAGAAAGAATAAACATGGAAATTACTCTAAATATATGAAGCTGTCTCCTCTGCAGCTCTTGGAATGACTCCATTCCAGGTTGTTTCCTCCTTCTATTATAGGATCTAGGAAGAACAAGCTACTGAGTTGTAATCCTTGGCCTGTGTAAGAAACAGAAAAATAGAGAGACAATGTCCCACATGGCAACAACAAAAAGAGAATTTGGCAGGAGAACAGGAATGTCTGTCCTTTAACTCTCTGTGTCACCGAGCAGCCAAGCAGGGAGAACTATGGAAGTGACTGCAATTCCTCTTGCTAATGTGATTTATTGGCTGTGTCTCCATTAGCAAGAAATGCAGTGTTAGAAGTGGGTCTGTGAGCAGCTGGTGCTGAGGACTCAACACCTTCTGGCTGCATTTGTTAAGCAGCAGTGGTGTGATCTTGTGACTCCAACTCGACAGTGAACGAGCTCTTTCCTTACAAAGTGCAAAGGAAACACGATTCTTCTTGACAATGAAAACACCAACCAAACTAAACAACCATCCTTCCACAAATAAACTAAGGATGCCTGTGTTTTCTTCCCAGAGGAAGGATAAAGATCATTATTTGCCTTATTAAACTGCAAGATTCAAAAGCCCCGAATCACACATGCAAATTGATATGACTTGTTGGTACCAAAAGTCACCAACTTTCATCGAGACGTTGGCTCTTAAATTTTTGGTGAGGCAAAAGTTCCCTTGTATTGCATTTTACCCCATATTAAAGCCTATCTGATATGTCCTCATACTGCATTTGTCCACTACAAATACCTCTGTCCAGAGTGGCAGGTACCTCCCTGGGGCATTCCAGCAACACATTTTAGCATTGATGAAATTGCTTTGCATAAATTAACATCAACAATGGCTATTTCAAAATTCCTAGAATGATGCTGAGGCTGTGACAGAGAAAGCAAATTTAATACACAGATGGATGAGTTTCTTTCAGCTTCTCTTCTCAGGTTCATAGTGCACTGAATCTAGTGGAGAAAGGACTGCATTTAACCAGAGTTGTACTGGTTTTATTAACTGGAGTGAGTCTTCTTGCAGTTCAGTGCAACAACTGAGCTTTGCATTCATTTTTTAGTTCATAAAACATTATTTCCACGCAAACTAGACACTTGTTGCTAAAAACAATATAATGTAACAATATAATGATGTAAAAAAAAAAAGAAAACGTGGAGTATCTATAATTTTGAGAACTGTCCGGAGAGCACATGACTACACTTCTGCTGGTCAGGGCTTATGCAAAAGAACAAAATGTAACAACCACTTCCCAAACTAAAGCATGACAGGAGGCTCTCTCCTTGTACAGACCAATTTTGTTAATGTTACTGGCCACAAGTTTTAAATTCACATTTTTTTAAACCAACAATCCCACACAGTTCCTTTGTCTCCAACTCTTGATTTTCATTCAGGACATGTTTTTGAGACAGAAACCTCTAATGAGTGTTTTTCTAACATTTGCCTTTCATCAGCAAGAATATTTGACTTTCTTTTCTTGTTTTCTTCTCTTATTTTCCTAATTTATTACTTTTTACACGAAAGGGATAAACAGATCTGTGAAAAAAACTATGATTTTATAACTACCACAGAATATGAACTGAATTTCTGTTTCAATGCATCAGGTTTTTATTAAAGAAGTAAATAATAGTCTTGTTCATTTCAACCATATCCTGGGCCTGTTTTTATGTCTCACAAAGCCCAAACAGCTTGGAAAGAAAACCAGCATGGAATATTTTTACCCTGTCTGACCTAAATTTATGTATGTTTTAGTTCTTCCAAGAGAAAGAGAAGTGGAATAACTACTCCCTCTTCTCAGTTTCTTTTCAGCACTCATATTTTAACTGTGTTCTCAGCTGCCTGCATGAGTCATGGAGAGCTGGAAACAAGAACCCCCCACAATATTGTAATAACTGCTTCCTCAGGAGGGAGCCTCTGTGTGTTTTGGGGGATACCACTAAAAAGCCACAAAAATCTTCCTGTGCTAAAAACCTCCATGGGAACTAATAGAGGAAGTGACAATACCTCAGCTGCAAAAAGAGATTATTTATGAGTGTAATAATAACAAGGATACCTGAGGATTTCCATATCACTGTCTTGAAATTCATGTAATTGTTCTTCAGCATTTGCAGAGATTTCAGACTGCTGTTGGCTTTGTGGATTGTTTTGTGTAATGGTAGTATTGAATTTCACTGGTCTAGGCATAATTTGGATTTGGTCCTGTGATGTTCCAAGAAGCTCTGAAATCCACAGGCTTTTATAGGAACTGGGAGGGTGTTCAGTGCTTGCCACACTGATCCACGCTATTCCAAGGCAGTAAGTTCATCCAGTGCCTGTCCCTGCCTGTACACTGCAAGTTACATCCAAACTAAATCTGTTTGAAGCTGCCTAGGAAACATTTAGAAACAATAGGGAAAGCTCATGGCACAAAACCATCCTTCGTTCTGAAATGCCATAATTTACTGAGAACAAGCCAGACCCCTCTTCCTTTGGTTCATGTGTGGACTGAGCAGGGCACAGCGAAGCAGGGCAAGGATCTTGTGCAGTGAGAGGAAAAAGAAAGAAAGGTCAACTTAATCATAAACCAAATTCACTGGTGGGTCGAATGGATTCAAAGAGCAAACACACAACAGTAAAAAGACGCTGAGAAACTTTAACAGAGGCTCTTGGTATCAAACGTGCCCATCAGCTCTACGGTGTTTATAGGCCAGTATCATTATGCCTTAGAGTGCCCTGGCTCAGCCCTGTTGGCTGGAGCTTATCTGCCCCCAACACAGAGCTTCAGTCCTAAATTCCTGCCCATGAGGTCACACGAGGAGTTGGTCACACTGAAATCCCATCTCCCTGTCCGAGACTCTTCCCTTTCTCACTGGGCTACCCTTCCCCTCCTCTATTCATGTTCTGCTTTCACAGCCCTGTTTTTGCTGTCCTTTCATCTCTGCACAGGTCTGACTGCTCGTCCTGCAGCCTCCCCTCCCTGCTCAGTGCAGTTTGCTGAGCCTCTGCACAGGAACAGCCTGACTTTAATCAAGACTATGCAGGAAAAGCCTTTCTTCTCCAAGAAAGCTTTTAGACATTACAAGTATTCAGGGTTCGTTTACAACATTGGGTAATGAAGCAGAGCTAAAAATACCATATGTTCCTCTGACATTGCCCATTCATTGCTATAAATTACTGGAATTTCTGTGACTGCAGAACAAAACTTGTTTTATGTTTTTGCTTTTAAGTGGAGCTGTGTAAAAAGCTCTTTGCCAGTTGGAGTATCCCAGTGTTTTACACAAGAGGATAACAAAGTTTGTTTGGAAAAGGCGGCAAAGCCTGCAGCTTGTTTTCTTCTCATTTTCTTACATGAATGAGGAGAGATCTTAGAATGTGAGATCACAGGAGTGGAACTGGCTGAATTTTCTCAGTTATGAGAAAATACAGTGAGGAATTTATTGAGACTGCCCCCAGAACATCACCTCTGATTGGCAATTCAGTGCACTGGATAAGCAGAAGTCTTTTCAATCGGCTCCTCTGCAATCTGTGTAAATCTATTTCAACAACAGAATGAGATTATCAAAGCATGAGAGAGAACTGACACATAGGGCCAGATTGTTTGAAGATGTTTATTTTAAGTCATTTCACATAATCTTATTCACTACATTTGTTTTTTGAACTCAGAGAATTATTTTTTCCCTAGTAATTAAAACTCTGAAGGCGGACACTCTTGCCTGCACAATGAAAGAACTTATAATATTTTAGAAAGTATTAAAAAAAAACCCTATAAAAACCCTCAACTAATTTATTCCTTTCAAGGGCTGAAATGATCTAATGCTATTAATAGAAGATTCTTTCTCTGTGGAAAATGTATTCTTCTATTTAAAGCTACTGAGGAAAAGCTTGAAAGAACAAAAAATTATGATTCTGACATCTGGCTATCAGTACAGCCTTTGGATGATGAGTTCAGATAGTGGCTTTAAAATGCACACATTTATTTGGAAATAAGGCAGGATGATAGACAAGGCATCATTTCTCCACACAGCCGTACCCCATGGCTAAACCCCTGCTGGAATCCCACCCAGCTTGTCCCTTAGTGCTGGGGGAAGCAATTTGGAGGATCCCAGATTGCCTGCCCTGAAAACCACAGGTTTTCCTTCACACCCAAAACCAGGCAGAGCTAATGCAGCAGCAGAACCTCCCCAGGTACTGCTCAGCCAAGCCTGAGCCTGACCCAGATGCCCCAAGATTAGCAGAGCAGGTGTTGCTCTGTCCCCGTGATCTCCCTGCAGAGGTATGAAATTGATACCAGAGCTGGGATGACATTTCCTGTGGGCAAAGGATGAGAATTCCTGTCACAGTAAGTCAGCAAACAGAGCACCTCCCCAGGAGTTTAAAGGGACATTTTATACTGAATAGCTCATATCCTGCTTCCAGGCACCTGATCCATTAGGCTTTACTTCCTTGACCTGTGCTGGCACTTGGTCATTTTCTTCACATGCCGACCCTGCACCCAGGTGCCATTCTAGGGATTCACTCCATAGTTATCAGAGTTACGTGTCTTGTGCATTCCTGGTGGGATCATGCAGAGATCATATTCACAAAAACACAGGGGTATGTTGCCCAAAACATGTGATTCACAATAAACACAGCAAAACCCGGCTAGAAGGCTTAAAGCTGAAAATCAAATACTTCTTTTGGATTCTGTTCCTTGGTTTAATAAGGAAATGCAGGCAAAATATTTGCAAAGTGAACACTGTGCAAGAGATATCTGAGCAACCCAAACCCAAGTCTATCTCTGCAGCATTTGCATGGCTGTGAGTCTAAAGCGGAGAGCTGAGCAGCATTCCCCATTAGCAGGGTGCTGGATGGGAGGAATTATGTATTTTTGTGATGTATGCATGGCATGGAATTAGATACAGCAGCTCAGACCCCCTAACAGAACTTTTCTTCCACAAGAAGATGTATCTTCTTCCCTTAGAAGATACAGACAAGCCAAGCAGGTCTTGGTTTACAAACTCTTGGGCTGGTATCCAATAAATTGAGTTTTAGGGTATTCAGTAACAGATCAAAATGACCACGGTCCCAATGGTACAAAGTGCAGATCCAGTCAAAATTCATTCTGACTTCTCAAATTGTTTCAAATACATTGATTAGTCCACACTGTTCCTGCAAGCTTTTTGCTGGATCAGGTATCATTTCTCTGCACCACTTGCACTTCATGCTGTATCAAGAATTGTCTGTCATCCCCCAGTTGGCATCAATTTGGCATAAAAGCACAGAGCTGGCATAAAGTGGATCACAGCTCTGGCTGATTTGACAGAAATATGGTCATTTGCCCGTGCCTGATCTGCAGGAAACCTGTCCTGCTGTTAGAAGCCCTCATGCACAGATCTGGTGTCAATGTCAGCCTCTGGTAGGGCGGCAGAGCCTGGCGGTGCCAGAAGGTGATGGGAAACTGATGGAACATCTCTGCCTGTGCCCCAGCCCTGAGCTCAGGGTGGCAAAAACGAGACATCACATGGTGGCTCCAGCCCTGTGCACATCCTTCTGCTCAGTGACCTCAACAGCAGCTCCTGCCACAAGAACAGCAAGGAGAGGATTTTCGCAGGGCGTTGAGCCTGTGTTGTGCAGCTGCAGCCAGCAAGGGGGATGCAGAACAGCTCTGTTTTCAGAGCAAAGCAGACGCCCTTCCCTCATGTTTGCTCTTCTTGGGTTTTGGCTTGGGGCTTTTGGCTTATGCACCACAAATCCAGCAGCTATTCTGTAGTCGGTAAATTCTGTATCTGTATATTATATCTATACTGTATATAAGTATGCACGCAGCATTACATGTTATATTATGTAACTACATGTTGAAAATTTAAAAAATACCATCAAGGAGCCTGCTGATAATATGGATTTGATTATAAATTAGCTGCTTCTCGTGGAGGTCAGAGAGAGAGAGGGTTTGGGAGCTTGATTTCAGAGTGGCACAGTCAGCACCAGAGATCTTGTAAACCCAGCCCAGCTCCCCAGCAGACCCCAGTGCTCAGCCTGCCTCGCTCAGCCAGGCTGCTCCTAACCCCTCCTCACCCCTCCTCAATAATGCATCTCATTCATCCGAGGAGCATGTGTGATGACTTTCAAATAAAACAAGATAAGGCATGAGTTAGAAGTTGGATTTTGGCATCTATTACAGTGCTGTCTACACGTTCATATTTATAATGCTCCAGTGCCTAAATGCACAGTGAAAGGGTTGTAAACAAGAGTTAACTGCAGTTCCCATTAAAGGCTTCTTTAGATCTCCTCATCTCTCCTGCTATTTGTTTCCTCTGACTCTTTTGTTTCCTATTTTTTTTTTTGTTGTTCCCCCACCCCTGGCCCCCAGAGCTGGCAGAAGGGCAAGGGGAGAAGGGCAGTGCTACTTTGTATTTAGGCAACATTAAAAATGAAAAGCTTTGACATCTCCCAAGTCAAAACTGGCAAAACCAGCTGAAAAAAACCCAAATGCTCCTGTTCCAAACTGCAGACTTTTCTTATTTGTTGAAAACGTTCCAGGGTGGCTTCAGGATACATTGAGCCAGCCTAAAGGCAGGTTTAACTTGTGTTTTGACCATTTAAGAAGGAAAACAACTGTCTTCTTCCATGGTGCTCTTTGGCACTCAGTAAATAAATTTTACCATGGCAACTGTAAAGCCACTTGAGGCACACAAATTCTTCATTAGAGTGGTCCTCGACATCTTGTTCTACAAGATGCCTTGTCTAACCTGGGCACTCTACAGTCATTAAGAAAAAAAAACCCACACGATGTAGCTGAGTATCATGTATTAGTGTCATGTTTTCCAGTTGTTACTTCAACATAACAGCTGAGTCTTACATAATTCTGTTTTGTAATTATATACCCAAGTGCTTTACAGAGGAAAGCTAAAATGTGTAGTGGGACCTGAGTCAGGTTGTTCCAGCACTGGAAAGAGAAAGTTCACCTCTGAATATTGTCCTAGAACTCTGCCTTTTAGCCTCTTTAGCTAAATCCTGGAGCCAGCAAATTCTGACTGGTCACAGGTGGAGGAAGTTCCCCAGAGCTGCCCTGTGATATGATAGCTTATCTTGCTCTGAACGTGGTAGAATTCAGAGGTTATGAGGTCTGAAGGTGCACAAATGGATAATGTAACCGTATTTTTTCAACCAAACCTGAATGCTGTGCAGAATGACTGCACGGACCACCACAGAAAAATATTTTCAGTGCATGTAGCGTGCAGCTGTACACGAAGCATGTGCAAATTTAGACCTAATTTGAGATATAGCTGCCACAGCTGGAGGTATGAATCATATAATGGCTGTGGGTTCAGGCTCTTGTGATGTGTAACCACTCAGCTCCACAAGCAAAGCCGGGGATTGCCAATCCACGCCTTTCTGCAGGCTCAGTTAATCGTCCCCTCCTTGACACCGTGCCCTCGCGCTCCGTGCAAACAGAAGGACGACTTCACGGGGCTCACAATTTCCACAATGAGACCTTGCTGCACAAGCAGAATTTCTTGCCGTGGTTCTTCTCAAAATAGATTAATCTTTGTAGAAAATGAGAGCAGAGGCTAATGAGGGTTGAGGCACAGATGGGATGGCACCAGCAGCTACTTCCTACAAACACAGCAAAGTAATAGTTTCTATAGTTTCTAAATGACATTTAATAAAACCAAGCCCTACCAGGATGCACAGCTACAGGGGACTTTGAAGTCAAATCCTATGCTGACTGGCTTTCTTCAGTGAAATATGACACCTAGTCTCCTTATCTCACCTCATCAATTTAATCAACCTTTTAATGAGCAGAAATATAAAAAGTAAACAGTTCCCTTCTCTTCTTACAATACTAATTTTCTTTCTATGCTGTTTACTTTGAATAACCAGAGTTCCTTTTTAGACCCCTGTTCAATATTTCATTGGAAGAATTTCACAAGCATCTTTGAAATGCTATTTTGAATCTTCAGCAATGTTCAATGCAAATTTCCTGGGATTTTCTCCCCTCTCAAACTGGGCTCTGTCTTTCAGAGTGGGGGAAGAGCTGTTTCATGGTTTGCTTATGAATCCAGCTCCATTCCCAACTGAGAGAGAAGTGAGAACTCTGTAAACCAGGATACAGATGAACTGTGGGTAATTTCTGTATTAGCCCCCTATCTGTAGATGGTCCATAAAAATCTAAATGTTATTCAGGGGTGTGTCACTTTCTGTTATGAATTCTGAATAAAGAATCATGAACTACTCCAAAAAAAAGTAGCACAGTGGGATAAGCATCAAACAGTGTTTCAGCAGTTACGGAATGAGAGACATATTTGTGTCTTGATACATGTGCAACTAACAGTAACTGGCATTGATAACAGTGTTTGGGAAGTTGCTGTGCAATTTTATGCTCAGAAGAAAATAATCTGATGTGTCATTTGGCATAAACTGCCTCCTCTGGATTTGCAGATCACTGCAGTTGCTGTCCTATTTTAATTGGGTTTCACTGTGCTAATTTCTCTGGATTATTGCATTTTATCACCTTCCAGATGACTGTTTTATCCTGTATTGAAAAGGAATTATTACCTATCTTTCATCTTCCAGAGACAAATCAGAAAAACTCGGAAAAGTTCTCATTCTCTCAAAAGGGAGGTGAGAGCATCCTGCTGTTTTTCTGTACTTTGGCCAGTATTTTTAGCTGGCTTCCAGTGGCAGTGCAGGTGTAACAGGCCAGGGAAAGCCTCCATGGGGCACGTGTTTGTGCCATAAAATAGGCCCAGTTTTATTTCTCTGGCACTGAAAACAAGGGAGAAAACTTTTGACCTGCAGACACGGGGAGAGGAACAGTATTTGGCTTTATGACCATTGCCAGGTGTGTGAATTGCAACATCTCCTTGAAACTTGCATATATCCACCCTCCTTTTTTTTTTTTTTTTCGCAGTGAGAGAGAGGCAGGGGAATGGGATGGATCTCCTTGCAAGCCCCTCTGGTTTTTGAACCAGTAGAGTGCACGTGGGTCAAATTTTCAAGGCTTATTTCCTAAAAGTGAAAATCAGAAATTTGCATTCTGAAAGTTTCTGATATTGGATATATTTGTCCGTCTTCCCAAGTGCTGCCTAGGTAGTGGTGCCTGGTGATCATGCCCGGATAATCCTGCAAGAGACTGAGATCTAATTTTGGCAAAAAACATAGTGCTGCAAAAATAACATTAGGGTCTGATAGCTCAGTTTTCTGTGAGTGACAGAGCTTGTTTCTTCTTGAAGAACATTAATAGATTTTGCAGATAGACAATAGAAATTAATTAAATTTTCTGGCCCACATGGTTATTCAGCAGAGCTTGGTAAAGTGAGTCATAAGGGCTCAATAGCCCATGGTTTAATTTAAGTTACATGACTTCTATGAAAATCTTGAGATTTTGGGGGAGGGAAATGAAGTTTCTGTAGAAAGATTTAAAGAACAAGGAAGGACCAGGGAATAAATCTGAAGGAATTTGGTGCACAAAGCTGGAGAAAGTTGGCACAAGCAGCCTCAGTGGAAGACAGGATGGAGAGACCCATCCTTCATGTGTAATAATCCTGACCCTTGCATTAGTTTTAAAGTAATACTTGGTGGCCAAATTATATAAAATAGATTAACCAGGAGCAGAAGGTTGAGAGACGGCTGGCTGCATTAAACATTACAATAACTGTCAGATTTGTCACGTGTGGCATTTTCCTCTTCAACCACTGCACAAGGGGTGAAGGCAGGCATTTGCTGTACAGGTAACAAATCATGGGATATTCAAACAGATCAGTGCTTTCATCAGCTTCTACCATTTCATCACATTACTTCTGAAATAGATTTTATATTGTAGGCCTATATATCCCCTGAAATACATTTCTCTGCATATGTGGAGCATGAAAAATTAATCCATTAACAGGTATTCTTTAACTAGGTCTCAAGAGTGCTGTGAGCCTGAATTATGCTGCGTTTTCCAGTATCTTTTTAATTTTGCATGTTCTAGATAAAAAACTGTTTCCTTTAAAAATCGTTGCTCTCTTCTCTGTAATGGTGACAGGAGGGGAAGAGGATATTGAAAAGTTCCTCATCAGCATAAATAAATTAAAGCCCCCACTTCAGAGAAGCCAAGAGGAATGAAGCTCCATTAAATGTTTTAAGAGGAAGCTGGAGGCAGAGATGACCAAAATGAAGCTCCCCAGTCTAAATATATTAGCAACTCTCTCCACACTTGGATTTTTAAATGTCACATAATCTATTAAAACTGAAACATCTTTGAAGGTAGTGCAGTTAGAGCAGGGATTGTGGTACCACGTATTTAAATAATGGAATATCACATTTGCAGTTTTTAAACCTGTATTTGCAGGTTAAAATTCAGCTTTCTGTTAATAGGGCCAGTCTTGTATTTCTGTCTCTCCCCAGGCTCCTCCTCTCTTTGTCATCCCTTTCTCTGCTGCCTGATGATGCCTCATTTTGCAGGATTTCAAAGATTTGCAAAAATTTCACAGCAGTAATCCTGTCACGCAGCCAGGGATGTATGTACACTATTTATAAACTGATACAGTTCCACTTGCTGCACAATAGCAAATTCATGATTAATCAGATATTATATTAGAGAGCTTCACACACAGACAGCGTTGTCAGCTCAGGATTCAACCCTAAGTTTTATGGTATTTTTACTTCAGTGTGGTTTTTTTCAGGCAGAGACCCATAAATCGGACACTATTTACATTTTTTGTGTCACTTTTCACAAAGACTGTCTTGTGCATGGGCCAAGATATCCCAGACCTGGAAAACCTGTTGATTTTTCCTTTGTACAGTCCTACCACTGACTTGCCTGGTGGCCTTGAGCAACCTTTTCCTTCCCTCTGGGCTTCCTTTATCCTCTTTGAGCAAAAGGGATACAAGAAATGTAATTTACTTTGAAAGGTATGATTACCACTCGGGATGTCCACTGGAGCCTTGGGATAACGGATGGATGTGTGTTTAACAGACAGGACATTCCTGGCAGTTGCTTTGGCAGGAGGATCCTTCCCTGTGACAGGAGCACCACTGCAGTGCTAGGGAGGGGGAAATGAGAAATACAACCAGAGTTTCTGTGGTGATCCTGCTCCATTCATCCTGGCAAACTTTAATTTTTGAGAACCAACCTTTTCCCTACGGTATCTCCTTGATTTTTCCACTGCCATTCATTGTATTTTATGACAGTTTTATCTTGAGTTATGGGCACATTTTTCACCTGGGTTTCAAACACCATGTTTTTATCAACTTAAAGGCATCTTGCTTTTCAGACTGTTTATTTTAGGGTTTTCTTTTTTTTTCTGATCACCTCACTTTTACTTGGTCCCTTTTCTAGAAATCAAGCACCTGGATGCACTGTGCCTCCTATCCCCCCAAAACAGAACTGGATTTTGGCTTTTACTCCTTCAATGCTTTTGAACTGAGCCCTGAGCACCACTCCAGATGAAATTCAGAATTCATTTCTTGTGGGTCCTAAAACTGCTGTTTGACAAAGCAATTGTTTGCTGTGTCCAGAATTGTTTATCCCTCTTGTCCTGAAAAGAGAGTGATCCAGGCTATACGAGGGGAATCTTCTTCTTATTGCTACTCTGAAATTTACAGCTTTTCCTTTGAATCTTTTTTTTTTTTACTGAAAATTGAAAACTCCAAGGTCCCATTTAAGTCTCTTTTATCCACTTGACATATTTTTTTTCACTGAGATGGTTTTGCAAATATTAACAACCTCTGTAAACAAGACCAAACCACACAGGGGAAACTCCTCCTTAACCTGGTCCCTGAAGAGCCGTTTGGAACAAATGGCTTTGCAGAATACAGCTTTTTCTAATTAGCATCTCTGGCAATAAGCCACTTGGGTATATTTGATAAGCTTTTATCTTAAGATTAAATTTACATTTGCTGCTAGGTAGCTCTGACATCTTCATTCTTGTTTTAGATCTCTGTCATAACATGATTATTGTGTGATCACTGCTCACAGCAAACCAGCCCCTATTTGTAAATGGCTCCAGTTCACCCACAGTGACGGGCTCTACAGTCCTGCCAAGTAAGAATTTTGGGGGTTTTTTTGCAACTTGGCTCTTAGAATTCAGAAAATATTGTTGTAAAAGCTGCAGGGCAGGTTTAGGGTATTTTTGGAGCCATATAACAATTCCAAGAAATAAGATGGAAAAACAACCAAGAAAATAATTGATAAATAAGAACGTTTTTTCCTAAGAGATTGCCATTTAAATATTCTAAAGGAGGTTAGTGCAGCTTTACAAACAGACCACAGCACAGATTCTAATGAATTTTCCAAAGTTTTGAAGAACTGAATAAAGAACTGATCCTTTCCTTAGTGCAGTTTCCTAACCACTGAACTTTTTCGTACCACAGAGAACTAAGCACTTTCAAATATAATTTTTCAAGGGCAGATCCACTATCAGTGCTATAAATTGTTCCAGCACTTATATCAGTTGATCTATTACTTATTATATCAACTGAAGATCTGCCACAGGACTCGCCAGTACAAAATACGTTAATCAATACAAATCAAATGAAAGTGCTTTCACAGACGTTAGAAATATTAACAAAATTTCTTGCGCCATGAAAAAATCCGTAACTTTAAAAGATTTTATGTTTAAATAGAATTTTTTTTTTAAATGCTTGGAAACAATGAGAAAGTTCTCAGGTCACAGTAGGAAACGTGTAAACCAGATCAGTCATTCATCTAATTCATTTTAAGACGTTTCACTGTTAGGTTCCCTACAGCTGCTTTAGTGAGTGTCTTTATTGTAAAGTGCCAAAAAGGATGGAAAATATCCTACTATGCAAAGTTATCTCTCCTAGACATCACTTTTTGAGATTAGAAACAGAAAAATCAAACTGCCATGCAAAGGTAAAGTGACAGCTACAAATCAAACAGGAATCTAATTCTGTTCACCACATGGGCCTTTGGGATTTTCATACTTTGTGTGCTTAATCAGGTTCCATTTGATGGCCATTCATTAAGGAAAACATTCCTGTTTCCCCAGGTAAATAAATAGATTTCTTTCTCCAAACAGCTTTGTACTGCTGCCTGAACAACTGCAGACAGAACACTGATGCCGAACTCTGTGGCAGAAGGTCTGGGGCTGGTTTAATTGATATTCTGAAGCCTTTACCAGAGCTCTCACATGCCTGCTGTTAGCTACATAATCTTATGCAATATTCCATTGTCATTCCCTGAGAAATCATATGGTGGCTTGGCTGCAAAAGTTGTGCATGGGTCAGGGAACTGTGGAAAAAGGAAGATGGAAAAGACCGTGAAGAACTGGGTTCTGTCTCCTACCCCTGCCAGACTGCCGGGGAGTGGGGGAAAGTAAATCATTTAAACATAGTACAGCTGACATGTAAATCTTCAGGTAGTTGAGAATCCACAAGAGAATTTAGTAAGACATTATTCTGTAAGCATGTAAAGTGCTGCCTTATCTACTGGGTCTGGAAAATCACAGTGTACACGTCTCAAGCAAGGCAGTCAAAATTAGCATTTTTAAATCTCTCTCTGATGCTCTGCACACCCCTCAAGTCTGTAAGGTGGACACTCCAGCCCCACACTACTCAGAGCTTTTGTGCAGCAGGTACTGTAGTGACAGGCACACCATAACAGCTTCTGAATATATTAATAACTTCTGCCCTCACAGATTATTGGAGAAAAATGTGTGTGATGTGCACTTTAAGGCTGCATCACAATGCATATGAACAAGGAACCAAGTGAAGATTGCAGAGGCAACCATAATTCTGGCACTTCCTAAGTTTTTAGTGCCTGCCTTTAAATCTCAATAATGTGCTTTTAACATAGCGGCTTTCTGGTATATAACGTGATTATCTGAAATTACACATATATTTTCACAGTATCTGGGGAACATTTTGTTTTGTGCTTTAGAAGGATCCTGAAAATAATCGTTATTTAACTAAAACATCTTTGGCTTTCTTTCCACTTTGCTTTTGTGTGGAAGCCACAGAACAGCTTTTCACATACCAGATGAATAATGTGTAGGAAGAGTGAGAGAGGAAGGGAACTGATGGCTTCTTTTTAAGTATGTGAATTTAATTTCACCAGGCACTTTATTTTAATCATAATGCAGATCCAAATTTATAGGGAAAAAAAGAAGAACCTCCTGAATGCTCCTGTATGTTGGTTCATACACATTACTGAAAAAGTCCATATTCTGTAAAATAATCCATTTCTTTTCTGAGTTTTTCAACTGAAGCTTGAAAATGAATATACATTGATATCTAAAGTACTAGGTAGCATAAAAACATTCTGCATCTTCAAACTACAGCAAAATGCAGTCAGGGGTTTGCTGGACAACTGTTAGATTACCTGACCAGATTTAAAGGTTTCATAGACATAAATTTTCTTGCACTGCTGGATTTTTTTAGCAAAACTCTTTTTCTCATCAGTCCCAAGAGGAAAGAAATGAACTATCCAGCACACACCTAAACTCAAAGGTATTATGGCACTTGCAGTGAGAAAAATCCCTTGTTTCCTGCCCCCATTCCCTCCAGCTTCTCTGCAACATAACTGCAGACATAAATCCCCCTTGGAAAAATCCCTATTGGAAAAGTGCATCTATTGATCCTGAAATAAGCACATGTAACAGTTACACAGCTGATCTGCCAGCACCATCCCTGGTTCCCAGTTTGGGAAGAACACATTCCTGGTTATGAAATGGATGATTTCAGAATCCAAAGTATGAAAGAACAATCCTACTTGCTCAGGTAAAAGAGAGCAAATGGAACTTTTTCCTCTATTCCTAATGATCACAGAGATAACACATTCTTGCATATTTTATCACAAGCAAAACATCCTAGGAGTCCTAATTCCTTCGTGTTAAAAGCTCGCAGCATTCCCTCAACATAGAATCTCAGAAATATTTTTAAAATATCCAAAGCTTTTATCCATTCACCTCAGCTAAAACTCCCAGTAAATATATCAGTTTAAGGAAATAAGGTATCTGTAGCAGGAAGGAAGTATTTATCCATCTTTCTATTCATTTCTTTTATCCCTTGCTACTCACCTCCGAGTGCTGCTGTTGCTTGGAGCACACAGAAGGCAGCAGCTCAATCCGAGGAAGAAAAAGGTTATTTCCTTTCACCCTCTGTTACTGCTCTCCCTTGAAACTCCTTCACTTTCTCTTTTTGAGTTGCACAGGAACACAAGGATGGACCCTTTGGGCTCTCTCCAGGTCTGTGTGCATTATGTAAAACAGATGAATGCATTTCCTATTTTAACCATGAAAATCATGTCTGCACTGACAGGCGCCGGGATCATTAACAGTGCACTGTGTGCAACGGTGAAAGCCCACAGAATGCTCAGAATCGGGCTCAGCTCTCTAAATGCAGAACCAGATGAAAATCTGCAAATCAGCTTCTCTTTGTTGCAGAAGTTTCTCTTTTTCTCTCCAGCAGAAGAAGCTGGAAATGGCTGTTTAACCAGTGCCTTTCACTGGAAATGCTGGAGCAGAGCTCTAGACTTGGTGTAACACCAGAAACAAACACACTGGAGATGTTTTGGCCATTAAAATGCCTCTAACCCCAGTGTAAGTTTCAGTCAGCTACCACATCAAACCTGTGATTCCTTTCTCCCAAGACAATTTTGTCTTGTGGCACTGTCAGCAAACTGCTCCAGCACTGCTTGAAAAGATTCCAACCCAAATTACAGTAGTGAAAGCCTGTTCTGGCCTCTTCCCTTACTATTTTTTTCTAGAATATTTACATTTCATATTATTCCCCACCCAGTCTTAGCCATAGTTCCCAGAATGCAGGAAAACAGTCTTTCCTTCCTGCAATCCTAAATGCCTTCATTAGAGAGACTTAATGTTGAAGTGTTTTGGAAGGCAGATGCTCTGGATTTAAAAGAAACAGGAGAGGACTCAGTGAACAGCTGCATTGCTCTCAGCTTCCAGAGAGCCATATTTCAGAACGGTTTTCTACATTATTTTGTCAGTGGGAACATATTATTACCATCTAAATTTAAAAACACTGGCTTTCCTGCACGAAGGCAAAAGCAGACTTAAAGCCACAATGACTGTTCTGTGCAAGTATTCTGTGCCAATGATGCAGAAAATGAGATCCAAGTGAAAAACAAAGTGGTTTAGAAGGTTTTTGCTTGCAAGGTGTCTGTACAGAACTGGCCAAAAACCACCAGTACAGGAATTCTGGTACACTTTAATCACTATTCAGTTCTTTGTTGAGATTTTATTCCATGGATGCTTCAGCTCTTCACCGACTGCCCAAAAATACTAATGAGCACTATTGCATTACATTTGTAGTACACTGAAGTGCTGGAAATTAAACCCATGTTCCAAAGTTACAATTTTTCAGTTCTAAAGGAAAATATTTTTCAAGTAAATTGAGCACTGTCTGTTTCTGCAGATACCAGATCATGTAATTCCTGAAACAGTGTTCCGGCAAAAATTCCACCTTGGAGCCCTGAGCATCCCTCCTACTAGGGAACTGCCAAAACACAGGGAGAAAATCTAAACACATTTTCGACAAAATCTTATAAATTTAAAGTAAATCACAGTCTTTTTTTTGCCCCAGGAAATAGATTTTAACAGTTTTTGCTCTTATTGAGTCTTCTTATGCATCATCTACAACCACCCACATTTATTTTCCAGAACAGTTTAGTCAGTGACTAAAGGATCCACTGCAGCTCAGGTAAATTGCTTCTTCTGAAAAAAAGTGCATTAATCATGTGGATAATATAAAACTGATTTGCGTTAATTCAATGAACATATGTAAAACAGAGGCTTTCAGTCATAAACAGGACTTCAGTGGACAGCCCGTTGTTTATTCCGTAAGGGATACTTTAGGAAACAAGTTTAATGAAGTACTGCTTCAACAACTTATCACTGGGAGTCTTTTAATTAATGTCAGTGGCATAACCTAGGTCAAAAATTTTGTATAGGGAAAAGTGGAAGATAAAGTCAAACAAAGCAAAGGACAAACATCCTTATATCTAAAGGCCTGATTTCTTGGTTGTATTGAAGTGATCAGTTAATTTAAAAAAAAAAAAATACAATGTCCATCTCTCACCATTCTGTGCACAGACATCAGCCCTTCTGCTTACCGAAGCTCTGGAAAAAGCTGTGACAACCAAAGGCCTAACTTCAACTGTAAATAAAAATATTAAGCAAAATCTCTATTAAAAAATAAAAATTCTTAGAGCAAAGTTCCCGAACATGTGCTTAAACTTATGCACTTAGTCTTTACAAGGTTAATAGGATTCCTCTGTCAGGGAGATACCTTATGCCAAGCAGGCTTCTTTGAGTTTTAAACCCATGTTTGCTAAGCTTCTAAACACTTGAAATTTAGGCACACAAGTTTGAAAATCTGGCAAAAGCTTCTTAAATGCAAGTGAAAAATAAACAGATCTTTCCTGGTGCCTATGAATCATCACTCTTCAGGCCCAGAGAAGTGGCTGTTACCCACTGCAGGAGCTGTGTCACGGCCGGTGGGCAGTGCTGGAGGGCTCCTGAGGCTGCAGCAACCAAGGCAAGAGGAAACTTTGGATACAGGACTAACAAAGGAATAAACATATAGAGGAAGCTGCTGCTTTGTACTCTTGCTGGTGGGCAAAATTCCCCAAAAGCTCAGAACAGCTTCACTTCAGATTTTTCAATGCCATAAATAAAACTTTTCCTCTATACCAGACTCAGACTTAACCTTCCCTTTTTGCATGAGACTCAGAACCCTCATTTTTACACTTCCATATATGAAGCACCTCTGGCTACTTACACTGCAGAAATAAATAATCTCTACAGTGAATAAAGCCCTTTTTAGAGCATCTCTTTTAGAATCTGAGCTCCATTCATACACTTCGTATTCTCCATGGAATAGAATTCTCCATTTCTTGGTGGAAACTATGTTTTAGTGAAGCTTTCCTTAGCAAACATGCTTCAAGTATGTGAACTTTGTAAAGCATCCTAAAGGTTTCCTGCTAAATTCTGTGCATGTGGCAATAGTTTTGGGTGTAATAGTTTACATTTCAGCTGCCAATGTATTTCTGTGTTAGAAGACATTTATTTATTAACGAGATTCTTACATCTTGGGACTATAGCTAAAATATAAGACTTTGCTGGTAATAAATTGTGACTCCTTTCACTGAAGCTGGGCAACGTTCCATCTTCTAATGCTTTACTGTGCAACTTCTTAAAAAGTCTTCCAGTAAAAAGAGATTAAATTGTCAAAGTTACCAGGTAATGGCTGGGGCAGTGACAGAGCACAAACCTGGCACACAAAGCGTATGTGGATATTGAAAATCTTGTTTCCTCACTGAGGAAGGGGTCACTTGGTGCAAATTGGGTAGGTCACCTCTTGAAAATCCAAGGTGTTTTGCTTTTGATTCCTCTTTTCCAAGAAAAAAATGATAATGAGAAAATCCGTATCAGAATGCTGAGTGCTAATTTTAGAATTCTTCAAATAGAATCAGAAGACTCTTTGAGACACAGTGAAGAAAAATTGGTATTTGAGGAATCCTTCTTAACAGGTTTTAAACAGGTGAAATTAGGACTACAACATTCAGTATTTCTTAAATACTCATAAATTGTGTTTGGACTCAGTTTTGAGACTTTTTTCTATCAGACTTAATGAACACCTATAGAAGAGGCATACTCATAAAAATTGGAAAGAGCTACCCTTTAAAGCAAAAAACTTTTAAGATTAGATTTAGAAATACTGTAGAATGGGGCATTTGTCCTCTTGTTGTCATGAACCCAAAGAAATGTCTCTTATTTTAAAGTCATTTTCATTTGAATACACTTAACATGCTTGGAGAACTTTGTTACTACTGCAGTAATTAACATTTGTAACCTTTGCTGATTTGGAATTAATGTCATATTTAGTAGAAAAAGAGAGACCAGAGATTCCAATATATTCCTGGAAGTATCTTTAAAATTTCCTAAGAATTATACTCAAAAGCTAGAAAATTCATACACTACTATCACTGTGTGTCTTGATCTGTCTTAATTAGGATATTCGGGGGTTTAAAATGTGGCAATAAGTTGCTTTAATTTTCTCAATAAGGCCTTTTTTCAATTTTTATTTTTATCATCTGTCACAGAAATCTGTTGTATGTGTAAGCAATTTAATGGTTCACTGAAAGGTTGTTATGCAACTGAGTTGTATAAAACCCTGTCCAAGGCCAAAAATTACTGTAAGGGGAAACGGTGAAATGGTGAAGGGCTGAAAATTTAAATATGTTTTCTGTTGGTATTTCTATCTTTTGTTAGTGGGTTTGTAGAGCTCCTGTGAGGGCAAGAGGGAAGAGATTACCTAATGTTGGGATGCCAGGGATAAAAAGCTGCTTCCCTGGGCAAGAGTCTGGAGCCATAACACAGCCGATGTGGAGTCTGTAGTGCCAGATCTGCTCTGCACAGGTCTGAAGTGATTATTCCAACACAGAGTTTTCCAAACAGAAGCCACTCAGTGCAGTGCTGAGCTATTATTAAAATCATTAAGCCTGGATTTATCAGTGCAGGTGATGAATGATTAAATGCATCATTCCAACTGCACCAGGGTCAGGACTCGAGGGCTTTCTATCAACACACGTTTATAATCCTGTAAATGAATACAGTGGATGGGAAATATTATCAGATGGTGAAGATGTCGCTGACGCAGTTTGTGAGCCCCTGTGACAGCATGTACAGCTATTTCCAGAGTGAGGATCAGGGTGCAGTTAATGCAAATGGCAGATCCTGCCAGTACTGCTCAGGTCACTAAATCAGACATATTCCTGTTGACCAGTGCTGTGATTATCCACACAGAAACACGCTGCTCCGTGAGTGAGGGATGCAGAATTCGACCCTAAACTGATTACACATAAGTACTACTCCAAAAGCAGTGGAAGACCCAACACTGGAGTTTTTATTTCACTGACACTGATTCCACAGGAGTAAGAGCTCTTCCTAAGGTATTTGACAGAACAAAGAAATATAATCATGCTGTACCCTTGTTTCTGCAATAACAAGATACAGCTTCACAATTCAGTTTATTTTCCAACCACAGCATCCTCTGAGAAACCAGAAACTCTTCCTTGCAAAGAACCTTTGTGTTGGACTGGATGATCTTCTGTGATCCCTGCCAGCCTGAATCACTCTGTGATCCTGTGATCTCTTTATGTAACCCCTACAAATAAAATACACGTCCACATCCATCAATTATTTACCAATATTTCTACAGATGTCCCGAATATATGTTTTTGACCTTCAGGCAGAAACACTGAAGCACAATAGAAAATTCCACTTGGGCAAAGATGGAAAAGCTTAGAAGCCTATAAATTATCCTCTCTTCTAGACTGCAAGAGCAATTTTGGTAAAGCAAGAAACAGTAAATCAGGTTCATTTTGTACAAAAAATACAGAAGTGAGCCAGTTGTTGATAACCAACACCACTCCTTGGGATGAATTTGTCCATTTGCAATTGAAATTCCTAGTCTGAGCTCTAAATAAATTTTTAAGGGAAGCTTTACAAACATTACCTAACATCACACACAACATGTATTTCTCTTCTCACTTGTTAAAATAAGATCTTTGTAGCTTCTAACATTTGTCACCACAGAGCATATCATTTGAAACAGGGATGGCCACTTTTTCACCAGCCAACACAAAATAAAGTGAAAAGAGTGATGTCAAAAAGCAGTAGCACTCAACTGCAATCCCTGTAGGATTTTCTCTTATCGCTTCCCACATTCTATGAGCATTCTTCACAATCTCTGCTGCCTTTTCACTTGAAGTTGTGATGGTCTTTCCAGGGAATAATCAGTGAGAAGGCAATTTCTGCACTGTGTAAAAGTACATATTTTGTCTCTAGTCAGTTCTGAAAATACGGGTTTCTGTCCTTCCTATATGGGATAAATCATGAAACAACTGAATATGAGGATAGTGTTGGTGGCACAGGCCATAGCCTTAAAACTATGTTTCCATTCCTCTGAAGATTAAAACTGGATAAAATTCTCATTAAATTCATAGATTTTCATTTCATTCATAGAACTTCCATATCCATAGATCCAAATCAACACATCAGGAATTGTTGATTTTCCTGTTTAGTAATGCATTCATGGGCTGCTGTTTTGGGCCGCTCTTCAGCACCCTCCCTCAAAAATTGCTGTAAGAATTGGAAACTTGCTCTCCATTACTCAGCTAATAAGAGTAAGATATCCCAACATGTTCTATATCCTCATAAACTTGCAGCCCTCCCTCACGCTGGGAGTTCCAGGGATGTGGTAATGTGGATGAGGGAGCACCACGCCAGTGTTCAGCACCAAGGTCAGCTCAGGACTGTGCACTACTCACTAAAAAGTCAAAACTCCCATCAAAAACACAGAGAAATCTCAACACTTGTTGAACAGCAATAGAGAAGATTTTTTTAAAAAAATCTAACCCTTATATTTCATTCATTAACTGCATTCTTGACAGGCCATTCTATGTGGAATATAATGCAAATAGATGTGAGATAAGCTTGTAACACTATTTACTTTCAGTAATGCACAATGCAGCTGCAGTGGAGGAATAGCCAGATGAATTGAGCACTGCACTTGCATGTACTTTTCTTTGAACCCGTTATGTACAATATATGGGCTAAATTGTGCCTTTAGGCACAGGCTTGAACAAAGATCATAAATTGCACAATCTCCAAAGACATAATATTGTAGCACAACTCCCTCTTGGCTTCATGGTAGGCCAGCCAAAAATGAGCCTTTTCCGAAGCATTTGACAGCGTGTGAGCAACGTCCTGGACACACTCACCAACCAGGGCAGGGCAGTGCCACCTGAAAAACCTACTGCTCCCTCCACTTCTTGTCTGCTCCTCAGCTACATCCCCCAAAAAAGAGAAATGTGTGCCCCGTGTATGGAGACTGAGACAGACACACATTTTCAGCCCCTTCAGTGGATGGATGGATGGATCTAGAGATTGGTTCTGTGTAGGTTCAGCTGACTTTTATTGCCTTTGAGAGTGGACTTGAAACATGGATGCATTGGGTAGATTGAGATTTATCTATTCCTGACTTAAATTGATCTAGATGCGTGTGAGATGCTCATTCAGAAGGCATCTTAATATATTTTATACATGTGAAAATGCAAATGAGGTCCTACTGGATTTATTATGTATTAAGCTAATGAGAGTTTTAATATTTAGAGAAGGGACTGTCATAGGTTCTGAACAAGTTCTTTGACAATTTACTACTGACAACAAAGCTGGCCTGGGAGTCTAAAATTTCCACAGCTTCCAAGTGTTGTGGGTGTAGACAGTTTTGGTACACAGTTCAAAAAACCCAAACTGCAGTAAGGTTAGAAAATCTTCCCCATGAAGTAACCTGGAACGTGTAGCAGCACTAGAGAGAACATGGCAGCAGTGCACATGGGGAATCCCAGAACAAAGAGAAAAGTCAACCACTGCTTGTTGATTAAAGTGGCCAGACTGATACATTACTGCACACAAAGACATTTCAGCCCAAAAGTTGCCCTTTACATGAATCCTATGGGCTTTTTTTACATGGAAATGCTTACAAAATCTAATCCAATTTACCTAAGTGTGTGTGCTTGGAAGTAGCTTAATTAAACCACAGTAAATTTGCATGAATACTCTCTCCTAGAATTAAAGTAATCTTAATTCAATTTAGGTTCATTTACTTTGGAACAGAATAAAGCTAAATTAAATTGAGCTCACTTTAATTCTCAACATGAGTGTCCACACAGATTTTAATAGTTAATTAATCCACTGTACTTTCATAAGTGAACCTGCATGGATTTTCATAGGCTGTGTTTATGTAAACAAGCGCTAAACACACTCTTATTTTATTTCAAGACTGTTCTATTTTCTGTTACATTCCATATGGGCTAATTTAACAGTCACTAGGAGGAGCCAAGTATTAGCAGATTGTTCTTAACCAAGACTGCATTTTCCATCACTGGATATAAAAGAAAATTTTTTATATATTCTCTGAATTACAGTCCTTAATGCAGCCCTTTAGGCCTTAAAATCCCCTGATGATGAGCAAAAGAAGCTAGATATGATTTCTTAGAAAAAAGTCTTTAAATTCCATGTCTAAAAATGATATACTTAAAGATGTTCCTTTGCAAAATAGATTATAGCATAGGAATTGGATTTTCTAGATAACAGATGCACTAAAACCACAGTTTGAAACAATTTTTGGACTCTGCCCCAGCACAAATCAATCATATGGATTCTGAAAATGCTAAGACAGATCTTGAAATGGTAATTAATTTGACATCACAATTTTCATGTCAAAGAAGAAACTCTGATTTATAGTTGTTAAGGCTCTAACTCAGCAATTATAAACAACGTTTCTAAGTTTCACTGTTTCCAAAGTTGCTGGGTCCCCTCATTAGTTTCAGTTTTTAAAATGTTCTCCTGTTCATGGGGTGAGAAACTCTATCTTTGGCTGCAACTCCTTTCAAATCACAGCTTGCTAGGCAAGGCTCATGTTAGTTGTGATTGCAGTTGGCAGGGCACTAGATTAGCTGTTGACATCAAGCCAACATTTAATTTTGTTTTCTTGAGTCATCTGTTGCCAGTTCCCATGACAACTGCTCTTCTAGCCTTCAGATTTACTAGAGAAAACCATTAAAATGGCCAGGAGTACAGAAAGAGATTCTTTGATGTAGATGGAAGTTCAACTGTTTCCTTCAATGGAAACGGAAAGATCTTTTCAGTTATTACTTCAGCACCACGTAACTTCTGTTCAGGAAAACACAGACGTTCTTGTATTAGAGAGAGTGAACAGTAGTTTTTAACAAGAAACCTGTTTTAGCATCGTTCTACTACAGAATGAAGGTCTTTGTGTCTAAAAAGTCATCTCATGCAGAGGATGGGAAAAAATATTTTTCTATTCTTGCATAGTAGTAACAAAAGATGAAATTTAAGATATAGATTCTTTTGATCTTCGCTGCAGTCCCTGTATATTTCCATTTCTTGTTTCACAAACGTGTCACTTAGGTAAAGGACGTATCTCAGGAAGACATCATTGCTGTGCTGAGTCAGCCCAGAGGTTGAACCAGACCAGAAAAAAGGCCAATCCCAATCCTGTGGGAGCGCCTGGGATCAAAAATACCTTTGGCTAAAAATACTTGTCAGCGTATATAAAATATGTACAACCCATAAACCCCCTGGTTATGAAAGCATAAGAAAAAATTAAATACCATACTGGATTACAAGCAGTCCTTGTAGTAGAATGTTAACACTCAGTGGTTATTTCTAAGCCCATCTCCTGTTGTCTTTCACAGGTCCTTCCAAAGTCTGAATCCCACGTTCCTCTTATTCGCTGTGTTCAAAGCACTCCAAAGCACTAAGCACCCCCAAATCCCTTTGAAAGAAAAGGAAGCACAAATATAACAGAAAAAGGTGCACAACTGGTTCAAATACAGACAAAATTCCAGGCAGTCTCTGTATCTCTTCATTAGCCTCTGGTATATGGAAAAACACGCAGCTACACAACTCTGTCATTTTATGGGTATTTCCCACTGCCCAGGAGCTTGTTCTAGCAAGCATTATTTGCAGGAGGATGTCCAATTCCCCCAGAGCTGCACAGAAAGGGCAGTACATGGCCGTGCTTGCAAGCTCAGGTGGGGATCCAACACTCGTGACCGTGGTCTAAGAATTAATGGCCCTCTGCTCAGGCAATTCCCTAGAGATCTCTGTGCACCCCATTTAGTTTATGTTTCATTATACATATCTGGATGACTTTTCCAGGCTGGTTCTTCAACAGCAATTCAAGATTGCTTTCCCAAATGCGAGGATACCTAAGCCTACCCTCTTGATTAAAATGGAGAGAACAAGGTGATTACTCTGACAAAAACCTACCTTGCTGCTCTTCTCCTCCTCTGCCCAGTAGAAGCAGTTAAAACATTTTAAAGATAATGGGGGTGTATGTGGGAGAAAGTGAACAATAAGGAGAGAGAACACAGCAGTTCCCCAGCTTGAGTTAACTCTCCTGATCCCACTGGAGGATCATCTTCCACCAGCTGGAAATCCAGCCCGTCAGAGATCCCAGCAGGCTGAGTATGTTTGGTACCAGTCACACTGCAGGGACTGAGTGTCTTCTCCCCACAGCTGTCCCCCAGTTTGGGTACAAAGCCACCCTTGGCGCGCAATTGTTGGGACTGGTGTGAATTAGTGACAAAAGGAAGCGCCGTGATCGGGATGTGTGGCTGCCATCTCCCAGTGCTACACTGGAGATTAAACAGCCACATCCATGAAAGCCGGCAGTGTTTATGTAATGGTTTGGGCTGTAAATTCAGGCTCTGTGTGATTGTTTCAGAAAGCACTTGGCTCGTGAATGCCATTGATGCAGACGCCCGCATACATTCAAAATGCTGTGTTTCATGTTTTGCTTTTATCTTTAAATATATTTGAGTAGGTTTTTCTCTCTTCTAAAACAGCTCACATAATAGGTAGAACTAAAAATGATCTAATAGCTTCAGTGCCTTAGAGCTACTGCCATGCATGAAATTCAAACTGTGACTATAAAAAGAAGCAAGGACTTTCTCTCCAATTCACATTTTTAGCTATTTCTGTATTTTTTGAGAAGGACAGAACTTGTTCACGTTTCAAGTCAGAATCAGTTAAATTAAATGCAATCTGAAAGTTATTACAGGTAATCTGGGGAACTGGAGGCAAAAGTCTGGGGTTTTTTGACTGGTTGAGAAGGCAATAAGATTAGCAAGATTAGTAGTAACTAATTAAGGTGGTAGCATGACCCAAATTCGTTTTCACAGCCCTTACTCATTTAGTCAGATGCAATGACATCCATTACAGCTGAGCAAATAGTTCCTGACGAGAAATGTTATCTGCACCTCCATACTTTCTACCTGCATACTCCCTTGATTGTGTCAGTCTTCCTGTCACCATCACCAACTCGTACGTGTTAGATTATTTCTGCAGTGTTTGAAATGTGTATTGTCTGCGTTCAGCAGCCAAACACAAGAGGCACTGCTCAGTCCTAGTCCTATACCTTATGTCAGCTCACTCTGTGACTGAGTGCAACTCTTAATTAAGTTTATTTGCATGTGTGCAAAACATATGCTTGGCTATTCAAACCTTGCTTTGCACAGATGCTGCCTAATTTTGTTAAATGGGAGAGACCACTATAATTTTTAGGAGAAATTAGCCAAATTAGAATAGATTGAACCATTTGACTGTGTTCCCAGACTAACATGACTATTTGGTACCTTGCTTGTCAGAATTGAAATCTTATCTGTTTCCAAATGCTCTGAAATAAGAATTGGTGCTTTTATTAAGCATGGTTGGCTGTTCCTGGGTTTCACTTCGAGCTTCACTCCAGGACAGGCTGACTCGGTGAGTTCTGAGCCATATGCACACTGAGACTCTCCTGCAGGGGGTATATTGAGACACTCCTGCAGACTGATTTTAGGTTGAATCATAACCTTATGACTTTGGACGAGCCCACTGAGGAAGCTCACTGTGGGGAACTGGTCTGTCCGCTGGAGCGTGCCTTAATTGTGTCATCAGAGCCTTGGGTCATACTGTGAAGAGGTAGACGATGTCATATCCTCTAAACATGTTCTACCCACTCAGGCATTTAATCAGAGACTGACATATTTATTATGGATAAAAGGAACAGGAGGATCCCATGAATTTCTTTAGAGCCACTTAATTGACAGTGCACTGGGTAATGAACGACCAATTAATAAAATGAAAGCAGAATATAATGGATTTGTACTTTGTTTGTACACAACACGCATCATTAGGACCCTTCAGCCATCATTAGCTCTGTCTCCTCTGCACTGAGTCATTCTGCTCCCTGGAAGAGGTCTAGGCTGCATCACAGAACTGCCAAACCATTCCACTGATAGAGCTACAGCTTTCTGGACTGTCCTCCTGTGCAAGATGGTTCCCTGAATTTAGGGGATTCTTCCCCATTTTTTTTTTTTCATTATGAAATGGGTTATACAGCTAGCTCAAGGCTAATCTCATCAGAATTTTCGAAAAGCAAAGATGTACAGAGAAAAACCCTTACCCTACCAAACAAAGAGCCACAGCAGCTCTGGGCTCTTGGAGGAGTCTACTTGGCTCACCTGAAAAGGAACTGGATGTGGAGAAACCAGGAGTATGTGAAAGTGGATAAGCTTAATGACTTGTTGTAGAACAACCTACTCAGTCTTAAAATAAATTAAAAAGGAGCATTGGAGTAATGAAACAAAACCAAAGGAAGAAGAGCAGTCTGGCAAATTCTGGCCTCTGTGCTATCAACTCTAGTGAAGTTCTTCCACTGGTAGATTCTGAAAAAAATCCCCAAAGGGATTTTCTCAATGTTCAGTTAAAATTTTTGTATTTCCAGTAAAGACAGTCCTCGATCTACCAGAGAACTAGACAAACACATACGACTCAGCATGTGATTAAAAAAAGCAGCATTATTCATGCAACCTGATTAAGCAATCAGTCAATTATAACACACATATCAGTGGTAGCTGTGTGCTTCAATTCTTTGAATGTTTCATTTAATATCCTGCACTGAATAAAATAGGCATGGCAACAACATATAAAAGAGTTCTTTTACATACAATGAAGAAATTTGTACAAAATATACAAATTATTTGCATGCACAAAAATCCCGTGAGTGCATATGCAAAACACTTCATTATGCCTGTTAGTTATTGTAATTGCCATTAACGTGTGCAATTACTTGCTCTGCATCACAATTCCAGGTGAATGGTTAAATCAGCTACAAAATTATGAATAGCTGAAAAATCCTGTTTCAAACCCCAAGCCATTTCATTAAATCTCTTCTTGTATAGTAAACAAAGTGCATATCATGAACTAGCAAATGGCAAGCTGTATTATTTCCTGAAGTGACTGCAGCATTCCCAGGAGAACTGAGGTTGTTGTTTACGGAACAAGAATTCCCCATGCAACAGCAGTGAAATTGCTCTTCCCATCAGGACTCAGCCACATCATCAGGATGGGTTATTTGGGCCCTGTCAAACCTTGGCTGTTCTGCTAGGGCTGTTAAACACATTTTTTATGCTGTCTGTGATCTGAGTATTTGAACACTCTGCATAAACCCGTTAGCAGTAACTCAGTTACAGACATATGTAATTGCCTGGCTTTTCACTTTTTTGGGGGACCAAACTTTGGGTGGGGTTGGGTTTTCTGGAGTCTTTTTCAAAGAGATGAGGACTAGAATATTACAACTGTAAATGTAATTTGTGGTGGGAAAAATTGGAAAATTAGGATGGTTATGTAGTACTTCTTAAGGACTATCAGAGTAGATTTGTCCAAGCACTCCTACAAGACTGCTCCACACTTAAACCCTCTTGGATCTAAAAGCTTTGTTCTCATCTCTTATGATGACCAAATGACTTAATTTTAGGCTCTACATTTTCTGGGAGAAAGAGCTCTTATAGTGGTATTTCATCAGCTGAAATTCAGTCCTAAATATAGCTGGAATTTCAGCAGCCTCTGCTTTACGGATATTAGGGGCACAATTGGTGCTCGAGGCTGGCCTCTCGTAAGCTCACTCCAGGCTACTGTGAGGATGTGACTGCAGGCCTGATGGATTCATAGTGGCGTGAGCCATGAAGAAAGAAAATGTCAGAAATCCAGATACCCTTGGGTTGTGCTTTTCACACAATATGTTAACAGGAAAACACACTAAACACAAAGGTAAACAGGTGATTGCTGCCATCTCCTCATTACCTCTCCTTTTCCCGCTTCCCTCCACCAATGAAGGTTACAATTGGTATTTTTTCTCAGCAACAACGGTGATAAATGAAAAATTAAAACCTGCTAGCTACTCTCTCTTATCCTGGAGATTATCCTAGAGCCTGACCATAGCTGCAGTGCAGAAAAATCTGGGCACATATTTTTAAAATTCAAATTTGAGCAACAACATCAACAGCAGCAAATCCCCAAACCCCACCCCCTTGCCCCCTGCCAGGACCTGGACCACACATAGACTGTAATTACCAGAGTTATTGCTGAGCAGAGAACACCCAGAATGCAATTATGCTATTAGGGCAGGGTAATCAGAATAAGTTGCTTATTAAGAGAAAACCATATACTTGTCCTACGCTATTATTTTCACCTCTATAAAATACCCTCCTTAGGAGATACTACAATTAAACAGCGATTATGCATGTCAAATCAATTTTCAATGGATATGGATTATATGATAGCACAGGACCTGAAAGGGAATCACAGTTTAGTGTCCAGGCATTTAAACTGTGCAAATAGTTTTACAGTGATGCACTGGTTTAGATGTGCAACTGTGAGTTCCCATTATCCTCAGTCCAACAAACTGATGGTATCAAACACAGATGTGAAATGCTCAGTAAAAATGCATTAGAACTGTTAAATTTCAGACAAAACTCTAAAAAATGTATACATACTATTCAAACACTGTTGTTACTGGAATCTGATGTTGGAGCCACTTGGAATTTGCTGATTTGCATGCGATACTTGGGATCCCAAAGCTGCCGACAATGTATGAGAATGATACTTTGTACATCTTTGGGATACAATTGCTGTAAATAACCCATCTGTCACCAATAACCAGGCTGTCACCTCAAGCAGACTCAGATGGCAGTGGAATAGATAAAGCCTTCTTCACATCTCAGAAGGCAGAGTGTGTTTTGGGCAGAAAAAGGATGAAATAAAACAGCTACTTAAAACCACTCCAGACATACTATTTTTAACAGAAGCTTTGAAGTCATACCTTCTGAAAGGCACCCAAATGACAAGATGAGAGCACTGGGTCAGTCAGGCTTGCTGCAATGGTAAAATGCCTGCAAAGGAATCTCTCTGTTTTTTCTGGAGGTTACAAAACATCTGAGTTAGCAATGGCTTTGTTTTGTGCCCAGGTGGATGCTACATGAGAAATGAGGGAACAAAAAATTGGTCTTTAGAAGGTATAATTAGAAATTTCACAGCAGCAGTCATGAATCTAAAGCTTGTAACACGTCTTGGATGTTTAATGAAGTGGAAGGACTTCATTTTCGTTGTTCCCCTGAAGATGGGATTGCTGATTTCTGGTATCGAGGGACTGTAAGATCTGACTTGAGGCTGTAAGGCAGGAAATCAGCACTGCCATGACAAATTTTGCAGATTTCAGTATGTATGACTTGTTACTCTCAGGAGGAACTCGCAGCACCAGTTTTTTGACCGCTTCTTCACAAATGCGTTTATCTGCAAGACCCAAGCGTGCCTGAACTTTGGCTCTCTAGCCCTTGCCCTTGCTCTGAGCTTATCAGAGTCCCCCACTGTTATCAGCTGAGGGACTCTCAGTGCTCTGACTCTGCAAGAGACAGGAGCCCTTGGAGCAGTCACCCAACATTTTCATGACTCAAAGCCAACACCTGTAGGGCTCCTTGGAAAAGCCTTTGAGAGCTGTTATAACAGAAAAGCAGGATTGATGTGGTAAAACAGCTTCCAAAAAGCTGCCGACCACAGCAAAGTGAAGCAAAACAGCAGCCGCTCACTCCAGCTATACAGACCTTGCCTGTAGCCCTGCTTTCAACAACTCAAGATGCAATTACACATCTATTCACCACCATTGCAGGTGCAAGCTGAGCAACAGCACGAGTATAAATGTGTGTGGGTGTGCAAATGCCTCATTACGGTGATTTGTTAGCACAGTGAGCGATGCTTTGTGTCCAATGAATGTGTAAATTAGGTGCTTAGCTTACTTGAGTGAAAAAACATTTAACTTTGCCTCCCTAGCCCATCCCTCTCGACAGACATTGGAAAAGGAAGAAGTCTCATTCCTTATCAAAGTAGCAGCTTCCATCTAAAACCTAACCCAGCTTCCTTGTGTTGTCCTTGGGTTTCCAACAACGAAGAGAAGTGAATCTTGAGGAATTAGTTGTGTTGAATCATATCTTAATCACATGCCTGATATGCTCTTATGTAGCATTAGAGTAAGAGGCGTCACATCTTGTGTTGTCATTTCTGGGACAGAAAACTGGGGCTGTTGGCTGGGTTTAAATCATTTCTGGCATTAACGAGATTCTGACCAGAGGCTTTATTTCATGTTCAGGATCTGCGCTGCATTATTTCCAATTATATCACAATACATTGTAAAGGAACAGCTAAGTTACCAAGACTAATCCTTTAAGTCTTTCTTTCTTTACAATGTCAGACAAAATAAGACTATGCTATATTTCTGTAATCTCTCTTGTATTATGAGAATATTATGATCTATAACAACAAAATCTCTAAACTGCACGATTCCCATCGGCTCTAATATGCTTAGTCTTGTCTCTTTCTGTCAGAAAAGATATTTCTAAGTCCCTGTGATTTCGTTTTAACAGACAATATCTGGTTAAAAATCAGATTATTAATGTAAAGCAGGAAAAAGAAGTTTTCTTGTGTTTAAAAAATGAGTATTTCTGAAAAACCATTATGTAATACCCGAAGTCCTCCTCTTTCTTCAATAAACTACTTCAAATGAAAGTTAGTTTTGAAGCTACTGCCACTTTTTCCCTACTTGGATATGTACACTTAGATTAATCTGTTGAAAAGTAGATTTTGTTCCCAGACAACTTTACAGCAGCTACCAAGATCTAAAAGAGACTTCTGCAATGCTCTGCTGACAAATTGCAGGGGAATTTCTTGAGGGAGGGAGGTGAATTTGAATTAAAAACTAATTAATTAAACACACCAGAAGTAGCTTTCTATTTCTTTCAATAGGATGAGAAAATAAACTTTAAAATATATATGAAGTGTATCCTCCTTCTGAGAGATCTGTCCTCTTGGATAGAGTGAATACATCATCCCATACTTTCTATTCAGAAAGTGTGAGTTTATTTCTCTGCTGGTATTTTATGCTGTCTAAGCCACTAAAAGTATATTCAGTAACTAAACTCTTTTATAATTATTTCATTAGAGGAGCCAAGCAAACCATGATCTGAAAATGCATAAGCTCATGGCACTGCCAAGTGTTTGAGTTGTGGAGGTTGGGGTTTTTTTACTGTTGGGTTTTCTAAAATCCTAAAAAAATAAAACCAGGTGACTCAACAATATTAAATTCCAGGGTGCAAAGCATAATAGATTTTCTGCAGGTGCCTAACACAAATAGCTGATTATATAAAACATCATTTCCCAAATAAGAGAGATGAGTAATGCCCCAGGTCATAGTGCAGCATTTTTAGAAGAGGTTGGTAGAACTAGAGACCCTTGACATGTTGGAAGAAAGCCTAGAAGTTGTGTTGTGAGAGCAAGAGTGAGAAAAATATAAATGGAACAAGTTATTGAAAACAGCCTCTCCTGGGTTTTTGCTCCCAGGTTCTTCTTTCACAAACAAGGGCTGTTTAACCACTTCATTTCCCGTCACCCACAACAACTTTGGAGCTCACTGGCAACTTTCAACAAAGGATGGGGTTGATGAAAAATGACACCAGTGACCCTCTAAAGTGCTACCTGTAGGAAGACCCTGGGTGTGAGGTCAGGTTTGGTACCACACCAAAGCACCCACAGGAGAGCTGCTGCTCCTTAAGGGAGGAGTGTTCACTCAGTCTGACACTTCATTAGACAACAGAGGAGCCAATCTGAAGTCCTCAGTCATAAATGAGATTTTTAACAGTTTAACATCAAACTGAGGACTGAAAATGCTGGACCTGGAGGAAGGCAGGCTTTGTTGGCTTCTCTGTTGTCACAGCAGTAACACCCATTCTATTCCCACAAGAATTGTTTGGGAGAAAGGCCTCTGGAGCAGGAGCTGCTGAATTTGCTAAGGCAGAAGAAAAGAGCTAGCTACTAGAATGAACTCAGACTGGATGGCAGGAGAGTCAAAAAACTGTAAAGAAAACAGACTGAAAAGTAAAAATAAGTTGCAACAAGCTCTACCCTGTCACATGAGGACAAGAGAATGTAGGGAAGCACCAACCCAGCGAGATAAGAGGAATGCCAGTCTTCCAGACCAGCCTATGCTGCCTTCAGTGATACTTCCTTGGACTGAAGAAGAGAGATACAGGATAAATTTCTATCAGTTAGGGCCTCTTCTTAAAACATTTTCATTCATGCACAATATCCTGGATTTTTGAAGGACACAGCTTTGTATTTCTACATGTTAAAATCATCTCTTTTACTTGGCTTCCTTTCAGTTTATTCTTCTGGTTGAATTACAGCAGCAAATGTACACCATAACACTAAGAAGTCTCTCTGCTATCCATCTTGACAGCTGTAGTTCACATTCCCTATGTTTGCCTTAAGAAAATCCACATCTGATCATGTCATCTGTTAAGTTCACCACTGCTGCAAGGGTTCAAGGCACCAGCCTCGGGCAGTGGCTGATATTTGCTCCCATTACAGATCAAACAGAATCAAGGGTTTAGTGAGGATAGGCAGTTTTTGTATCACTCCATTCCATCCTGAATTGGTATCAGGAGTTTACAGCAAAACAGCACATTCTCAGGAACCTCTAGTATGTTCCCAAATGTAGGGATTCCCAGGTGGCAGGAATTCACTTGTGTTCCTCACTTGCAGGAAGATGTGTTATTAAGTTCTCCACAGTTAAGTATCTCCTGTGAAACCTGAAGTGATACTCACAGTTTCTCTCAGTTCTGATTTTTCATTAACTTTCTTGAGTTAAACAACAAACAAGGCATTTAAAACTTATGGTGGACAAGTGGAGAATTTGTATGAGTCGAAGACTAGGCTCCATTTTCTTTTTTCTAGAGCTTTCTCTGCATAGTTGGTAGTCTAATGTGAGCACATATTCTCTCCTTCTAGGCACTGTAACACAGAGCAAAGTCAAATGAGCAACTGTCATGGAAGGAAACATTTAAGCTGAAGTTAAGCTGAAGTGCTGTATCTGAAAATAGGATGGTTTTCTCCTTGAAACCTCTGCAATCCCAGAAAGCTGCTACCCAGTCTACATAGCTGCTATAATTTAAAAAAAAAAAATTACTTTTTTTTCTTCTATCCTAAATGCAGAGCTTACAAAATTACAGAAGTCCCATCTGCAAAGCATAAACTTCAGAGAAACCCAATTAAGTCAGTGTTGCATACACTATCATGTTCACTCTATTTAAATATTCCACACAGTTTCATCTCATTCATGATGGAACAATTAAAAAAGAACTTGCAGGAGCGAAGGAACTCTCTTGGAGGCTGATTTCCACGCAGGTTCTGTCTGAGCTCCCCAAGACAGCAGGACTGGTTCGAGATGCTGAGCAAACCTGCCCAGAGCAGCAACACTTGTGGCTGTTATCTGAAGGCAGCACAGGAGACCAACCCTGACTATTTCATGTGGAATTCATGTATGTTCCTTCAGCCACCCTTCCCTTTGCTCCCAGCCTGTCCCAAGCTTCCAGCCCCTGTCAAGAACACTGTCCTGACCCAGTGCAGCATTTCTTATGTTCTTTTAAGGATAAAAGCCCAAGTCTTGTTGCAGGCTGTTTAGTTGAGAGATGAGATGCAGAGTTCTGAGAGCAACTGAATGAAAAGTGACAGCCATTCCCAGCAGATCAATATGGACAAGGCACAGGGAAGACTGCGTGGCCTGAGGGATGAGCAGCCCTCAGAAAGCAGTGAAGGCTCCACTGGTTTGATGTAATGCAGTGATCTATGTCCACTTGCTGGTTATGCAGCAACTGAACAGTTTGAGGATGTTAAAAAAAAATAAATTAGATTAAGGAAATTAACACACAAACTGTCTCTTCATTACATGAACAACTCTGAAGTGCTTTATGCATAAGGACAAGCCTTCCTTCAGCTGTAACCACAGGTCCACATTCCTGACCCGGAATACTGCTGTACTACAGAAAGCAGGATAAGATACCCTTTGATTCAGATCATCTTACTGAAATATTTATGCAGACTCAAGCACGGAGCTATTGACCTGTGTCTATATGATGTTCTGTCTGGGGCATGTATAAACTCTGTATACATTAGGCCATAAATCAACTTGAATTTCAAACAAAAGCATGGGATTTAATGGGCACAAAGAATCCATTGTATTAGCATCCAAACTGGCTACATTTTGAAGCAAAATCAAGGTATCACATTCACTTTTACTTACTCTTGGTATTTCTAGACCTGACCTGCTTAGAGACGTGACGGCAATTAATTCCATGTATTAAATTTGAAAAATACAAAGCCATAAATTTGGTTTAAAAATCCCATGTTATAAATAAATAAATGGTGTAGCCCATTCATTACAGAATGACTTGGGCAGTCTTGAAAGAGACTTCCCAAATTAAAGATTTTGGGAAAAATTAACACTGTTACTTAACTACTCACTAAAATATACAGTTACATTTCCAGATAAACATGACTCCCAGCATTATGTAACTCATTCCATCTTCAAAGTGTGGCGCAAACATTAACTGAATGAATAATTTTAAACCACCTTCATTCATAGCTAAAGTGTGAAGATCTTTTATTATTTAACAGTCATGAGTTTCTCTTATTTGCACAGAGAAGCAACTACTTGTGTGCACAAGTTATTAGGTGTGTAAATTAGATCTGAGTTCTTTTACTTAAGGTATGCAATCAAATCTGGGGTTTGCTTTTATTTTAAAAGAAATCCTGAATTAAAGAGACAAAGGTAAACATAAAAAACCACCAGGTATTTCCAATATGATGACCTCACCCTCATAAATCCAGTCTAGGTTTTGATGGTGTATAATCAGTATTTCCACTTCTTGGATAAAGAGGGTTTAATGGTTTAAGTGTCTTTTCAGCAACATTCAGACTACCTGCCAACTTGAGATTTAGAAGAAAAGACAACTTCAAACCACTTTTTCCCCCATTAAAGCTCTGTATTTCCTTTACAGAACTCTAAAGTTTGGCTAAATACAAAATCTCCAAACACTGGGAACACTCAAACCCTGGAAAAGCCTAAAACCTCCCCTCAACATGAATAGCATACTTATTAACTGACCTCATTTAATTTCTGCAAAAGTAGCATTAAAACATAACTTCACCAAGCTCTCTCTTGAATCCCAAAACATAACCTGAGCATCAGTAAGTAAAATACTCAGGCAACAGCAAAAGCAGCTTGTGTTAAGTGTGCATCGTGTTGAGCAATGTAATGATACCCCACCACTGACACAAATTATATGTGCAGGACCAAAATTATGCATTTGGAGCAAGAGAATCCATGCCCAGGAAGTCCCACCTCAGCAGCTTCCTGAGTACACTGTGCTCATTCTCCTCTCCAGACATGGAGAGATCATTCTCCCCTCCTGGAAAATGCTGGAGCAGAGCTGCCATGGGTGAGATGAGTCAGTCATGTGCCAGGGACAAGGGCTGCTGGGGGAAAAGGGAATTCTCTGCTGCAGGACACAGAGAAAATGGGAGTTCTGTGCTTCCAGTGAAGTTTCTCTGCATCACAGGGGCTTGGGGTCCAGCTGGATCAGACCAGCAAGGGACTGGGAATTCGATGAGAAAGAAAAAGGCCTTCTCAAAAGCACAGTGGACCATTTCTTAAAAGATAACTCCCATTGTAGTACTTGCTAATATGGTGATGATTTTTCAGGTGCTATGTATTGAAAACCTCCAACTCTGCATTCACACAAATAGCAAATGTTTTGGGAAGCTTTATACGGCTTAAATTTGCATTTCAATGGAAAGGAAAATGGGATATTAACTAATAGCCTGCATGTTTCTAGTCTCCACTGAGTATTCCTGAGTACAGTCCCCTTTAGGTGTGGAATAGTAACTTTCTGCAGGGGGCCCTTCGGTTGAATAGGAACTTTTGAGTGAGAGAATATCACTAAGTTTCATATATACAAAATGTAGGGCTCAGTTATAAACTGGAGCAAAAGCATTGATTAGCCAATTAATATAGAAAAGGATGTAGGACACCTGATAAAATTCTGTTTCAGAAAAAATACAATGCAGGGGAAACAAACTGCGTTAACAAAACAGACTTGATAGAGAAAAATGAAATGGAAACCAAAATCTTTCTGGTAAAAAAAAAAAAAAACAAAACAAAAAACACCACAAACACAAACTTTTTATAGGCATTAGGATCAAATTTGAAGATTCATGCAACAACTAAAGACATCATAGATAAGACTTTAAGTCCCTGATTTAAGTTGCAGTGATCTACATGACTGCAGAAGGATGAAGCAGCAGCCCAGTTGACAGGCAGGGCACCCACAGCATCTCTCTCTGTCCTCCCTTTTTATCCATTTCCTGCATCTTAAGCACATGTTTGAAGTTAAGCACACACTTAGAAGATTTTCTGAATTATGGGCCTGGAATGAATAGACTTGCAGCAAAAATGACTTGAGCAGACTCAGAGAGCTGGCACCAATCTCTGTGCACTCCAGTTGTATTCCTGTTTGTCTTTGCCCTCCCCTCGCTCCGCACCAGCACCTGCAGCCCAAACTTACCATACTTTACTCTCAATCTGCTTTTGAGTTTCCAAACCTCTCCTGCCAGTAGCTTCCAACATTACTGAGGTTACCAGTGTCCTGGTTAGGGGGAAAGCACAGCTTTCCAATGGCTCACAGGCTGCTAACACTGCTCAAGACTCAGACTGAGCAATCTTGTTCAAGGAACAAATACGGCAGTAACCGGAGTCAATCAAAATCTTTAGCAGCCAAATCACCCCTAAAATGTTAAGAGAAGACAATGATAGATATGGAGTGGTACAGTCCATCCAGGGGAGGTTACAGCTTCAAAACAGAAGACAGGAAAGGAAAAGCCATATTACAGAGTATTCCTACACCTGCTGTTTACTGCATCACAACTTTCCACAGCCATTACTTGGATGGCTGATGTCCTTCCTCACACTGCCTGTGAGGCTCTGCTGGCTTTCAGGTCAGCCTCCAGCCCAAAGAGAGATGATGTAAAAGGAACAAAACACTTTAATTCTCATCTCAGCATCTCTTCTTAGCATCCTATAAGAATACTCACAAGAATGCTGCCTGCTACAGGACTTCTGAATTATGAAAACTAGAAACAGCGAGGAAAGAGCTTAAAGTCTTGTGCAGTTGTTCTTCCCTGGAGTTAATTCAGAGCACAATGCTGCTGATTACACATGGTATCAATAGAAATAAAAAGGGAATTACTGTCTGGCATAGACATAATCCCGTATCTCTGGAACAGCTACTCTGCAGTAGCTTTAACTTGTCAGGTCTTGAAGCACACCACACCAGAGTAGAGGCTGAGGAGCCCCCCTTCATCAGGCAGGGAGAAATTATGATGACAGAGCTGTTAACAACATCTACCACCACTGCCTGCACCACAACAGCTCCTTGCCTCGATACAGATCCTTCACTGGAGGACAAGGAACACATGGTGGGCCACTGGCAAGGTCTGCTGGAGAACTCAGTAATGCCCATCCTGAAAAAGCGTGGTGCCAGGAAGGAAAAGCAGCAGCACAGAGAGCAAAACGTGATGGCATCAGTGTGTACTTATACAAATTCAAATGGATTATCCCAAAATTAAGGGGGGGAGGGGGGTGACATTTTCACACATTGTCATGGTTGTCTGTATCTCCTCAAGTAATACAGAGTTTTGACATGGTGTGTTCCTCTTCAGTCTGTGCACCCCTCCCTTTTATGATACAAATCAAATGAGATTGTCAATCTTCCCTGTGCCCTGTGACTGCTGGAAGGATATAAAGAGAGCAATATTTTGGCTTCCTGCAACTGTCTCTCAATTACATGGTGATACTGAAATCTGTTCTCTTTAGACTCTCCTTTCTCTCTTGATCTTTATCTGGAAAGGTGGAGGAGGGGAGAGACATGTAAGGAAATTCTTGACATCCCTGGAAGTGTTCAACGCCAAGTTGGATGGGGCTTGGAGCAACCTGATCTAATCAGGTTAGGAAGGTGTCCATGCCTGAGGCAGGGAGTTGGAACCAGATGATCTGTAAGGTCCCTTCCAACCCAAATCATTCTGTGATTCTATGAATAAGATGAAATTCACTTGCTTAACAACAGCCTGGCCTAGAGACAGCCTATAGTTAAGCAAGACATGAGTATTTTGATGTCTGTTTCCCAAACTGAGGACATATTCCTTTTTCAAGGCTGGCTCATTCAGTGTGACAGTGAGCTTAAACAGAATCTAACATGAAGCCCAGTGTTTGTTGTACTACAGTAATTCTCATAAAATACTGCTCAGTGACCATAAAATAGTTCCCTTAAATCGCAGGCTGAAATGCATGATTTTATCTTAAAGGAGAGAATAAATAACTGATCCAATGAAAGCNTCCTTGCCTCGATACAGATCCTTGACTGGAGGACAAGGAACACATGGTGGGCCACTGGCAAGGTCTGCTGGAGAACTCAGTAATGCCCATCCTGAAAGCAGCCTTTAACTGCGTGGTGCCAGGAAGGAAAAGCAGCAGCACAGAGAGCAAAACGTGATGGCATCAGTGTGTACTTATACAAATTCAAATGGATTATCCCAAAATTAAGGGGGGGAGGGGGGTGACATTTTCACACATTGTCATGGTTGTCTGTATCTCCTCAAGTAATACAGAGTTTTGACATGGTGTGTTCCTCTTCAGTCTGTGCACCCCTCCCTTTTATGATACAAATCAAATGAGATTGTCAATCTTCCCTGTGCCCTGTGACTGCTGGAAGGATATAAAGAGAGCAATATTTTGGCTTCCTGCAACTGTCTCTCAATTACATGGTGATACTGAAATCTGTTCTCTTTAGACTCTCCTTTCTCTCTTGATCTTTATCTGGAAAGGTGGAGGAGGGGAGAGACATGTAAGGAAATTCTTGACATCCCTGGAAGTGTTCAACGCCAAGTTGGATGGGGCTTGGAGCAACCTGATCTAATCAGGTTAGGAAGGTGTCCATGCCTGAGGCAGGGAGTTGGAACCAGATGATCTGTAAGGTCCCTTCCAACCCAAATCATTCTGTGATTCTATGAATAAGATGAAATTCACTTGCTTAACAACAGCCTGGCCTAGAGACAGCCTATAGTTAAGCAAGACATGAGTATTTTGATGTCTGTTTCCCAAACTGAGGACATATTCCTTTTTCAAGGCTGGCTCATTCAGTGTGACAGTGAGCTTAAACAGAATCTAACATGAAGCCCAGTGTTTGTTGTACTACAGTAATTCTCATAAAATACTGCTCAGTGACCATAAAATAGTTCCCTTAAATCGCAGGCTGAAATGCATGATTTTATCTTAAAGGAGAGAATAAATAACTGATCCAATGAAAGCAAAGAAACACTCATTTCTTCCTATCTTTCTTATACTATTTCCAGTATTCTCTACATTACCAATAGGACCTCAATGCACCATTTAAATGCTGGAGGAAATCATCTCTTTGTCAGTAGAGCTGCTGTTTAATTAAAATTCCATGTGAAGGATCTAAATCAGTGAATTTGTATCTCTGTTTTGGAATAAATAGCTATTAAATGCCCCTAGTCTAGTTTACTGAACACCTAGTTTATCTTATTTATTATAGGAATATTTGTAAGATTGTAGTGGCATACGGTAATTTTGTACGTTTTTTATATGTGATAAAATTCACAGTGGCCTGTAAAGATTACAGCTCTTCTAAATCAAGGTTATAGAATAGCTTTTCATTTCTACAGTGAATGCTTTGTGAGGAAAAGCATGCCAGATAAGGGACTTTATCATGAAGCCTTTATTGTTCAAGGCTTGGAGTAATTGCAGCTTCTGCTGGCATTAGTCAGGACTGAGCGTGCACAACTTCCCAAAAATCAGCATCTAAGGCCATTTGAACCAGCCAGTTACGGGGTTATTCCATGCTCTTGCTGGATGAAGACAGAGTCCTCTTTAAAAATGACCAAACACGACAAAAACATCACAAACAAACAAACTTCAGCTCTGCTCTCACATGGGGAAACTCCCTCTGACATTTCACCCAAGCAATAGTTCATCAAAAAATTGGAAATGAAGGACTGGGAAGGTGAACCAACCCTCGCCATCTGCATCCCGAGTTCCTTGGACCTGATGTTTACATTGCTCAGGATCAGCTAAAAAGGGATTATGTGGTCCAGCGAGAGCAGATTCTGAGACAGCCAGTGAGGCTCAAAGCCCGCTGTGATGGGTCAGTTCTACTGGTTAAACTGGTGTTCCAGGAAGGGAAGGAAAATGAAGCATTGCATCACGGGATTTCCTTTGGACAGACATGAAAATCTTTATGCTGCCAGCTCCACACTCTCAGCTACGGCACTGAAACTTCCATGCATAAAGCTGGGCTAAACAAAAAAATACTGTAATTGTACAGGTCAAGAAGAGGAATATATAACTATATCTTTAAACAACTCCATATAACCAGAAAAACTTTTAGAGTCCAGGCTGGCTTCTATTACCACATTTCCTACATCAATACCCTTTCCTCAGCAGGCACAGCCAAATGAGTTGGTGCAGAATAATCCCCGACCACATCACACATTCAAAAAGCTGCTCCAAAACAAGAGTGCATCTCCAGTAGGGATATGGCATCACTCAAATGCCAGGTAAAAGTAGGAATGTTTTTTGTAGTGATCCTACAGTTATACCCTATTTTGGTATTGGTCTGTTTGTCTGTATAATTTAAACACGTTACTTAAATGTTAATAAAAATTTATTTAGTTTTTAGATTAACAAAGAAGTTCACACTTCTTTACATGGTTTGTCTACAAGCAGGGTTGGGATGTAAACACAAACTTTGGACATATCATTTCCCACTCCTAAAGGCTGTCTTTTGACTTAGAGTCCATGGATGGTTAGGTTGGTATAATGATAATGACAAAAATATTTTCCAGGACAGTAAAATAAGATGAATTGCAATTATGTTATCTAGCATACATAATTCTTAAAATAATATAAACTGTATTCCAGATTTTTAAGTAGCCGAATGTATGAAATTGCTCATAATGATTACTCACAACACTGTAGGGTAAAATTTTATTTAAATTAAGCAATTTAGGTTCATTTTATTATCATCTGGAAGCATTCAGATGTTCCATACTCTTTGATGAAAAAATTTAAAACCTGAAAAGCTTACCAAACATTCTAATCCTACCACTGACTATATGTACCTACCTGGACAAAACCCATATGTATTTAACACCTTTTGTTTCTCTCCACGTATTGCATGTAGAGCACAATACATAAAAGACACCTTCTCTTGCCTTTCAGCAGAGCTCCTGCCACGCAATGGGGCACTGGCTGATCTGATGGAGTCTGTATTAGGGGAAAAAATGCTCCTTGGTATTGACAGTTCCTTCTCCTAACAAAAAGCACAATAATGTTTGTATCTTTGTCGATTTGTCGGACATGTTGTGTACTTTCTTTGTTGTGTATCTCACAAAGGCCAAAAGAATTAATTAGCGGAAAATAATCTAGAGGAATTAAAACTGAGGTTGCACACGCCTTCCTTTCATTAGTCACTTCTGCTTCCAGAAATCAAATGGCAGGAACATGCATTCCTCTTTCAGTCAAGATTGCCCCTTTGGGAGTGAGTCGAGCAGTTCATGTTAGAAGAGTCCTTTGTTCCCTTCACTTAGGGTATCGGAACAGTTGGTAATCAGGGATAAATCATCCACTGTTTGCCTTAATTTAATTTGTATTTCAGACCAATGTGCTCAGAATTGCTTGATAAGGCAAATAAATAAAAGAACTTAAAATAGATACAAATATTAATATCCTCATTGGCTCAGAAGGAAGCAATATAGCAGGTGTATGAATAGAGCCTGGAATATTTTATTTACTCAGTAATCTGAGAAAGGGGAGCAAAGTTCAACCCGAAATTGCATCCAGGGACTGTCTCCTGCAGGCTGATAGTGCCTGACCCAAAACCTAAACTCGTTTCTAGGCTTAGAACTCAGTGTAGTGGGCAGAGATGATCAACACCCCATTCATTGTCTTTACGTTGTTTTGATTACTCCTTTTCTCATAAAGAAACCTGACAGCTCTCGTGTGACCATCATCTATTCAGGGAAACTGAGAGTAAACTGGCTCTTACCCTTTGCTTCCAGCTTGTTGTTGTGCCTTTCCGTGCAATCACATCACATCAAAGTGATGTAGCTATTTGTTTCTTTTTTTTTTCCTAAAGGTCTCAACGCTGCTTAGAGTCTGACAATCTGAAATTACTGAGTCACCACCAGCAGACATTTAGAATTACTCCTCAAAGTGAAGTTAAGATGAAAACACCCTTAGCCATTGTTAAAGAAAAAAAAAATCTAATCACAATATTCTATTTATATACTAGCGACTGGGCTGTGTCCCCTCAGCACCACCCTCTGTGCCCACACTTCATAAGATTACGGTTCTCCCTATGAAGTGAAAATTACCTTCTTGTGGGCAGAAAGCGTTTAATTATGACTCTGCTTCCCTTGTCTCCATGGCGATCCCATGCAAACAGCCTGCTTTATTACCCCTCATTTCCCCCTCCCATCCAAAGTCATAAATTAGCCCCGCGGGAGCCGGGGTCGAGCGCTGCCGGCGGCCCCGGGGACCCCCGGCCGGCCGGGACCCGGCGCCAGCCGCGCCCCCCGTGCTCACTCGGGGACGGGCGCCGCGATGGCAAAGCCGCGGGACGCGCTCCGCTCTAATCGCGTTTGGAGCTAAACCGCTGCACCATTTCGGCACTTACTGCAGGAAATATGTTCCCAATCCCTGCCCNCCCGCCCCCGCTGCGCGGGTCCCGCCCGTGTTCCCCGAGCCCTCCCGGTGCTTGTCCCGTCCGTCCGAGCGCTTTGCCCCGCGGGAGGGACCGGCGCGATCTCCCGGCACCGGGGCGGCCCCCGACTCGGTGTTCGCCGCTCGCATCCCGCCGGGGCTGGCGAGGGTGAGGAGGGTGTCCCGCGGGGGTTCCCCTCGGCAGGACGAGCGCGGAATCGCTCCGCGCCCGCCGGCACCCCCGCGGAGCCGGCGGGGCTGGGCTGGCGCGGGGGCCTCGTGGCAAAGCAGGTGTCTCACGGGGACCCCGCAGGAACGGGATGCTCCAATTCCGGCTGAATAGCTTGGCTGGGAATTTAAAGGGAATAACTGCTTTTACGGATTTTTTTTGCTCCTGCCCATCCAGCGCAGGGTACCTGCAGAGGAGATGCTGGTCTGTACCCGGTCTTCTTGAAGTTTTAACCTGTAAAACCAGGGATGCTTTTCAATCACTCCCAGAAGAGTCCTGTAGAATGCTCGGTCAGTGCTTGCTGGGACTTTGGGGGTTCTCCCCCCATGTTTTTAGCAGGGCGGTGTTGAGGAGCCTGCTTTAAACTCTGCTTTTGGCTTTACATGAAACTAATGCTAAGCAATAACTCACCTCTTGGGCTGACTCAAGAGCAGTGGTTATACATGCAGCTGACCAAGTTCCTGTTGTGAGACAAGTACCACTTTGCAAAATTTTAGGGATGAACATTCGTATCAGAAAATTTTCCATTAATGCGGTTTTTTATTCCCACACACAGAAGTACAGAATGCATCACGTTGGACGGAACCACAGTGGGGTCACCTGGTNGGCGGCCGGGGGACAATGGGGACGGGGGTGCGGCAGCGGCGGAGGGGCGTCAGCCGGGCAGGACCAGCCGCGGCAGCATCTTCCCCGGCGCCGTCGGCAGGGCTGCGGCGCGGCGCTCCGGGCGCTC